>OV656713.1:2500-602500 GCA_927399405.1 Agonopterix arenella | reverse complement strand
TAAAGTTACAAAATTATGTTGTCAGCCAGGAGTGCGATTTTTGAATCTCATAACAACAGCAGCAGCAACATTTTCAACTCAGCAGTTGAAAATGTCAAAATGATTATGAAGATGCATCTTTCTACTGCTGATTTAACTTTCAAAAATCATACTTTAGGAGTGCAATTTTTGAAAGTCAAATCAGCAGTAGAAAGATGCACATCTCCGTAGTAATTTTGTCATTTTCAACTGCTGAGCTCAGCGAATGAGTTTCAAAAATCGCACTCCAGCTTATTGTTCAGTTTTGCTGACTTGTTTTTCCTATACAATATTGCTTCAATTTAGAGACCTGTGATTATTTCCATTTGCCCCTTTTCTTTTCGTGCCTGACCACTAGGCCAATAGAAGATCTTTAATGGAGGTATATATCTTGTTTCTTGGCCTAACACTTACAGCAGCATGATCACCAGGCCAGTTGAAGGCCCAGAAAAGATCCTTGAAGGGTATCTCTCGTTCTTTATGGCCTTACCTTGCAGTAGCCTGGCCACCAGGCCAATAGAAGGCCCAGAAAGGATCCTTGAAGGGTATATCTTGTTCCCTTGCCGTCCAGAGCTGGGAGGCTGGAGTGATGAGCCTCAGAGATAGCTCCGGAGTGAGATGACGTCGAGAAGCTATTGTGTGCTTCATTATTAGCGAGGGCAGGTCTTTTAGCATTTCTTCTGTAACAAACGAAGCACATGTTATTTTTTGTTTTTGGAGTTGATTGGCATCCCATTTCCTCCTCTGGGTGTCGTAAAAGGCGACTAAGGGATCTACCGGAGGATGGGCAGCAGCATCCTCTGAGTACACACATTCAATCCAACTGAGATCGCCGACCCGCCTGCCAAGCGTGGCGATTATGGCAAATCCCCCCGTTTTTGGCTTATGTCCAGCAGTGGACGTCTATTGGCTGATATGACGATGATGATGATGAGTTGATTTAGCAGGTGGTATTTTAGATTCAACGTGACCTTTATTACACCCATATTAACAAATATCGAAATACTGGGTGATTTTTTAAATTCTTTCTTCTTAAGGTTGATGCTGAACATTGGTTCAGGGGGTGTTTCAGACCATCAAACTGAACAATGTTTACTATAGGAGTAAAACGGAAATCGTTTCATACAATTGAAGTATTTTGGAGTCGGTAGTAGGCATTGCAGTTTAGAATTGAAGAGTAGATTTTTTTTGCGATTTCAGCTTGGGTCTTATAATAAAAGTTGTTCAATTTGACGGACACTCCTGAAAATTTGGTAATTGTTTATAAAATCACGTAGTATAGAGGATGTAAACTTAAATGCGTTAAATACTTTAGAGTGCTTAAGAAGTCACCAAACTGAACAACTTTCAAAAAGTATGTAACACATTTAATTATACAGGGTGAAATTGATATCATTAGCTTCCTTTTAAACTAAGAGTCTACCCATCAAACTAAACAACTTTTACTATGAGAGCAATCCGATCGGAGCAATAAAATAGACTCTTAGTTTAAAAGGATGCTAATGAGATCAATTTCACCCTGTAGATATATCCGGCAATATTTTCATCAAGCTCAAAGAAGCTTTTTTGCTATGCCTCATGTGGTTAAAGGACGCCCCTTTTGTATCTTCAAAACATCCACGTTGTCAATGCCACGTAGACAAGACGTCACACGCCACGCCGCGCTACCACGTGGCTCCAGACGGACGGCGGCCTCATGTCGATGCATGTCGCAACATTTAGATGCCACACATAGAGTTAAATTAAAATGATGCAAGACAGGTTTTTAAAAAGAAATTCAAAATTTTGAACATTTGACTTTTTGTTAAGTTTTTCTACAGGTTGTAATAAAACACACTATTTAGACTTAAGGGGGTGCTTTAGACCATCAAACTGAACAACTTCCACTATGGAGCCAAATTCGAAATCGCGATAAAAAAAATCTGCTGTTTCATACAAAACTGCAGTACCGACTACCTACCGACTGGTTTAAAATGACTGTCTGATTTACCCCCTTGAGTATTACTAGGGTGTTTTGTTAGGTACACCCTGTATATTAAGAACTTAATAGGGTTAAGTAAAAAAAAAACGCAACGCGTAAACAAAATATTTATTTTGATTTAATTACATTTTCAACGATTTATCTCTCAAATCTTTTTCTTTGCAAAACTAGATTCCCCAAACATCAACCAAATTCAACCTTCTACATATAAAACAACTTGGGGCGGGCTTTTCGACTAAGTAGGATTAGTTAAATTTGTAGTTTAGAATGCTTAGAATGGTTTAAGTTTAGGGTAAGTTTTATTTGTGCTTTTACTATTTTATTCCTTTAAATAAATAAATATATGTGTGAGTATAAAACAACTTCTACTTTCAATAATTTAGTTTTTTTCTACCTTATGTATAGGAAGTTTAGCTTTACAAAGCAATATTCAGGATAGACGAATTCACCTCTTAGAAGAAAGTACTTCCTGGTCTGGTGGGAATGAACATCACCAAGTCACCTCACTGTTCAGGACTGCAGTCTCCAGAATCCGAATACCTAGTACTAATGATAGCCATCCTTCGATATACCACATTCAACGCAAAGCAAGTATACAAGCACACTTAGATCAATGTAAAACAGCTTTGATCTAAGTACAAGTACTAATGTACAATATACCACATGTGAGTAGGTGTGTATATAAGGTCTGACAAAATTAGGTGAAACTATTTTAAGGGGATGATCAGACCATCAAACTGAACAACTTTCTCTATGGGACCGATATTGAAATCGCAAAAAAAAAATCTTCCGTCCCATACATTTAGGTCGAGTAGGTTTGTATGGAACAGCTGATTTTTTTTCGCGATTTCAATATCGGTCCCATAGAGAAAGTTGTTCAGTTTGATGGTCTGATCATCCCCTTAAAACAGTTTTACCTAATTTTGTTAGACCTTATATAATTATCATGAATTAATGAGTGATACACATCTACAAGGTTACATCAATAATACAATCTTGGAGGCGCGTCTGTTCGTAAACATACGTCAGAGCATGGTCACATGATATGAGATGGAATGGAAACGGCCATTTAATTTCAGATCGTTGAAATGAGTGGGCATTATTAGCTATGTCTCGGTATCGATGGGATTGTAAACTCCATTGATCTTGTAGGATAAACAAAAAAGCGACATCAGCATTTCAGTTTTTCCATTGTCATCAGCCTGTCATCGTCCACTGCTGAACACAGGCCTCTCCCAAGGCGCTTCACAAAACTCTATCTTCATCCTTCCTCATCCAGTCGCCCCCCACTACCTGTCTCAGGTTGTCCGTCCAGCGGGCCGGATTCCACTTTTTTCTTTACAAAAAAGTCCCTACAAGAATGACCATGAGGTAAGCAGTATGCCAGGCATACCAGGTATCCAGGGCCAGGGTATCTGGTAACCAGGGCCAGGTATCTCTTCAGAAATGTTACACCTCATTAGCCCTTTTTAGAGTTCAATTCCCCTAGCATTGACCAGACAATTTGTACAATAACCCGCTCTGTATTGCGTTCCAATTGGCGATGTCGGTATATTAATAGACAATCTCGGAGGCTCGTCTGTGCGTAAATACACGTCACTGATACAAGATCACATGTTGGAGATCACATGAATGGAAAATGCCAGTACAGCTGTATTCCTGATTTTAGATAGACCACCTTTTCTATTTGTGTTGTGAGTTTCTTTTGAAGGGTTTTCTTGAACGGAAGGCTACTTATCAGTATCCTTTTGCAAGTTAAGCAAAGGTGGCGGTAGTTGTAGCAAAATATGTATCCGATTTCCAAAAGAATACAGTCTCCCTCATTTCCCTTTTGTTCTTGCATTGCGTTTGCTGGCCTCAGTCTTGCCAAATGTTTAGTGATGACAAAAGCCGGTGGTGCAACACGTTTTGCTACCTATCCAGCAAAAGTCAACGCTTGCTAAACATAATCTCAGCCAAAAGACGTTTCGACATAGGCCTCCCCAAAGGATCGCTATCGCCACAACCACTCGTTGCACTACCTTCATCCAACCAACTGATTCCTGCCACCTTCACCAGATAGTCAGTCTACATTGCAGGGGGTAGGCTTAGGCCCCATCGTCACTGGGCTTTCCGGTACGCGGTCGCCACTTGCCACTAGAGAACTCTTCGACCCCATCTGCTATCTATTCTGCGAGCAATATATAAGGTCTAACAAAATTAGGTGGAACTATTGTAAGGGGATGATCAGACCATCAAACTGAACAACTTTCTCAATGGGACTAATATTGAAATCGCAAAAAAAAATCTGCTGTCCCATACATTTAGGTCGAGTAGGTTTGTATGGAACAGCTGATTTTTTTTTCGCGATTTCAATACCGGTCCCAAAGTTGTTCAGTTTGATAGTCTGATCACCCCCTTAAAATAGTTTCACCTAATTTTGATAGACCTTATATTTTGGATGTTAACCAATTAAAGTCCACGAAATTTTTAAATTTTCAGAAAATTTAAAATAAAAAGGCTATGAGTGTAGTGTATCATTTACAATCAGTTTAATAGTTTATTAACGGAAAGAGTTGCTAATGGAAAAAGAGTCGTATCTATAATATAATAGTCCATCTACATAATAAATTACCTATGTAGGTAGTTGTACTTGTACGTAGCGTTATTACAATCTAACTGTTTGATTCGCATACAAACGTCATAGACTGGAAACTGTGCAGAAATGTGGCGCACTAGATAAACGACCTTAAAATGAGGTCGAGAGTTGTTGAGATGAGGTTTATGAACCAGTTTTTTCCATGGAAATCGCTGCTTTAGAATTATTTTCTTATAGAAATTAGCCTCGGTATATCTTTTTTAATATTGCCTACAAACTACCTTCCTCATTTTTAAAAATCACTTGCCTTCGCATGTTGAACATTAACATAAATAAGCTAACACATATGTTCAACTCTATCAGAGTATTTTCAAGTCGCTTGCTTATAACAGGGTGTTAAAAAACCCTGTTGGAGCCTTAAAGGGTTGCTTCAGACCATCAACTTGAACAACGTTCTCTATGGGACCTATCGCAATCGCGAAAAAAAAGTCTGCTGTCCCATACATTTCGGTCGAGTTATGTTTGCAGTTTTGAATGGAACAGCGGACTTTTTTCGCGATTTCAATGTTGGCTCCATAGTGTAAGTTGTTCAGTTTGATGGTCTGAAGCAACCCTTTAAGGCTCCAACAGGTTTTTTTTATACATCCTGTATTGGCTTCGTTCTAAACGACCATCGGCACACACATTCCCACGTGGTGGATAGGCTCCTCCCCCTTTTTCGCGAAAGAAGGCCTTTGTCCGGTAATAGGGGTCTTTTCAAGCCATAATAATATGCTTTTACTTTTTTTATTTTCTGTTGTTGTTAAGACAAGTCTCAAAAGAGATGGACAAAGAATATAACTTCTGGACAGGAAAAAACTTGTAGACTTTTCAAACGGTTTTATCATCACACCACTAGCCCAGTCATTTTACGGTTTGAGCCGGGATTAATTAATAATTGATATATTTTAGGTACCTATACTTAATATTGAACAGCCAATTTGAGCCTAGAAATGTATCAAATAAAAAAAAAATCAGCACGTAGCAACAGTTCCAATTTTAAAATTTAGCTTTTATCTCGATCTAAAAAACCTGATGGTAAATTTTTTTTGCACATATTTAAGGCTTTACCATTATACATACTTCAAACATGGTGTAAATATTTTTGTCTACTTAGAAGGTTTTGAAAAATACATTTGTATTTTCTAATGCCTATTTTATTGCTCAAAAATAATTGTATATTGCTAATTCTAAGTCAAATGAGTGCATTGGTTTTAATATTAAAAATTCTGGGACACACCATTTTGATTTCTATGTTGCGTAGCGATTCTTTTTTAAATATGTTTTAAGATAATCTTTTTGTCACTAAATGGTTACAGTTTACAAGTCCAATTAATAATTACTCCCTACCCCGCCTAACAAAACTCCGTAAAATGACTGGGCTGCACGTCGTCAACGTGAAACTGCGCAGAAATGTGGCGCAAAAGAGAAATGACCTAAATAAGGATTAAAACACTTTGAATTTTAAATAAAAATAACCGTGTTTATTTACCGTTAGGTCAAGGATTTTAGGAGATACTGCTTAAAACATGTTACAAATTTTACAATAGTTTCATCAGACGCTTCACGAGGTGTTTTAAAGATTATTATTGTGATTGCAGTGAAGATAACGATAATAAAAAAAAAAATAATAAAAAAAAAAAAAATATGTTATGAATCTTAAATTTTAGATAAAACTATTTAGTGCAATTATTTATTAGTTGGTAGTTGTAGCAATGATTCTGGCCACCTCGCAAGTGTATGTACGTAATAAAATAATTTAAACATTGGATACAATTTTACTATGCGCCCTCAGCGAATAATCTCTCTTCTCATTCTAATTCTCACTTGTGTAGGTAGATGGTTAATATTTTGCTTTTGTGATAAACGTATGTTATCTTAAGTTGTATTATGTGAGATATTTAATTCATTACCTCTTAAATTTGCATGTTCTGTCAATAACACCTATATTTTAGTTTAAAAGTAACATTGTTTAAAATTCTCTTGTAAAGTGACTATTTTTAAGTCTTTTGAGAATAAAATTCTTTAAACCTATAAGATAATATTATAATTCCACTTTCTCTTCTCTACAACTAGTAAAACTACAACAAATCTTTTTTCGAAGTCTTTGCAGCGCGCTCTTTACAAATGAAGTTAGACTAAAACTAGAGCTAGTTAGTTAGACTTTTATAATTTGTATTGACATTGTATTGTATTGTATTATATTATAATTACATTTACATTATTACATTATATTATTACAAGACGTGGTGGTCCAGTGGCAATTAACCTTGCCTGCATTGCAGGAGGTGATGGTGCGATCCCCGTCTAGGGTTACCAGGCCTAAAACTGCAAAATCCTGTCTGACATGTCTAAAAATCCTGATTTTGAAAAAAAAAGTCCGGTCACGAACCTGTATTAACACCTATTTCGCAATAAAATTGTTCACATGTCACGTGTTTATAGTTATGAGGCGTAAGCAATATGGCTCTCACTGACTCCACTGAAAGTCTGTTTCTCTCTTTGGTCCACTGAGAAGTCATGAGAGAAAAGACTCTCTTCCACATTTGCGTTGTGTGGCAAAATACTAAAGAAATATTGAGATTAAGAGCGGGCGCGGACATGCAAGTATGACAAAAATCCGGTCTGACGTAAAATCCGGGCGGAGTCCGGTCTAACACGTAAAAATCCGGTCTAGACCGGCTTTATCCGGTCAGATGGTAACCCTATCCCCGTCCATCTGCCACAAATCAACTCATAGCTAGTTAGAACTGTCTTTTTTTTAAATAAGTTAAGTGGCATAGTTACATACAGTGTTTTAAATGATATTATAATCTCAATCAAAATGCCCGCATTAAATAAAAAATCAATGGGTTGCCGACTCGTACCAATGAGTTTTTCGGAACTTATGTATTATTTGTAACACCACTGGCTTTTCGGTGAAGGAAAACATCGTGAGGAAACCTGCATGCTTCAATTTCGAGGCATGTATTGTACCTACTGACCATTATAAGTGGCACTCACTCCCCGTCACACTGAATCGAGTTTCAGTACCAGTGAAACGTGGATGTTCTGAGGTTTTAGAATATCTCTGACTACCCCCTCGGGGAATATAGTCGTGAGCATATGCTATGCTATGCTATTATAATATCTATGGGTTATTTTTTTGCCTGACAATAAAGAATACTTAAGTAATTCAATTTGTTTAAGCCCGTAGCTAGTCGTGGCAGGAATAATTTAGGATTTGCATGGGAATCTTTGAGTCACTGTAAACTTTGAAACTGCGTATGTACGTACGCTGCATCTTACTTGAGAGGTTCCATTCGAGTAGCAGGGTCGGCAGCAGAAAGGGCAGCAGTACGTAAACACCAATGTTACACAACTTTGGAGCAGAGCTACTTATTCGTGCCCTTCGCTGCCCGTGGGGTCATGAAGCAAAAACTTTTATGAGGGACCTGGGCAAACGTTTACGGGATGCGGGTAACGGTCCTCGTGCCGGGTCATACCTAGCCCAACGCATATCATTAGCGATTCAACGCGGAAATGCGGCCAGCATTATGGGCACCTTCGGGCCAGGTATGACCTGGGGCGAGCTTTTCGACTAAGTAGGATTAGTTAAATTTGTAGTTTAGAATGTTTAGAATGGTTTAAGTTTAGGGTAAGTTTTATTCCAATTATATTAATAATTTTTTACTATAATAATATACAGGTACAACATTTTTTTTTCTTGATCTTGTTTATTTTTAACGTCATTCTTACAACTGCTATAAATAAAATACAAATTCGCCAAACTGCAGAACAGTTTCTCTTAGGTATAATTAATTACATACTGATGCTCGTGTATTTTTTTAAAACTTTAAATGTGAATATGTCGCTGGTGTACTTAATAAACTATTAAACTGATTGTAAATGATACATTACACTCATAGTCTTTTTATTTTAAATTTTCTGAGAATTTAAAAATTTCGTCGACTTTTATTGGTTAACATCCAAAATATAAGATCTAACAAAATTAGGTGAAACTATTTTAAGGGGGTGATCAGACCATCAAACTGAACAACTTTCTCTATGGGACCAATATCGAAATCGCGAAAAAAAAATCAGCTGTTCCATACAAACCTAGATTTTTTTTTCGCGATTTTAGTATTGGTCCCATACAGAAAGTGGTTCAGTTTGATGGTCTGATCATCCCCGTAAAATGGTTTCACCTAATTATGTTAGACCTTATATAATCAAACTTCGTTTGTAGCGCATTAGCGGTTAGGTATTTTCTTAATTCAACACTTTCTCTTGCCTAGAAGACAACTTTGTCCACCAACTACAAATTATTATATTACTTTTTGTACCTAAGTCTAAATTTATCCTCATTCGAAACTAAAACTTGTTCACGAGTAGAAACTGGATACCTCTTAAAAATCTGTGCTTGACAATATAATAACATAAGGAAAATTTAGCAAGAAAAAATGTCGCAAAAATTTGTTAAAACATTTTCCCCGAAGGGTTTTTTTCCTTCAAACCCCAAGGGTAAACCCCTGTGGTATAAGGTTTGTTTTCTAAAGTTTGTTTTGTATACCCAACTGGGCTGCGTTCAGAACCTACGCCCCAGGTGCACCCTGAGTGCAACTAACGCCGTTCCGAGGCTCGGTGAAAAACGCTCTTTGCAACTCGGTTGTCACAACTCAACAGTTCCGAACCTCTGACGGGTTGCAACTTTGAACCATCAAATTCGATGGTTAAAAAACACTCTGACGTTTTAATTATCTGTGGTTACTTCACTTTTCGCGCGTTTTGAATATAAGTTTGTTTTTCAAACTATTTTTATTCACTTTTTGATTTGCTAACATGGAAAATGAGTTTTTTTATTGTATTTGGAAATGATGGAAGCCCTGGAAACCCATATTACTTTAAATGTCAAAATTTGAGGTTATAAAACAACCGTGATCGTTCCGTACCTCATAGCGAGTTAAAAATTGGCGCAGTCGTTCCGTACCTTAGAGCGAGTTGAAAAACAACCGCACCTAAAGGTCGTGAACGCACCCCTGGACAGTCAAAACCGTCTAAAGGAAAAGCTGTTCTTCAAAGGGGTTTCCCCAGTTTCACATTGAAACCCCGAAGGAATCTTGCGATGCTATGTTTACAAACAACTACAGCATCAATGCATCGTTGATGCATTCTTTATGACCGTAAAACATTCCGGCCAACACGGGTTATGCCCTGTTATTTAATTACAATAGGGCTGCCACTTCTTGCAGTTTCATCGTAGGTACAATAAAGCGAATAAGTGACTACCAAAGTATTTTTTTAGGTTATTCGACAACGAACACGAACCATAACTTATGTTATGACACATTTGGTACTGCGCTAATCGCGGTACTGCTCTTGACAGCCGTTAGAACCGTTTTGACAAAACGCTCAGACGTTATTGGCTGTCAGTTACATAGAGTTTAGCGCGATGCGGAACTCAGCACAGTTGAATAGTAATTGGATTGCAATGTGATTAGAACTGAAATTGCATAAGAATATAGAACTTCGATGTTTTAACTTAGCGCAATCAGCCTGCTGATTTATTTGTAAAATGAAAACTTAAATATTCATGTGTAGACGAACTTTACTATCGATATCGTATGCTTTCCGTTCAGAAGTTTTCAGCAACTTTGCTGCAGAGGAAAGGCTAGATATAATATAGATTTTCTGGCCTCATTTTCTCTACAACGGTACACCTTCCGACGCGGTGGTAGATTCAAAAAAATTACGTCAGAAAGCTATTTGATATTATTTTATGAATAAAAAAATTTGAGTTTTTTTTTATACGTTGGAAGGTAAGGGCACTTTACGAACCCTCGTTTGGCTTGTCTTGGCAGAGGGCCAAGCATTCCAACGCCGAAAAAACGAGACAAATCGAGGTGTGTGTACCGCTGTCTTTGTCGCTTAGAGTATGCTAAAATGAGCGCACATGAGTTTTCTCATTTTGTCGCTTCGTCGTGCGTGGCGTGCTAGCCGTGCAGGGACACTGCCATCTCCCTCGAGCACCAAGATAGACGTACTTTATTCAAAATCATCCAAATCCGCCTTAACATAGTATTATTCATTGTAAACTTCAATTTGCAGCATACGGATTGTTGGCAGCCCTAACTTCAGCCCTAGCGTGTTTTATTGACTGACTCAGTCTCGTGCCAAGTGACTCACTGAGTCACCACCTGCTCGCAAGGCCGTGCGAGGTCAACGACTCGATCACATGACATGATCCTAATCTTTTGAGTCAGCTATGTTTTGTTGTAGATTAGGGTATTATGTCAGGTTGGTTGAGGTTTTATTATTGCTTTAGGAGACTTTAGGGATTATGATGGTTTCTTTTGGAGATGAAGATTGGAGAAGCCGTTGTGGTCTAGTGGCGTGTGACCTTTTCTGCCGTTCAGGAGGCGATGGTTCGATCCCCGTCCAGGCCGTCTCGTACCAATCAGTTTTTCGGAATTTATGTACGATTTGTAACTCCATTGGCTTTTCGGTGAAGGAAAATGTCTTGAGAAAAAAGTGCCTCTCCAAAAACACTGCTTAATCCATATGCAACAGATGTAAAGGCCGATGATGATGATGATACCTACTGTCCATAGAGATGTCAACCAATGCGCTGAGTACGAAACCTATTGTCGCATCACCGCGCGATAGAAAGTATTTTGTTAGTTTGAATGTGATCATTATCCATTGCGGTATCAGAACTCAACGTTCGAATTTGAGTACTACGTAAGCATTGTAAACTATTTACACATAATATCTTGACTGGCTTTCAGCCTCATAATATATTAAATCTTTACTGTCGCGAGCAATGTGTTCCGTTTTTGCGCATATTGCTGCGACACTGGCCCTGCCCCCTTTTCACATCTCCCTTTAGTTTTTGTGATCTCGTGATACTGTCCATTAGATAACTTTATAAGTGGCGACACGCGATCACTCCCCGTCACACTGGACAGAGTTTCGGTACTAGTGACACGTGGATGTTCTGAGGTTTCAGAATATCTCTGACTACCCCCTGGGGGAATATAATCCTGAGCATATTCTTATGCTTTTAGAGATATTGACTTTTCTTGGATACCTGTCATTTTGTAAATAAGTAGGTAAGTACCTATTAGTACCTTTACTAATGAACAACTTCCCCTTGGAGCCACGTTGCAGGTTCTGACCCGAGCACTCGTCTCGCGTGGTTTTCGCGCTTCGCGTGTCACAAGGCTCCGCAATCCTCAATGATTAGCGGATATGTGTAAATTGAACATATAATTGAAGTTTTGATTAGAGCCAAAACACGATTAAAACACATTTTCTCGATAGAAAAACAAGCCAAAGTAACCTCCGTCTTTATCGATAAACGCTTGGAACTGCTAAATGGTTAATAATAGAAACACGAGACTTGATTTAAAAAAAGAGATTGATATTTTACAAATTTTGATTAGAGCAGAATTGAATTTACATAAATAGTACAATCACAATTAAATAAAGTTTGTCGTCGTTGCGTCGTTTCAGTCGCGCGCGCCGCCCCATCTCTTTCTCTCGCATCAGGCAGTAATATAAGCTATCACGCGCCCATTTCGCTTCAATTATTTTTCGACATAGGCCCTTAAAAAATACATATAATGTTCAAAACCATAGATAGGTACACACGGCGACACATCAAGCTATACAAAACCAACATAAGCTGGCCGTTACTCTTCCTATGCGTGGCCAGCTTATCTTGGTTTTGTATAGCTTGATGTGTCGCCGTGTGTACATACATTGTAACAAAACACCCTTATTACTTAATATTAAATTTAAAGGGGTGATTTAGATTATCAAAATGAACAACTTTCCCAATTATTTTTAAAAATCTGCTCCATACCGTGAAAGTTGTTCAGTTTGATGGTCTGATGTCCCGTTAAATATTACTAAGGTGTTTTGTTACACCTTTTTTTGATTTAACAAGCAGGTTCGCTATTAGCGGTGCCTTCAAAGTTACCTACCTACAACGACCACGAAAATAATTCCGCTCGTCAAGCTTCGTTTGCGCAGAGCAGGCCCGAGTCTCCGACAAAACCAGTCATTTCAGTGCAAAGTCGGATAGCAGCGGAAAGGGCGTGAAAACAAATTAGCCAATAGCGTAAATGGATTGAAGGTATGGATGTGACATCCTGATTGGTCAATATAATTGCGCAGTACATCGGTAAGACTTTTAAACCTGGTACTACTGTCATATCAAATCAAATCAAAATTTTTTATTCAAAATAATATCACATAGATAGCTCTTTGACGTCATTTTTTGACTCTACCACCGCGTCTGAAGGTGTTCCGTTGAGAGAAGATCTTTTAAATTGCAAAATTTGCAAAGTACGATTAAAATACAATATTGCATTGCATAGAGTAACATTGTCAAGTACCTACCTACCCCTACTCTGCCTAATTAGGTTACTTTAAATATCTGTTTAAAAAGCACTAGTATCTAGCTAGTACCTATCACTAACATAGTATGTAGATATCTCAATAACCAGTCTAACAAGTTAAGTTAGGCGAGGGTCTTAAGAGAGCCGAGGACGGTAATCATCAATACACACGTGTATCATACGACGTTTTTCAACACACTTGTGAAGAAAATAATAATAAAAAATCATTTTATTTATTAAACTAGCTTTTGCCCGCGACTTCGTCTGCGTGGACATGTAATTTTGTCTTATGTCTCGTCTTAGGTCATGAAAGTCATGGTCCGAACCAAGTCTAGGAATCCTGGCATGTAACATTAGAATGGCGATTAAGGAATGGGCTAATAAAAGTCACAGGCTAGAATGCTCTGGCCTCTCGGGTCTGCAACACTGCAGGAAATTCATCAGCAATCTTCTTATTATCATGTGGACAAAGCCCTGGTGTCAGATTATAACAGCAATATAACACCACGAATCCCACAGTTGATACTGAACAACAGCAGGAGCAAAGCTCGTGCCATCGTTGGAGCCCTCACCGGGCACTACGCAACAGGCACGATAAAGCTCACTCTAGATCCCGGTTGCCGAGCGTGTGGAGAGGAAGAGGAAACCATGGAACATTTGTACTGTGTGACTGCGATGTCTTGGTGGGTAAACGTATGTGATTCCTGAGAGATGGTTATTCATTACATGTTTCTTACCCTGAACGCTATTGCCTCCCTCATTTTCCAAGTTTTTCAAGGATGAAGAAAATAATATGTAGGGGTCAATACAAAAGATACCATTGGGTCGAAGTGTTGCTGGCTTGCCATTTCCCATAATAAGATAAGAAAGTCATGAACTTAAGCTAAATCAAAATCAGAAAGTACCCCAAGTAATTCTGTAGGTATCAGATTTAAAAGTCATTCACTGGATCCATCACTTTAATTTTTCTGTTGTTTAACTTTAACTGTTCGTCGTTTATTAGTTTTTCATTTATGTCGAACAGCATAATAATCATCTTACGACCCACTGCGGGTCACAGACCTCCACTCACGTATAAACGTTAGAGGATACTCTACCACGCGGGCTAGTGTAAAATGGTGAAGGCAAGAGCTAAAATAATAATATTCTAGCAAGCTAATGGTCAATTTGCTAAAAAAGATTTTCAATTATGTAAGTAGCTACATTACCGACCTGTGGTGTTATAGTATAAGAAGGACCTTTTAGATACGTAGGTACCTTTTTATACGTTGTGGTAGAATGATGTTCTATAGTTAAGCTGCACAAACCCTCAAAAAATCATAATTGAGACCGAAAATCAAACAAAACAAAAATTTGGCAAGACTTACTGCAACAAAATTCATCCTTTCTGTAAAATAAGGTTATCATCCGTAGCATTGGCTCAGATTGGACTCAAACAATCAATATACTTACAACGATGTATTACAACGATAATATAAGGTCTAACAAAATTAGCTGAAACTATTTTAAGGGTATGCTCAGACCATCAACTGAACAACTTTCTCTATGGGACTAATATGGAAATCGCGAAAAAAAAATTGATGTTCAATACAAAACTGCAAACACAAATGTATGAGGCAGAAGATTTTTTTTCGAGATTTCGATATTGGTCCCGTAGAGAAAGTTGTTCAGTTTAATGGTATGAGCATACCCTTAAAACAGTTTCACCTAATTTTTTAGACCTTATATAATCAACTAAATTTGTAAGCTCCTGGTATAGCTAAGTTTTTGAATTAATAATTGTAGCATACTTGCTTTAAAAAAACTCCCAACGCCATCTATTACGATGAAAACAATACTACGATTAAATTACTACGATAAAATTTTTGAAAACTTGATTTTTGATAGTTGACGACCCGGTTGGTGTAATGGTTACCTCGCCGGACTGCCAAACCAGGGTCCTGGGTTGTTGATGTTATAAATGTTTGTGCCGTTGTTGTATGGTTTCTATAATAAAAAGCCTATAGTGCTTGCTTGGAATCATAACAATGTTCCTGTAAGCGTTATTTATTTATTTAATTATTTTTCGAATTCAGCCGGTAAGTAACTATACAATCAAATCTGTAAGACCGAATATCTGAGATGTCTTGAGCGTGAATTAAGTATGGTACTTGCTTCAAAAAAACACCCAACGCCATCTATTAAGATGAAAACAATACTACGATAAAATTATGAACACTAACTTTAGAAAAGGTTAAAAGAAAGAGGATTTTTAGTATTTGCCGACCCGGTTGGTGTAATGGTTACCACGCCGGACTGCCAAACCAGAGTCCTGGGTTCGAGTCCCGGTTCGGTCTTGGATGTTATATGTTTATGCCGTTGTTGTATGGTTTCCACAATAAAAAGCCTTTATTGCTTGTTTGGGATAATTAAAATAATGTTTGTGCCTGTGAGCGTTATTTATTTATTTGTTTAATTATTTTTCTCGCGTTCTCCGCTGGAGAATACGCGTGCCCGGTGTGGGGCCGATCTGCCCACGCCAAGCTGGTGGATACCGGCACTAAACGAAACGTGTCGGATTATAACTGGTTGCTTGAAACCGACTCCGGTACAGTTGCTTTACCCACTGGCTGGCATAGCGCCCCCAGATGTAAGTAGGGCTGTGGCAGGTTCCTCAGAGAGAGCCCAAATGGTGGATGACACACGACATCTCATGCATGGCTTTATTCCTGCGCCGCAAAGGCTGTCAAGCCGACGCAGCTTTATGAAGTGTGTCGACCCCCTGAATACTGGCCCAGCGCAAGCAAGGTGTACTCTATGGCGACAAAAAGTGTCCCTCCCAACTCCATTTGTGTCGCCGTCTGAGAGCCTCACGCCTAGACATGACTTGCCTTGGGCGACCTGGAAGTCTTTGAACCGACTTCGAACCCAGGTCGGTCGCAGTAAGGACAACATGGTCAGGTGGGGATACTCGGATGCGCAAAATGTGACTTGCTTGTGTGGAACTCCACAAACGATGGCCCATCTCACATCGTGCCCTGCGTGCCCTTACATCTGCACGCAGGAGGAGCTCATGACCGCTAGGGACGGTGCAGTATCGGTTGCCCGATTCTGGCAAGCTACTATTTAGCGACTTCAGAATTTGAAGTCGACACGATAACGTTTATGCGTGATTGCGCCACAAACATACAACATTACAACCTTACAAACATCGTCACAAACGTTCACGTTTATAATATTAGTGAGATTATTAGTTCTTCTTCGTGATGACATTTTTCATTACTGAAAACAATCAAGTGTACTGGCAGATACAAAATTATTTTTTAAGTATTTTTATCACTGAACGGAACGCGTCGGGGTGCATTATATATATTATATTACTTTATTTTTTATTTATTTAACTTAATATGCTGACACTTTTTTAAGAGGATGATCAGACCATCAAACAGCTTTTTCTATGGGACTAACATCGAAATCGCGAAAAAAAATCTTCTGCCCCATACATTTTTGTAGAGTAAGATTGCAGTTTTGTATGGAACAGTTGATTTTTTTTCGTGATTTCGACTTTGGTCCCATACAGAAAGTTGTTCAGTATGATGGTCTGATCATCCCCTTAAAAAACTGTCTGCATATAAGAAGGACCATATACATCTTGCAATTCGGTCAGATGCGCGCGAAATCGGTGCCGGCCGCATTTTACTGCAACGTCACCGTTTGACGTTTGACAGCAGGGGTCTACCCGGACGAATACTATATACAATGTTCTTTGTTCTTGACCCGGACATTCGAACGTCGCAATTGCATGAAAGTTATCGTTCCAATGTCAACTCTATTACAATGAAGTTCGGACCGGAACCGAAACGGTCGCGTTATATCGAAAATCTAAAGTCCGGGTACATGGCCTGGTCAGCACTCGCTGTCAATTTGCGTGCATTTGAAACAACGGCAACACGTATGCGCCTGGATTCCAGCGAATAATTTCGTCCGGAAGAACGCAGTCGGCTATTGCCGAATGTTACATTAATTTATGTAAAGCTCATATCAAGCGACAGTCCGTAGGGCTGTGGCAGGTTCCTCAGAGAGAGCCCAAATGGTGGACGACATACAACACGGACGGACCGCAGCACGGACTACAAACTTTGAGTCAAGATAACTTTAGAACTAAACATTTAAAAGGAAATCACAGATATTGGCTTCTAGATTGTTTTAAAACCATTAATTTTTTACTTTAATTACTAAATGTTCAAACTAAGCTTCGTTTTGTATGGAGCCCGTAGAAAAATAAATTATCCTCTTAATCGAATCGGGCGCAAAATGCACGGCGGCACATCGCATCAGCGGCATAAAAAACCGATCCTTATTAATTTGTTAGAGTTCGTTCGTTTGTATTTTAGTAATAATTTACGGTATTTCAAAATAGTTTCTTAAAATAAAAACAAATAAAAAATAACAAAAAAATAAAAAATAAAAACTAACTATTAAAATATTAACTATTATCCAGTCTTGCTTAAAATGTGTATTACATCACACTGTGTGATTACACCGTAAATAAAAACATTCCGAATTAAAAATCGAGTTTTAGACATCTTTCGGCTGCTGATTTTTTTTTAATAATTACTCCTGCTTTGGTTGCACTGTAATTCTACAAAATGTCAAGAAATTTGTAGTTCGAATCTTTTTTTCTTGTGGCCAGTACTAAGGTTTTTTTTGTTATGCAAAGGTTTTCTCCATGGAGTTTGAAAGATTTTATCGCCAAAAAGAAGAACAATGTTACACTAACAACCGGTGCAGTCATCAGCACTGGACAATGATAAAATTTATAATTATTGGTATTTATTTTGTAATTTGTTGTTATTTTCGCTATTTATAAATCAAACAGTCTTCAGAATCAGCTTACTTTATTTTAATTAGTGTTACTTACTTGAAATTGAAATGGCACCGTACATTGGTTGCACTTGCGGTTATATGTTTATATCTCCGGGTCCCGTCAATGTAGCGAGATAAATTATATACCAGATTTTAAGTCAGATCATAAGCAATCAAACAAAAAAAGTTTCATCAAAATCGGTTCAGTAGTTTTTGCGTGATACTCGTTCAAACAAACAAACAAACAAACAAATAAACAAACAAACAAACACACAAACAAACAGACAGACAAAAAATCCAAAAATTGGGGAAATGGAATCAGGGACACCTAAAAACCATATCGTAACTTTTTTTTTGTTAATATCTTCAATGTACAGACAAACTTCCTGTTACAGTTTTATAATAGTATAGAATAGATAGATAAAAAGTTTATTTTGAGAATTTATTTGTACTATTGAATATGATCTTTTTTGTATCGAAACTTTTTTAAGAACAAAGCAACTCAAGAACTCAACCAAGAAGTTTAGATACCTACTATAAAAAACCTATAACTCCCTTGTGAATAATAGTAATGAAAAAGTCACAGTTTGATTATAGGTGTCATTATGTGCCTAATTGCTGTGAAATAAGGGCCATTTTATGAGCAAGTGTGTTGAAAAATAATTTATTCGTCTGACAATTTTGATTACCATTTATAATTTTAATTCCCGTGACATCTTTAGTGCATTGGAATAAGAGCTATTTTTTAGATCTTAAAACCCCATTGATGTTTGTTGACGTTATAGAAGGAAAATCTATAAGATAATGTTCCAGGTTAAATTCCCTGTATTGTTATTGTAGGAAACTTTAATGAAAATTAATTTAATGAGGAAAACCAAGACATATTTTGTTTAATTATAATTATAAACTTCTTGGTTCTGAACATAATATTTAGATTGGTAAATTAAATAATAAATAAAATCAATTTATTTCAGACAAATGTCCATAGTGTTGTTAGTAGATAAATTTATGACTTAAAACTTAGTATTAATTTAATTTTAATTTAATTTATACAATTTATATATTTTTCACGGAATCGGGTTTTGTGGTTTTAGGACTAAAAATAAAATTAACGCTGTAGAGTTTGTTGTTCACTTCAGTAAATTTATTTATATTAGCTATGCGCACAAAACATTTTGTCTTTTGATTACGTACGAACCATAACTTTTGACATAATGGTTATTGCGCTAATCGCGGTACAGCTCATGGCAGCCATTAGAGCCGTTTTGACAGATAGCTCAGACGTTAAAGGCTGTCAGATAAATATAAGGTCTAACAAAATTAGGTGAAACTATTTTAAGGGGATGATCAGACCATCAAACTGAACAACTTTCTCTATGGGACCAATATTGAAATCGCGAAAAAAAATTGTGGTGTCCCATAAATTTAGGTCGAGTAGGTTTGTATGGAACAGCTGATTTTTTTTCGCGATTTCAATATTGGTCCCATAGCGAAAGTTGTTCAGTTTGATTGTCTGATCATCCCCTCAAAATAGTTTCACCTAATTTTGTTAGACCTTATATAGAGTTTAGCGCGATGCGGAATTCAGCACAGTTAAATAGTAATTGGATTGAAATGTGATTAGAACTGAAATTGGATAAGAATAGAACTTCAATGTTTTAAATTAGCGCAATCGGGCTCCTATGGATCAAATGGCGCTTCGATTACGTGGCGTTGTACAAATGGGTTCCGACGAGATGTCTTTCGGTAAGAAGTCATGATCCCTAAGCTTTTAGAGGTACTTTGTCTCATTCTTGTTATACATTGTGTTACTTGTAGTATTATAAGAATGACGCGCCAATTTTGACTTTTTGAGCTCATTATCTCGAGATGGACACCTCACTCGACTAGAAGACACTTGAGTAGAAAAAATTTCCAACCCCTTTCTCGTTGTTTCAAAAATGGGCCCACGGACTTCATGAACCGTGTTATGCTTTTGGAGGGGAGGTCCCTAATGTCAGTAGGTGTTATGATGTATCCACCTAGATGGCGACTACTGCTATGATTGAGCACTTCGCATTCGCAGAGGATTCCTCTGCTTCACAGCAGAATCTGCAAGTGGGTGAATCTACAAGCCCGATTCTTTCACCTAGCACCTAAAGAAAGTTTCGCCTGTTACAGTAAATGTAAAATAATAAAAACAATAGGTATTAACTAATTAGGTTAGAATATTTATATAACAGATGTACAGAGACAAACGTGTCTGTATGTTAGAGATGTCATCGAATGGTACGAAACACGACGTAGGTATGGCAACGTGCGGCAGAGTTGTGGGCGATGCATTGATAATAGAGGTAAATAAATAATGGAACGACCAAAGTCCAAATTAGGAGCGTACTAAATAGCAGATCATTGTTTTTAATTATAAATTGAAGTATAACATCGATAACTTATTATTGTTATTGAGAGAGGAAGGCATAAGAAAATATAAATGGATTGATCGCAGACACCAGTCTCTCACCAAGTGTACCGTTGAAGTAAAAACATTGTATTTGTTCTCTTAAGATCTTACTTTTGCTGTATATTTGTTGAAAGAAAAATAAATGCCTTATTACTATTAAAAAAAAAAAAAAGGAGTGAGTGCTGAAATGACGGCTTCAGGAGATGAATGGGAGAAGGCGACATGTTGCGCCGTCACCAAGTAATATGATAAGGGCAAGAGATAGATGATTTAGCAAAATTAATGTCTATTTGCGTGAAAAAGACCCAAGGCCTCACGATCAGAAGGTCTAAGCAGCAAAACGTCCAACAGCGCGAAACTTCTAAGGCCTTCTAAGGTCCATGTAGCAAACAGTCAAACTCTCAGATGGTCTGTATAGCAGAACGTCTATTTCGCAAATCGACTATTTTAAAATAAGGCCTATTTAGCCGAGATCCACTTCGGGTTTCTGAGCCAGCGTAGTTATTAAAGTACCTATTACTTGCGTGAAAGGTGACATGGGTAATAAGGATTGAGCAATATAAATATTTAGAGCCTGATGTGCCAACACTGGAAACTCGTACATTGAAAATGAATCTGACAAACTTCAGAATAAGCCATCAGTGATACGCACCTCCAATATTTTTTAAAATATATCCCAAAGTCATAAGTTTATTGCAAAAATAAATATTTTTTCATTTCATTTCGTATCTCAATGTTTTTTTCGATGTCTTATTTCGTTTTCGAGATATTATGATTTTTTTTTCTGACCGAAACCGGGCGAAAAATGACCGCATTTTTCAAATTTCCATTTTTAAAAAAATTATTGAGTTAAAAAGAAATGCTTTTTATAGCTCTCATTGAGACGGGTCTTTTGATCACACAATCAGCTACGTAGTCCCAAAATCAAAACACACGAGAGATACTCTTCTCTACCCTTCTCTTCTCTTCTCTTCTCTTCTCTCTGTGGTACTACAGAAAAAATGTATAAGAGTTTTATTTAGTGCATGGTTTTTAGACAGTTGTAAAGTTGTAAACCACTTTTCAGTAATTAGAAGATTCTACCTAGTATGAAATGAACATAAAACGGTTATGTCCACAGATCACAAAAACTAAAGGGAGATGTGAAAAGGGGGCGGGGCCAGTGTCGCAGCAATATGCGCAAAAACGGAACACATTGCTCGCGACAGTAAGGATTCAATATATTATGAGGCTGAAAGACAGTCGAGATATTATGTGAGTTTACAATGCTTGCGAAGTACTAAAAATTATTCGAACGTTGAGTTCTGATACCGCAATGGTTAATGAGTACATTCAAGCTAACAAAATACTTTCTATCGCGTGGTACTGGTGGTAATGCAACACTAGGTTTCGTACTCAGCGCGATGGTCGGCATCTCTCTAGATCTCTATGGTTATGTCTCTATGTTAAATCGAATCCTGAATCCTTCAGAAAAAGATCAGAGGTTACTGTTCCACCTAGGATGAAACTATGTTAATTTAACAAAGATTGATTGTAGTCAGATGTACATAAAGGTATAGAAAAAATGCATACAACATGGCGTATTGATTTTCAAAAAACTGCCTAAACACATTAAAATTCTAGATAGAAATGTTTTCAAAAAGACCTTGACACTTTGACTACTTATATAATAAATTAACCCGCGTCTTTGTCCGCACAAATTATATACCAGATTTTAAGTCAGAAAAATAAGCTACCAAACAAAAAAAGTTTCATCAAAATCGGTTTAGTAGTTTTTGCGTGATGCTCGTTCAAACAAACAAACAGACAAAAAATCCAAAAATCGGTGATATGGAATCAGGGATACCTAAAAACCATATCGTAACTTTTTTTTTGTTCATATCTTCAATGTACAGACAAACTTCCTGTTACAGTTTTATAATCTAAAATTAAAAAAAAAAGTCAGAAAGTCAGATAATAAGCTATCAAACAAAAAAACTGTCATCATAATCGGTTCAGTAGTTTGCTTGATGCTCGTTCAAACAAACAAATAAACACACAAACAAACAAACATACAGACAAAAAATCCTAAAATTGGTGATATGGGATACCTAAAAACCATATCGTAACTTTTTTTTTTGTTAATATCTTGTACAGACAAACTTCCTGTTACAGTTTTATAATAGTTTAGATTAGATTAGATAGCCAAAGCCTTGACATGCTGGCTTTTAGATAATTGCTTTTATGGCGTCAAATAATATTTAGGTTAAAAATACCGTACCTGTCTATCTATTGCTTGACATTTAATTAAATTGAATTTATTATTGTGGCTATTTTTGTTTCTCCTAACTTGATGTGTTGTGTTGTTTAGTTGTTTAATATTGTTTTAGAGTGGTAGATATATGATTGGACGAGATCATGTTTGTATAAATTACTTAGTAGTTTCAGCGTGACATCATGTATATTTTTGTAGAATACATTGTGACATTATTTGTTCATTTAATTTTACTTTGAAATGCTTAAAATTTGCACTCCTGCGACTGTGAGCAGGCTGGATAGGCCGGACATCATCATCATCATCTCAGCCGATGGACGTCCACTGCTGAACATAGGCCTCCCCCAAGGATCGCCGCCCTCATCCAACGGGTTCCCGCCGCCTTCACAAGGTCGTCGGTCCACCGTGTGCGGGGCCTACCCACGCTGCGCTTTCCGGTACGCGGTCGCCACTCGAAAACTTTTCGGCCCAATCGGCCATCGGTTCTGCGAGCAATATGCCCCTCCCACTGCCACTTTAATTTAGCAATTCTTTGGGCTATGTCAGTTACTCTGCTTCTTCTGCGGATCTCTTCATTTCTGATTCGATCTCGCAGGGAAACTCCGAGTATAGTCCTCTCCATTGCTCTTTGGGCGACTTTCAGCCTTTTTATGAGGCCTTGAGTGAACGACCACGTCTCTGTTCCATATGTCATCACTGGCAACACACACTGATCGAAGACGTTCGTTTTAAGACACTGCGGTATTTGGGACGTGAAGATACTACGCCTGGCCGGACAACAAAGGATCGCCACATCGACCGGTCTCGCGCTGCCCTCATCCAAAAAGTTTCCTTTACCTTAGACCTAAACGTAACAATTGACAATAACAATTCAGAGTATATTGCTGAGAATGGTAGGAAACATGAAGCACCGCAAATTTAGCGTCATTAGTAACCAGCAATGTACTCTGAATTGTCATTGACAATTTTCGCGTTTATTAAACAGGGCCCGGTCCACCTTGTGTGGGGCTCACTGCCTGCCTACCCATGCTGCGCTTCCCGGTACGCGGTCGCCACTCTAGATCGAGAACTCTTCGGCCCCATCTGTGTGTGCCCCGCCCATTGCCACTTTAGTGTAGCGATTCTTTGGGCTATGTCGACTGGCCCAGTTCTTCTGCGAATCTCTTGTTTTAAGAGATAGACGTACTTTTTGTGATCAGGTGCAAGGCTGATTCAGTATTCATAGGATGAAGAGCATCTCTGTGATGGGGATGGACCAGGTCTGCCTGCATAACTCCAGTCGGTTTAAAAGTTTGAACGGCTGTATCTATTAAACCGAAAATCGGCTGACAGAACACGTCAGTTTTTGTACTGTTCGCATAGGTACAGTGCATAACAACAATACCAGCATATTCATGAATATTCATTTTTACCAACATACCTTTGAATGGCTGTTACTCCTAAACCGACTGGAGTTAAGCAGTCAGACCAGGAGTGCGATTTTTGAATCTCATTCGCTGAGCTCAGCAGTTGAAAATGTCAAAATTACTATGGAGATATGCAAATTCATCTTTCTACTGCTGATTTGACTTTCAAAAATCATTCTTCAGGAGTGCGATTTTTGAAAGTCAAATCAGCAGTAGAAAGATGCATATTTCCATAGTAATATTGACATTTTCAACTGCTGAGTTTTCAACGGCCTTTTTTTTCCACCCTGTATACTATTCATTTCTGAGTTGATCTCGCAGGGAAACTCCGGATACATGTATAGTACGAATGATACTGTGACGTTAATCCGGTACCGGGTGGAGATGTCAACATTCGGCTCCAAGCTGATAGTGGGCGTAGGGGGCGACTAGCAGTGATAAGACGTACCGTTTCGGCGAAATGTTATTGTTATTGATATCGGATATGTGTTTTTAACACTATTTTTAATTGTTTGTTATGATTTTCCGTAATTCCCATATTTTTGGCATTCGGTATTGGAATTAGGAGTGCAATTCTCTAAGAGCAAACAAAGGTTGAAACATCGGCGAGCTGTCAATTCGGTATGCGTTGTGTCAAACTTAATATGAAATCTGCGACGATCTGAAGGATGCAAGAAGGATGTTGTCTTAGAGAATTGCACTCCAGAGTTTTATGTTGGATTTCCTTTTGGGATGTATACGATAATGGGTTAATAGGCATTGCAGTTTGGTATGGTTTGGGCCGATAATTTTTTGCGATTTCAGGTTACCTCCCATAGTAAAAGATGGTCAGCTCACTGAACCACCCCTAAAAAATTATCCTAACAATTTACTATTACCCAGATAATGCGATTTTGGGATTTTTCATCTTTGAATAAATATTATATTCTTGATCTCTTCTCTTGTGACAGCTTTTATGTATTTATGTATTTGTTGTATTCACTTCTTTTTCACCTATAATTTTGTTTTTTATAACACCGACCCGTTCTTTGTTATATTTCCTCTACCCTACGGTTGTCTGGAAGAAATCGCTTTTTAGCGATAAGACCGCCTTATTTGTACCATATTCAGTTTATGTTTCCTATTGTGCATTGCATTTTCTTTTGGTGTAAATAAAGTATGTTTCATTCATTCATTCTATTGATAGTCTTGATTATTATATCGACTGAAGATAATATGTCTTTCACCAAAAACCGCGTCGTCTACGCACAAAGTGACATATCACCAGGTGGAAATCAAACCCACGACCTCCGTATCAAGAGCCCTCTTAACCATTAGACCAAAGAGGTTGTGACTTCCACCTGGTTAGGTAGGTATTCAACGTACAGACAATGTGTCATCAAAATAATAAATGGCACAATATTATATCCATTATCAATTATTAACTAGATACAATGCGATTGTAATGATTATGAAATACCACCAGTTATTTAGTAAACGAGCGTTAACCCGCGACTTTGTCCGCACAAATTATATACCAGATTTTAAGTCAGATTATAAGCTATCAAACAAGAAAAGTTTCATCAAAATCGGTTCAGTAGTTCTTGCGTGATACTCGTTCAAACAAACAAACACACAAACAAACGCACAAACAAACAGACAGACAAAAAATCCAAAAATTTGTGAAATGGAATCAGGGACACCTAAAAACCATATCGTAACTTTTTTTTGGTTAATATCTTCAATGTACAGATAAACTTTTTGCTACAGTTTTATAATAGTTTAGATTATAATCAAAATTTTATCTTTACGTAGAAATTCAGACACACTTCAGTCGTGTGTGTGGTAATGAAGGTTTTATCATCTTACGATTTGTTATGAGCGGTATTTTTTGAATTCTTTTATACTCCATTCCAAATAGCAACGAAATTTTAAGGCTATTTCGCATTACATAAACAGAGATTTGAAACACTTCCTCTCACTTATTCTTAGAACAGCTTTAGTAACGTCCAAGGTGTATCGGATACTATATCTTTCTGATAAATAAATTAAATTTGGTAATCAGTATTGGCCAGAAAGCTAAAAAGGAATCAGAAAATTTTGTCGTTCTTATTTCGAATGAAGTCCACCAATGTCCTTGTGGTGTCGATCGCTTGGGTCACCACGGACTCTCGTGTCAAAAGAGTGCCGGCAGATTCCCTCGCCATGTCACCCTTAATGACATCATACGTAGGTCTCTTGCCACAGTCAACGTTCCTGCCATTCTCGAGCCGACTGGCATCATACGGAGCGATGGCAAGAGACCAGACGGGATGTCTCTCGTCCCCTGGAAGATGGGTCGGGCGCTAGTGTGGGACGCTACCTGCGTGGACACACTGGCCCCGTCTCACTTACAGGGCCCGAGTCGAAGGGCTGGCGCAGCGGCGGAGGCGGCCGAAAAACGAAAGGCCTACTGGTACCGGGATATCGGCCCCCAATACCATTTTATGGGTTTTGGTGTCGAAACTCTTGGGCCGTGGGGACCTAACGCGCAGGCGCTTTTTAAAGACCTGTCAAAGCGCCTGATAGACTCGACAGGGGACCCAAGAGCTGGCACTTTCCTCGCTCAACGGATCAGCATAGCCATTCAGCGAGGAAATGCGGCCAGCGTTCTGGGTACCCTCCCACAAGGACCGAACTTGCACCACATCCTAGGTTAGTTTAGTTTTAAGTCTCTTTATTTATAATTTTATTTAATGTTACTATTTTATGGATCTTTCGAATAAAGTACTAACTTAAATGAAGTATAGTTATATTTATATCTCATTTTGTAACAGTAATATTTTGTTATCGTTTAGACCAGAAACAAAATGTCCCGGGCTCCTAGAATAGCATAACCACAGAATAAATACTAGTACTACCCGTGCATAACTTCATTTTATTGATCTTTTTTTAACTGTCTATTACAGTAGAGCAACTACTGCTTTTTACTGCGGATTATTGAAGGGACCACGAAGGGTCTATCGAGCCAAAAAAAACTAAAAAGTTAAAAAATAATATTGCAGCAGCCGATGACTTTTTCGTTCGCATTATAAGAACATTAATTTGTTTTATCGAAGTCGCTGTCAAGCCAGCCGGTACGATTCGCGACAGGGCTTGCATTAGTTTTATTGAAGGGGGTTTTAATTTTTTGTTAAAATTTTGATTATTTCGCAAATTTCAGTAGTGAATCCATTACACACGTATAATTTAATAGTAGTGCTTTAAATTAACAAACGCACTGTCGGCACTACAATTTAATTTAATGGCAAGGCAATTATTATTTGCGCGATACTCGTTCAAACAAACAAACAAACAAACACCCAAACAAACACACAAACAAACAGACAGACAAAAAATCCTAAAATTGGTGAAATGGTATCAGGGACACCTAAAAACCATATCGTAACTTTTTTTTTGTTAATATCTTCAATGTACAGACAAACTTCCTGTTACAGTTTCTTCTTCTTCCTGGTACAGTATATAGATTAGTTTTATTACTCTACTTTATCTCTACAAAGAACTGTGAATTCCAACCAAGGTTTTGTTTGTAAACAAATAATTATTGTGTTACCCAATTACCTACTGTTTTCTTGGCAACGGTTTTTCCCAGTCATGTAAGTTTAAACTTATCTCATATTATGTTAACGTTTGAACTGAACTATGAACTGTAAAGTTGTTATGAGACAGATCGCATTATAATTTTAATAAAAAACATACTGTGTACTTTTATTTAAATAATAGTTAAAACACAAATAAGCTCGCTACATCTTCGACCCCATCATTGTCCTAAGGACTGGATTGAGGTCAAGAGCAAACCCATTTTTAATAATAAAAATAAAAGTCATGTAATGATTAGTTAGTAGTTATTTTCCTTTTAAATATTGTTCAATCATTGGTTCTAAAATAAGGTTAAGGAACTTTTTTCTTTAAATTTTGGTAACATTTTAAATTAAACCAACTGCAAAGCAAAATATAACCTGGAGTGCGATTTTTGAATCTAATTTGCTGAGCTCAGCAGTTGAAAATGTCAAAATTACTATGGAGATATGCATCGTTCTACTGCTGAAATCGTACTCCTGAAGTGTGATATTTGAATGTCAAATCAGGTAGAAAGATGCATATCTCCATAGTAATTTTGACATTTTCAACTTCTGAGCTCAGCGAATGACTTTCAAAAGTCGCACTCCAGCCTAGCTAGCATGCCACCCACGACAAAGCGTTTAAACGAGAAAAACGTCATGCGCGCTCTTTCTGGCCTACGTAAAATAATAAAGATGGAGGCACATCTCGATTTTTGTCGTTTTCTCGGGGGTGGCATGCTAGCTAGGCTGGGTGACGGGGAGTTAAAAGCTCCAACAAAAAAGAAGTATAAAAATAAATAAACTGTTCTTAAACCCTATGGCAACACCTATAATGCTTTACCAAGGAATGTATAATCTACCTACATTTTGACATTTTATTATATTTTTATGTATTTGGGTAAAGTCTCTTTTGCGGGTCTGCTGTTGGAAGAAATTTCTTCAGAGTTAAGCTCCCCCTTCATACATATTTTCTCAACTATGTGTATTATTGTGTCTGTACGTACAATGAAGTGTTAAAATAAAAAAATAAATAAAGAATGTCTGTACGTCCGTTCATAAGAGGTTTATTTGAACCAGTTAAACGGGTAATGCCCTTCAGTAATTTTATTATACTGTCTGTGTAACTAGCAGGCGGGGATTCCTATTTATATACAGGGTCCTTGGAAAGAAGAGGGAATGCCCCTGTGAAAAATATCTAGGGCGACCGATAACAATGATGATAAAAAAACACTAAGAAGTATGTATACATATACAAAATAAATAATATATAAGGTCTAACAAAATTAGGTGAAACTATTTTAAGGGGATGATCAGACCATCAAACTGAACAACTTTTTCTACGGGACCAATATCGAAATCACGAAAAAAAAATCAGCTGTCCCATACATTAGAGTCGAGCTATGTTTGCAGTTTTGTTTCGATATTGGTCCCATAGAGAAAGTTGTTCAGTTTGACGGTCTGATCATCCCCTTAAAATAGTTTCTGCTAATTTTGTTAGACCTTATATATACAGAATATGCAATTGATATCATTAACATCATTTTAAACTAAGAGTCTACCCATCAAACTGAACAACTTTTACTATGTCAGCAAACCGATAGGAGCAAAAAAAATCTGCTGTTGCATACATTTGAGTCGCGAACTCGCGCGTCGAGATTGCAGTTTAGTATGGAACAGCTGATATTTTATTTGGTCTGTAGCACCTATACTCTATGGTACACAGATAAATTACACGTTCCCCTAGCTAGAGTGTGGTACATCATGATATGAATAGGAACTCCAATGCTGACGGTCTTTTAACCAGCAAACTTTGAGCAAACTGAACAACTTTCTCTATGCGAACAACATCGAAATCTGTCCCATACTTTTGAGTCGAGTAGGTTTACAGTTTTGTAACTTTTTTGTTCGCGATTTCAACATTGGTCCCCAAGAGAAAGTTGTTCAGTTTGATGGTTTGATCAACCCATTTAAAAACCGCCAGTACAATAAAGACCAGATTTCATTACTATAACAATTACAACAAATCCTGTTCCGCTCCATTCTAAAAATAAATTTACCTACGCATTATGTGTGTTTGCGTGTGCGAATTACCGTTCATATAAATGTAATGTAATTGCATATAGATACAATATTGAATAACAAATAAAATTAAAGGAACAAAACGTATTTCCCCATCAAAACATTACAAATAAGCAAAAATAAACAGCTTGATGACGACAATGCTGCGCCCACGCCGACCACACAAACATGATCTGTCTATTTATGATTTCTGAATGATTTTAATATAAAAGAGAGGGGCGATACAGGTCTTGTTATATTGGTTAATCGCAGTTGTTTTTTTAGTGTAACGACGAGGACAAAACCAGATGATAGCAATCCTAGGAATATTGTACAAAAGAGATTATGTATGACGCTAAAGCTAAATCGCCCTGAAGGCCAAATTGGACAGGATTAAATCTAAAAATAAATAATATTGGTTATTAATATGTTACAGCGGACACCTGTACGAGAGAGGATTTAAATACAGCTACTCCTGACACTGTCAGGTTTGCCGAACACCTGGCTACTAAAATATAAAAACATCACTGAAGAATCATTGACACGAAAAGAAGAAGAAACGGATAGACCTTTATTTGTGTATGTTATCTATATGTGTTATTGTGATCTACACCGCCTACAAATCTTCTTTCGCTATTTCTTCTACCCTAAGGTTGTCTGGAAGAAATTGCTTTTTAGTGATAAGAGCGCCTGTTTTTGTGCCTTTTGTATTTCCTGATTGTTTGCTCTCTGTATACTCTGTTTTTTTTTTGTGTCAAATAAAGTATAACTGATTGATTGATTGATCGGTAGTTACCTCTACCCAGGAATCACGAAGAGAAGAGGACCGAAGTGTTACAGAAAGTTTTGTAAAATTTGGTCAATTTATAAATTCACTAGATCTTCGGTGAACATTGAAGATGACCCAACATTACTCTAGATCCTAGAGCCAGCCACATACGGCATACATTTCTTGCTTTGATCGCTACAGAGAAAATATACAAATAGAAGATGTAGCTATGTCGTATTATTATGTAAAGACCGCAGGTAAAATATACAGGGTGTAAGTGACAGCCGAGCAAATAGTGAAAGTTGTTCAGTTTGATAGTCTGAGTTCACCGTTTCAGTATTTGCGAGGCTGTCACTTACACCCTGTATATACTCGTAACACTGCAGTATACAGTATACAGATAAGAGAACATAGGACAAAATAACATGTTGCAATAATCTTCATTAACCTTTTCAAAGGCTTGAGGCGTCTTGTCTTGAATTATCCTAATTCTTATTAGGTACCTAGGTTCCTTTCTGTACACAAAAATATGAACTAAGGTATTCAAATGTTTCATTTTTTCTGTTTCAAAGTTTCGTGTATCGACAATGTTTTCCGAATCGTCGAATGTTTCGTAACATTTCACATTGTGTTGTGTCTGCTAGACTTTGACCTTCGGTCATGTAGTGTAGGTGCCACGGTCTCGATTCAACACGCAATCTACATAAACATACAAATACAACATCTATCTACGTATTCCTAGTTATTATTGTAACTGTTATTTTATATAACGTTCGCTCTCAACAAATGCTTCATGCTTGCACACCAGTATTGGCTCGGAAACTTTTGGCTTCAGGAGTGCGAATTACTATGCAGTTTTCTACTGCTGATTTGACTTTCAAAAATCATATTCCAGAAGTGCGATTTTTGAAAGAGCAAATCAGCAGGAGAAATATGCATATCTCCATAGTAATTATGACATTTTCTACTGCTGAGTTCGACTTATGACTTTTAATTTATCGCACTCCTGCTATGTAATAAAGGGGTATCCCCAAATTGTTTGATTTGTTTGCTTGCTCCATATAAACGAAGTTTAATTGTATTTTGAATGGTATTAATCAATCAATGACATTTTGTAAACACGATCTACGTAGACACTTATAATTATTATGAAACTGTGGTGTCTGTGGTTTGTGGTCAGATTTTCTTCACCTATTTAAAATGTTTACTTTCAAAGTTACAGTGGCTCAAAGCTTCAAAGATTTCCATTTAAATCTAGCATTGAAACTGTATATTTTAACGGAAATCCGACAAACCACAGATAAAGCGATTTAGTTTCTAGATCGTGTTATATACATATTAATCTATGATTGTTTTTAAAAACATTGACTTCAATCGGTTGGGACTTGGGACTTTGGATCGAAAATAGGATCTAATCTCCGTTTGCATGTATACAGCGCGCTCGGTTGATGAAAATATTCACAACATTTTTTTTTATTTCTAAGTAGTATAAGTCTTGTTTCTTTTTTGTTTTTTCTTTAGGTATAGTGCTTATGTTAATGTCTGTCTATCACGATTTGCTTAATTTTAATGAACTACTTGTATAGATTTATAACATACGAGCGTTAACCCGCGACTTCGTCCACACAAATTATATACCAGATTTTAAGTCAGATCATAAGCTATCAAACAAAAAAGTTTCATCAAAATCGGTTCAGTACTTTTTGCGTGATGCTCGTTCAAACAAACACCCAAACAAACACACAAACAAACAGACAGACAAAAAATCCAAAAATTGGTGATATGGAATCAGGGATACCTAAAAACCATATCGTAACTTATTTTTTGTTAATATCTTCAATTTACAGACACACTTCTGTTACAGCTTTATAATAGTATAGATATAAATTTGGCTGCATTATATTGCTGTTGGTTTTCCAATAAATTAAAATAAACACTAAAAAAATCGGTTCCCAATTAGTTCGAGGTCAAACCCTATATTTCCTGGCCTACATCAATCAATCAATCATTTCTTATATTCTTCTGATTCACAAAAGAACGAGGTCAAAATCTAGCTTCGTTTTGTATGTAGATAAGATACCTAGGTACCTACTCTACTAGGTTATCGACATCACATCGGCACGGCATCGGCATGGCATAGTAAAGCATAGTGTAATTTATTTTCAAGATAAGAACTTGTCGTTAATATTATTATGTTGAAGATGATAATAGCTTAATAGTATATAATATTAATGATGGATTATATCTAATAGAGTATATTGTTCATCGTGACTGGCTAAAAAGGAATAAATTATGGTAATTGGTTTAACATACACGCCGTAGGGGAGCAGGGGGGAATTGGAGCCTACTAAGGAAGAAGTTCAATAAAAGGCAAATTTATGGATACTTTAGGAACTTTTTATTAGAAACTGAATCCTTACTTATTTGACTATCATTTAATCACGGCGTCAACGTTACATTATTAGGCATTTGGCAACAAATAAACTGTTTTCAAAAAAACAGAATCGCTCCCATTACCCGACTCTGCGGGAAATGAGAGCCTATAAATTTCCATAATGTGTAATGGGAACTACTTAATTATTAAGTCAGTCTGAAATCTCACTTATTCATATAAATATTAATATAAACGTAACCGCATAATAATTAACTTTACGGTAATTGGAGCTACAAGGAGTAATCAGAGCCTAATAAGCTCAAATTACCCGAATACCACCATCTTGAAATTGAATAAAATTATATCCTGAATCTAACTTGTAATGAAATTTTACGCACAGTTACTCAAAATTGATAACATTAGCTATAAAATAAAACAGGTTTGATTGTAACAAACATGTGACTTCAGACTTACCTGGCCGTTGAAATTTCGTATTTTTTATAAGCGAGGAGCAAAAAATTTACAAGTATCCGTGGTCACTTGGCAATGGCGAGGCGAGCGCGGCAGGGGAACACGGCCGCAATGTGACGAAGGCGCCCGTCTGGCAACCGAGTGAATACGAGGTATAGTTTTGTCTCTAGTCGCACCGCTCCCATTACCCGCTGGCTCCCATTACCCCCTGTTCCTATAGAGGGCGTAACTCGTGTCAATGCCCTGTAGAAAGAGTAAGCGAAAAATTCTTCGTCTATGCCAAGAACATTGTATACTTAATTATAAGGTCTAACAAAATTAGCTGAAACTATTTTAAGGGTACACAACTGATTTTTTTTCGAGATTTCGATATTGGTCCCGTCGAGAAAGTTGTTCAGTTTGATAGTCTGAGCATACCCTTAAAATAGTTTCAGCTAATTTTTTTAGACCTTATATAAGGTCTAACAAAATTAGCTGAAACTATTTTAAGGGGATGATCAGACCATCAAACTGAACAACTTTCTCTATAGGACCAATATCGAAATCGCGAAAAAAAAAATCAAATGTTCCATACAAATGTAATCGACCTAAATGTATGGGACAGCTGTTTTTTTTTTCGCGATTTCGATATTGGTCCCATAGAGAAAGTTGTTCAGATTGATGGTCTGATCATCCCTTTAAAATAGTTTCACCTAATTTTGTTAGACCTTATATAGTTGTCTATGCAACCGCAAAGCCCAGAGTCATTGACAGGAGTCACGTGACGCTCTACGGCAATGAAGAATCTTGTTTTAGTAGTAAGTAGGGTGAGTGTGCCCGAGCGGTGGTTTGACGTCGAGTTCAGTAATTATTCAAACACATTATTTAATATTTTGAAAAATGTAACCTATGTTGAAACCTTGATAATTCGATTCTGCTCTCGATTCTACACAAACTATTTTCTAGTTTGTTGTTAATTCATTAACACGTGTAAGTAAAATAAAATTTCTTCGAAAGATAAAAATAAGAATGTGCTAAAAGATTTGGCAAAACAACTTTCAAAATACTGTGTAATAATTTTTCTGATTGTGCAATATGCATTCCACTAATTTTCTCTTGCATTCTGAACCTTGTATTAACGTAATAAGGGTTATCATCAGATTATTTTATTTATTTACGATGTAATATCAAAACGGTAGAATAGATAAGTGAGACAGAAGATTAAAAGGATTTAAGAATATAGAAATAGTGATTTTCAGATAATGTATAAAGTACCTAAGCACGCTTATCTGATTCGTGGAATTTAATTTATTTTTAGATTTCAGCAAACAATAAGCCGATAATAAACTGCGTGTAACATAGGCTAAAAAAACGGCCACGTTTGTGTCGGGAAGATTTTAAGGCGATTCAAAGTTAATAATCATATCTTCTTATATATTTTTTTTTACTTATATTTAATGGACTCTTGCTTGTGCGTTAGCACTGCATTTCCGCCAGTGTCACGTGTTTATGGGAAAATCTATCCCAATCTCAGGGATTGTTTTTGGTCAAGAACAAGAAGAGATTGAGGATAACGGAGCCTCGTGGCAGGCAAAAACGCGACGCGCGAAATCCACGCGAGACGTGTGCTCGGGTCAGAACCTGCAACGTGACTCTCCTTTTTATATTTATATACTATTATAAAAAAAAGTTACGATATGGTTTTTAGGTATCCCTGATTCCATATCACCAACTTTTTTATTTTTCGTCCGTCTGTTTGTTTGAACGAGCATCACGCAAAAACTACTAAACCGATTGTGATGAAACTTTTTTGTTTGATAGCTTATTATCTGACTTAATATATATCTAACTGTATATAATTTGTGCGGACAAAGTCGCGGGTTAACGCTCGTACTATTATAAAACTGTAACAGAACTGTGTCTGTACATTGAAGATATTAGCAAAAAAAAAGTTACGATATTGTTATTAGGTGTCCCTGATTCCATATCAGCAATTTTTGGATTTTTTGTCGGTCTGTTTGTTTAAAAACTACTAAACCGATTGTGATGAAACTTTTTTGCAGACAAAGTCGCGGGTTAACGCTAGTCATTAATAAATTAAAACATGCTGTGGATATCTTCAATGCTTGAATGATTCAAGTCAAGTCTTAACCGTATTTCTTTACATTTTTAAGATTGTATTTTTTTTTATAAATTATGGATTAAATAGTTTTGCATAGGGTAACTGCACCTATGATGTGTCGTGCGTGAGTATTTATTACGATACGAGCGTTAACCCGCGACTTCGTCCGCACAAATTATATACCAGATTTTAAGTCAGATCATAAGCTATCAAACAAAAAAGTTTCATCAAAATCGGTTCTGTAGTTTTTGCGTGATACTCTTTCAAACAAACAAACACCCAAACAAACACACAAACAAACAGACAGACAAAAAATCCAAAAATTGGTGAAATGGAATCAGGGACACCTAAAAACCATATCGTAACTTTTTTTTGTTAATATCTTCAATGTACAGACAAACTTCCTGTTACAGTTTTATAATAGTTTAGATATTGCCATAATTTATAGTTTAATTATTTGCCTAGTCTTATAGTTTCGAGCAATCGATTCCGTCTATTATTGGTATTGGTTGATATGGTAGATTTTATTATTATCTAGGAGTCCTATTTCCAGTCGTGGGTCTGGACTGACTACCTAAGGCACAAGATTGGAAATTCTCTAAGCTCAAACATTGGATGAAAATCGGCGAGCTGTCAATTCGGTATGCATTGTCTTCAAAATTCAAAAGGTCAAATCTTCGACGATTTGAAGGATGCAAATACCTTACAGAATTGCACTCCAGGTTGTCCTAGTTTAGAGTCAGTTCTATCCTAAACTCCAATTGTCAAACTAGTATACACGGCGACACATCAAGCTATACCAAACCAACATAAGCTGGCCGCGCAACGTTATACGCTACTCGACCTACGCGTTGCCAGCTTATTTTGGTTTTGTATAGCTTGATGTGTCGCCGTGTGAATAAGACATTTGATTATAATATTCCAGCTGTTATGTTTGTTACCTTTGTTTTCGACCAATAAACTTTATACTTTAAAAAAAATCCCAAAACATGTTTGTATTCCAAAACCTGAACTACCTACGTAAGGTGAGATTTTTTTAAATTGAAAAGTGGTTTTACAAGAATTCACTGAATCACCAACGTAATCTTGACCGCTTTTATTATTCGCGTGTGTAAGTGTTGTTGCTATGTGGATTGTGGACTTTGTATCAATCTGTTCACTATAAAATTATACAGACGTGCGACTATGTAACTTTTGTTGCAATTACATTAAGGAAAATGGACGGACTTTATCTTTTGATTCGTACTGCGTGTTACCTACATTCCAAACAGGATGCAATTTTAACACAGTGCATTATTAGTGTAGGTATAATTTTTAGCTTTGTAATGATTGAATGTAGGAATGATATTTTTTTACGCTATAAGTAATTGTGTAGATACTTATTTAGATATATCCAGTATCTAGCATTATTATACAAGATTGAATTGATATCATTAGCATCCTTTTAAACTAAGAGTCTACCCATCAAACTGAACAACTTTTACTATAGGAGCAAACCGATCGAAGAAAAAAAAATCAGCTGTTGCATATATTTGAGTCGCGAACTCGCGCGTCGAGATTGCAGTTGAGTATGGAACAAGAGATTTTTTATTTGCTCAAAATTCAAAATCTCAAAATTCTAACATTTTTTATTCAAAATAATATCACATAGATAGCTTTTTGACGTCATTTTTTGACTCTACCACCGCGTCGGAAGGTGTTTCGTTGAGAGAAGATGCGGCCAGAAACTCTACAACACACATCTTTAAACAAAACAAAATATACAAAGTACAATACATACATACATACATATACTCATGCCTGTGTCCCATTGGGGTGGGCAGAGACAACGGATCGCCATCGGCTACGATCCTGACACACCTTTTTCGCCTCTTCCACAGTCACACAAAGTACAATTAAAGTACAATATTGCATTACATAGAGTAACATTGTCAAGACCAGACATTTTGGTCATTCAAATAGTCATCGAGTTTATAGTAGCCCTTTTTACAGAGGACCTGTTTTTGCTGCCATAGTAAAAGTTGTTCAGTTTGATGGGTAGATTCTTAGTTTAAAAGGATGCTAATGATATCAATTTCATCCTGTATAAAAGAGTTTCGTGACTGGCTGACTGACTGACAGACAACACACAGCCTACACCGCTGTAAATAGAAATATTAAATTTAGAATTTAACGTAAGTATGTATATTCTACAGAGGATGTAGAGGTGCACTAAGAAAGAATTTATGTAAAAAGGCAAAAGCTAGTCCAGCATAATTATATTTTTAAGAAATTCCTAATTTTTAGACAAAAATTTCTCTCGAATTACGAGTTTGACAGTCTTCCATGTAACAAGAGTTTTTATCAACTTGTCAGCAGCAGTTTGACGTTAGAAGAAAACCTATCTGCTGTATCCAACCCAACAAAGATCCGATAACTACATGATAAAATTGATTAACATTACAGAAGTTTTGTTTTTTTATCTTAGTAATGCATGGTCGAGTAACGATGATATTCAAGTTTATGTTAATCTTTACAGAGATTACATCGCATCGACACAAACCCAATAATTTTATTAACTTACGAGCGTTAACCCGCGTATTCGTCCGCACAATATTACTGCACTTATATACCAGATTTTAAGTCAGATCATAAGCTATCAAACAAAAAAGTTTCATCAAAATCGGTTCAGTAGTTTTTGCGTGATACTCGTTCAAACAAACAAACAAACAGACAGACAAAAATTCCAAAAATTGGTGAAATGGAATCAGGGACACCTAAAAACCATATCGTAACTTTTTTTTTTGTTAATATCTTCAATGTACAGACAAACTTCCTGTTACAGTTTTATAATAGTACGAGCGTTAACCCGCGACTTCGTCCGCACAAATTATATACCAGATTTTAAGTCAAATCATAAGCTAACAAACAAAAAAAGTTTCATCAAAATCGGTTCAGTAGTTTTTGCGTGATACTCGTTCAAACAAACAAACAAACAAACACCCAAACAAACACCCAAACAAACAGTCAGACAAAAAATCCAAAAATTGGTGAAATGGAATCAGGGACACCTAAAAACCATATCTTAACTTTGTTTTGTTATTATCTTCAATGTACAGACAAACTTCCTGTTACAGTTTTCTAATAGTATAGATAGATTGAATAATTTGGTTATGAAAAGTTTTAATAGTTTGATTTAAATATTATCCACAGGTTTCATAAGGAAGGGGAAAGCAGGCATAGTTTCAGTGTTGAAGCAAACACAATCTTAGCAGGTAGGCAAGTCCAATCTGCATTTATCCAAAAGCTTATCTACATTGCCCTGATATTATAAAAGGTGTAAGTACCTAAGTGTAATAAAATTATGACAGTCATCTAGTCAACTAGATAAAGGCTACTCTGAAAAAGAATACAGTGTTTATGTGGCTATGCGTCTACATAAGTATTATTGTACTCAATCAACAATCAATCAATCATTAATCTTCTTAACGAAGTCAAAAGATAAACTTATAATAAACGTACACGTACTTAACCCGAACTGAAATCTACGAAAACAATAAAATCAAATATAATAGTTTTTCCTAGATTTCGCCAATGATTCAGGAACAATAACAAAATTCCTATAACCCATAAAGCTGCCGGTGCATAATTTAGTTTCCAACATAATCATCTATCAATCAATAATTTCTACATAAAACAGTATAACATTCCTCGTAAAACAAACTAAGCCGATTAGTAGGCCGACGCGACCTTGACGCTTATTGTTTACAGAACTACTGCGAAATGCGATCGATAGTTTAGTGTTCTTTTTTATGTCAAAGGTTACAGACCTAGACTACAGTTCAAGAGGAACTCATTCATTCATTAACATTATCATTATCAATTTATCGTCATCATTATCATCTCAGCCGATGGTCCATTGCTGGACATAAGCCTCTCCTAAGGATCTCCACAACAACTGGTCCTGCGCTGCCCTCATCAAACGGGTTCCCGCAGCCTTCTCCAGGTCGTCGGTCCACCTTGTTGGGGCCTATCCACTACACATCTAATAACATGACACCAATTAGAAGATATGGTAAAGAATGGACAAGAGTAGTTCGGTACATTTCACTACTACGAAAAGCCAACAATTATTATTTTATTTAGAGCAAATATAGCAATATGTCAAGACAACCAGTAAATTGATTTATGGATAAAAGATTTACCCCAAATAAAATGCAATATAACATTCAAAACCTTATTCTCTTTCAGGTGCAATCAGGTAAAAATGTGAACTATTAAACAGCGACAATTTTATCCTCAAAAATGTTTATGTATTAGATACAGAATTAAATTTTGGAGATGAACAAAGGAAAACGGATTCCATAAAATCCGTCTGAAGTAGACTAAATTTTAATAAAACAACTAACAACAAGTTTAATGCATGGTATTTAATACTCAAATATAGTAACAATTAACGTCATTAATGAAGGAAAATAATAATTATGCAGAAAACCCGTTAAGGATACAAATTACCCATTTGACCATAACAACAGCGACCGGAAACATTTACGGAGTTTTTATCCAAAACGGAATTTCTGTAACTTACCGCAAAATAACGATAACATACAGAAAAAAATAACAGAGGAGGGATAACGTAGGAAATTTTAGTAATATAGGACTGGATAACAGTAAAATAGTGAGAAATGTTAATACTGTGAAATTGAAAATACTATGATATGAATACTATGAAAATAAACTGAAAACACCGAACTTTACACGAGTTTCTGACATAGAATAGACCACAAACATCATTTCCACAAAATCTTACCGGAGTATCTTAATCGTGTCATTTCGTACGAGGAAAGTTAAAACTAAGGGATTTTATTGGGAAAAATCTAGCTACTATTAGCACTCTTGGTTTTCAAGATTCACAAAATAATATATATGTTGTTCTTCAGTGAAAGAGCAAAATTTGTGAATGTGTTTTCAAAAAGAATAAGAAAACCATTACGATTGAAGACCCATACATCATCATCATCAGCCTCCATCATAACCACTAATGTGGTACCTCGATATTCATTAGGAAGATTTTTTTAATGCGTTCTGTATCTAGCCCGAACAAAGAATGGTCAAAATTAAATATCTGTAACTAACATAACGCTGCATAATAACAATTAACAAACAAAATAATTCACAGTAAAGATATAATGCTGGGAATTCGATTGACACTGGACATACCCAGTAACAAATAAACAATATTAATTTGATAACAAGTTTTATTACAAAAAGAGATAATTAAAGACACGCGTTAAAACGATGATAGAATGTATTTTACAAGGATAAAAATTTGTCTAGTGGGCAATATGAGTTAATAACATTAGATAAGAATAATCTTAAGTAGTGTAGAAAATTATTGTTGCTACTTCCGAGAATATGAGCGAAAAATGGATTTAACTACAGCCACTAAGAATAATATATTGTTATTTTTAAAGAACTAAGAATTACAATGGGCTTAAGAATGTTTTGGAATAATGAAAACATCATTGTCTCGAAACATTCTAAATTATTGCAAAGTTTGACATATCGGAAACTTGTTGCGACTCGTCAATTATTTTAATTTCTCTTGCGGACGTACCTTTCCTCGTGTGAGATGCATTTTTCAATAATGTAGTCGAGGGTTTGGGTTTAAGAATAGAAATTATTATTAATTACCTTTCTTAAACCCAAAAGAAGTCATTAAAATTAAGTCTTCGTCTCAATGGATAAAAGATAAGTTTTAAAAATATTGTTAAATGAAGAAAAATCCTTATTAAATTAAGAGAAATAACAAAAAACACAGATCAATTTAATACCAAAACAGGAACAAGCAATTGCTAAGAGCGTTGATTCACCATTCGTTCGAACTTCGAAGCGAAGAAAGACATGCTAATAATCGATGATTAATGCAATGATTAATGTGATAATGTACGAAAGATCGTTGCCCTACAAATGCTTCCACAAGTTCCATGCATGAACGTTGTAACAACACATAAACAAAGCGTGATAGGCATCTATCAAACCAGAACACGTGCTCAAAGAGTTTACAACCATGATGCGATATTCGTTTATTATCTTTTAGAGATTGCCTTGTTCCTAATGGCGTTAAAACTAGTTTGCTTATCTTATCTTGTAATGTTGCAATCATTATCTTCATTTGTTCATTCCAAATAATTTATTTTTCGATATCTGTCCTTTCCTGAGTCATTTTGATACGTTAAGTATCGTATCTATCCAAATCCAAATCCGCTATGGTTCGGAAATTAGGTCTTGTTTCATTTTCAAGGTTTGGGAAAGGCGTAAAAAGGCAAATGTCCGGTGCGCAAGGCATTATTTAGAAATCCCTGCACCGTTTCCTTATCATAATAAAACCCAGCGGACTACCGAGAGCACGCGGGAATTCCGAACGATTACGGATAACTTGGTACGCACACTAACACAAAATAACTATACAGGCTTTAACCTCAAATTTGCATTGGCCTCTCTTTATTCAGCAAACCCCCCCTTCGTGATCTGTGTTTGTTCGCCAAGCGGGGGGAGCGGTGGATCCTGATAGAGTTGCCAGCTAGAACGCTTGCACGTTAAAACCTGCTTCAAACTTGAACCTTCAGAGAAATGATGCACACATACACACCTGCTGGGTTATCTTCTATAAGTACACGCGCTCACAACTACAGGGGACACTACAGATGGAATTTTGTAGCGAAATTCCTCGGAATCTCCAACAACCGATAGCGCCCAAGCGCACTCACACACTGAAAGACTACGCGCGTGCGCGATAACGGTTATAAAAGCGTCCGGAGCGGCAACGAGGTTCACAATCTTCTACAAGCATTGAAAGCCAGACCACGCCTGTTGAGCTGCCAAAGTTGTGAAATCATTGTGACATAAGTTGACATAACTTTCGAGAGCCAGAAAACCTTGGATTGCCCTGTGAAGTGAAAAGTGTAAAAATTTCGTGTCAAAGAGCGAAGTTTTTGAAAATTAGTGCAAAAACCGTGACAATTCCGCCAAACTCATCAAGAGTGCTGAAAAGTTTAGAGAATTGTGAACTTAAAAGTATTAAAGTGTCTAAAATGTGCAACGAAATGGTGCCAGTGAAAACGGAGACGTTCAGCGGGGTCGCGGCTAAAAGGTAATTATCAATTGTGATGCAACATGTTCATTAGAAAGTTTAGAATCAAAAAAAAATTAAATACAGCAAAATTAACTTTTTCATTTATTATGTTCATAAAAAGACACCAACAACATTTCATAGATTTTGATTTGGAGAGGTTCAATTGATTTTAATGCAGATGAGGAAAATGATTAAGTGATTAATTCGAATATGATCAAAAGAAGTCAATTGATAAATACAACTGGCTTAACAATATGAATAACAAAAAAAAATTTAAAGTGCAACAAATCCACAATTTACCCTAATTTTTCGTGCACTCAATATAACTTGTAAAAACTATTGACCTATTTCAACACTACTTGCACAGTCCTCGGTAGTATAGTGGTCAGTATCCCCGCCTGTCACGCGGGAGACCGGGGTTCGATTCCCCGCCGTGGAGTTCTCTTTTTGCATTTTAGTAATTTATTTTTCTTTTTCTTTACAGTCCGATCAGCCAATGTATCAAAACGGTACTGAGGCAAGCCTGTGAGGAGAAAAGGCTGACTGTTGGCCTACTTCCCGCGGTGCAGTTTTTGTCTAACAACTGCAACGGAGCGCTTTTCTGCCTGACTGCAGAGGCGCCACCTGGTGACAGCGCCACACACATGCAGGAAGTGCTGCTTCAAGCATTCTGCGTCGAAAATGACATCTATGTCATTAAGGTAATTATTGTTTAAATTAATAATTAAAAATTGTTCGTTTTAATATAATTTAAATTGATTGTAAACATTCCAGTCATTATTTAGTAGTTAAAATTAATAATACATACCGGCGATTGTTGCGCCATCTATTATCAATATTAAGAAACACCGAACAAAACTTTATTGAATAAAAAAGTCTAATAAATAATTTTCTTTTGCCCACAGGTTGATTCTAAAGCAAAAATGCGGAAGTTACTCGGACACCGCGGATCAACCGGCGACTTCAGCTGCGTTTTGGTCCACTTTCCGTACACAGACCCCTTTTCCGACAGCCAAGAAATAGATCTATCATTCCTCACGGAATCTGAAAAGGATTTGATTGACCACTGCGAGATAAACTGGGGATATTCCCAGACTCCAGTTATCAAGCTACCAGAGAAGTGAATAGAAGAAAAAATGAACTTCGATTTCGAATAAGGAAAAAAAAATTTGACCGTTTTTGGTCCCCTGCCGCTGGTCGGCTATTTTGAATCGGCTTTGGCGTCTACCGCCATCTTGTGTTCGATTATGGAACCGCGTTCCTTGTAACAATTGTACGTGTATAGTATGGGAGGAAGATAATGTTTGTGGAAAATGTGGAAATCGTTCTTTCTATTGTATTAATCTACAGTGTTAGATAAATTTTATTCTTTTAATAATTCAGATTTAATTCTAAGGCGTTTGTATCTGCCAAAATTGTAATTTAAAAAAAAAATACTTTTTATACTTATGTATAAGAATTAAAGATTGTTGCTCATTGTAAGCCATTTTGGCTTTTTTTTGTTGTTAAAAATTGGTCAAAACTTATAATGAACTAACTTTGATTAAAGTTACAGAATTTTTGAATGCGTAGAATTTTGCATGCTGTAGAGTAAATGACACGTGAAGTTAGGAGGTGTAATAACAATAGATTTTATTAATAAAACAATGTTTTAAAACTTTTGATAAGCAAAATTGTTATAACCAAGTGATGAAACTACTTAAGTATAAGTAATTAATTATTGAGCAAAAGAGGTTAATAAAATCAGATTAAAAATTAATGGTCTATTATTTTCTTTTAGTCATCCTAAAACTAGACTATATGCTTCAATTACTGAAGTGCGATTTTTGAATCTCATACGATGAACTCAGCAGTTGAAAATGTATGGAGATACGCATCTTTCGACTGCTGATTTGACTTTCAAAAATCGAAGTCCTGAAGTATGATTTTTGAAAAACAAATCAGCAGTAGAAAGATGCATATCTCCATAGTAATTTTGACATTTACAACTGCTGAGTTCAGCGTATGAGATTCAAAAATCGCACTCCTGTGGGATGAAAACGAAGGCTGGGTGGTAGGTAGTATTATTGTAGCACAAGAGTGCGATTTTTTAAACTCATTCGCTGAGCCCGGCAGTTGAAAATGTCAATATTACTATGGAGATATGCATCTTTCTACTGCTGATTTGACTTTCAAAAATCATACTCCAGGAGTGTAATTTTTGAAATTCAAATCAGCAGTAGAAAGATGTGTATCTCTATACATTTTCAACTGCTGAGTTCAACATATGAGATTCAAAAATCGCACTCCTGATCCACAACACGTTTCGTCAATAAATACATCCTGAATATCTGCAACAAGCTTCGTCAACTTCCATATAAAAATATTTAAAAAAGGTGGGGGGACCTACAACCTATAAACCTCCTCCAAAGCCTCTCCCTGAGGGACGGTTACAAGAACGCTAGCAGCATTCCCCCTCTGTATCGCCAAGCTTATGCGCTGACGAAGGTAACTGCCAGCCCTCTTATCACCAGTGGTCTCTATAAGGCGGTCTGAAATCTCTTTAACAAGTTGAGTTTATTTAACTTAGGTAAATTTTGGGTAAATACAATAACTACTTGTAAAGAAAGCAGTGAACACGATTTACGTAATTTATAATTTATAATACAAGAAGACGGGCAGCGCAGGACCGGTCGTTATGGCGATCCTTGGGGGAGGCCTATGTCCAGCAGTGGACGTCCATCGGCTGAGATGATGATGATGATGAATAAAATAATTATGAACTTACTCCAATATTACCCAATACTTTTATAATTTTCGATAATACCATTCGTTATTTTATTCCTTACAATTTTCTAACTTGTAAGTATAGTTTTCAATTTTACGTACTAGTAGCGCCACCTAGAGGCTGGCGATAGCCCTAATTTACAATGAACGAAGTAACAAACACTGCCGATAGATGGCGCTATAAGTAATCAAAATATTTTAAATCGAAAACATCGCCCTCCTGGCGCAATCGGGTAAAATTAAACAAAAAGGTCGTTATTTACATTTAAGTACTTACATATTTTGCATTAAAGTAGTTTCCCGAAATAACTATAACTTAATACCACCACCTTAATCTAAACCAATCTTCTTTAATAAAATCGGCACCTTTTTCAGCAATCATCATTGTAGGCGCATTCGTATTGCCTCTGGTCACATTAGGCATTATAGACGCATCTATGACCCTTAGCCGCGATATCCCGTACACCCTCAGTCTTGGATCCACTACTGCGGTCTTATCACATTTAGGACCCATTTTACAAGTCCCTACTGGATGGTAAGGAGACGCTGTGTACGATTTGATCAAACAAATGAAATATTCATCAGTCCCAAAATCAAACTGCTTGCAAGCTGGTAAAGGAGTTTTTACGAAGTAAGCTCCATTCTTTTTAAAAGTCGGCGTGTCTTCTAAAGTTAAAAGAAATCTCATTCCTCTTAATAAAACTTTGATATCCTCATCATCCAAGTAATTTGGATATAACAAAGGCGGTCCGAAAGGGTTTGAACTATTCAGTAGTAATTTACCTCTACTTCTGTTTTCCAATGTCATTATTCTTGGTAACAGACCGTTATAGAAAGCTGTTGGTAATATCTTTACTCGGTCATAAGCTATTGGGTCTTTTACGAATTCTCTCCAATCTAAATTACCAATATCGTATTGTACATCAGGAGTTAAGAGATTGGGTTCTGTTTTAACGAAAGCCATTGAACAAACTGGTCCGTTGCCGGCTAGAGGTCCTGTTTTTATATTAGCTCTATAATGGTCATAGACATGGTTCAATATTTCGTCTTTAGTCGCCGTTGTGTCTGTTTCATTAGATAAAGCAATAACAGCACCGTTGAAAGTAACATGATCATGTAAATTTTCTCCAACAGCTAAATCTTGTATAACTTTAATATTTAATTCCTCTAAATGTTTTTTTGGTCCTATACCAGACAGCATTAGTACTTGTGGAGAATTAATCACTCCCCCACTGACTATAACTTCTTTTCTCGCTATTGCAGTGTATTGTTTCCCTCTTCTAACATAAACGACACCGTATGCTCTTTTTCTTTCATCTATGAGTATCTTTATTGCTTCAGATTCAGGTTTTACCACGAGATTTTTTCTTTTATATCTAATTGGCTGTACAAAAGCGTTATTGGCAGATACTCTAGAACCATCTTTAGTAAATGTTTGGGCTTGAGCTGCTCCCATTTGATTGGCCCCATTGAAGTCAGTTACAGGAACACCTACATCGTTAAATGCTTGTATGGATAGTTTTGATGGTTCGTCTATATAAGGAAGGTACGATATTGGTTGTTCTCCATGAACTCCGTGATATTTTGGGTCCAGGGTTTCGATATTGAGATTGTTTTCGGATTTTTTGAAGTATGGTAGGACCTGGAAAGATAATGCGTATGTGTGATTAGTTGTTGATAGAATTTCTGTTTGTCAGGTGATAATTCGAGAACTGCTAAATGGATATATACCAGTCTTCTCATATATACCAGACAGATAACAGTCTTCCCCATCTTTTCCTTAAACTATACCTCTCTACACCTTCATCCCTCTAATTTCTTCTATCACGTTGTATGTAGGCGCTACTGTAGGCCTTACAGGGTTATACAGCATTTAACTGCAGCAAAAAAGAGCCTTCAAGACTATACAACTAAGATGTCTTTAAGAGACGCACATGCCTAACATTATAAGATAGAATAGAATACATAGAGTAGAATATCTTACATCTGAAAAGCTCCAACCATCGTTCCCAAGCGCTGCCCACTCATCAAAGTCAAGCTGATGACCTCTGATGTACAGAAACGAGTTGATGGAGCTCGAACCTCCCATTACTTTGCCTCTGAAATATTTACAAATAAATATAAGAATGGATGAGTATCAACGTCAGGAGAGCATACTAGGTTGTCCTACTGGCTGACGTCTAGTAGGTCGCCCCAGGTATAGCTGGAATGACGTAGTGGAGGCTGACCTTCATGAGCTTCAAGCTAGGTACTGGCGAAGGGTTGCGCAGAATCGGAAAAAGTGTATTATAATCCATCGCACCCTTGGCAAACATCAAGCGTTTGCAAAATCTGTCCACCCCCCCTCCTCCCTCTCTCTCTCTGAGAGTTATCTGCTAAGTATTATTTGACAGATCAAATAATTTACGATATCGAATAAAATAATTAATTTTTTTTTTTTTTTTTTATATAACAGTATGAGATACAGTATTGTTACAATAAACTCAAAATAAAGGGAGAAATCGTTTACGTTATCAACGAACATCATCTAAACAACCGCTCGATGGCAGGGTGCTCGGCCCGCAGTGCCTCTTGTCTTATCTTTTTTTGTCTCTATCAATATGCCTCAAGAAAATAAAACGTCAAATAATCGACCAAGGATATGACCAATAGACGTTTAAATAAAATTTCGTTATACCTCGGCCACCCACATCGTCCACCAGGCCGCGCCAAGCAGGTCCTGCCGTCGGGTTCAGTGGAGTACGCCCAGTCGATGTTGGAGCCTTGCAGCGCGTTCGAGAGGCCTGGCACCAAGGTTATGTCCGGCTGTTCTGGACCTGCTTCCAGCAGCAGTACCTGGGATTTACATTCATTTGCAGTAAAACCAGAAAAGATCTTCTCGTTACTGTACTATAGGTTAATACAACGCCGGACTGCCAAACCAGGGTCCTGGGTTCGAATCCCGGTTCGGTCATGGATGTTTATATGTTTGTGCCGTTGTTGTATGGTTTCCATAATAAACAGCCTATAGTGCTTGCTTGGGATCATTACAATGTATGTGCCTGTGAGCGTTATTTATTTATTATACAAGTTAATACATTTTTTTATGAGCAAATAAAATTAAAACAAGACAACGTTATTAAGGGCGATGGAGAGGGCTATGCTCGGAGTTTCCCTGAGAGATCGAATCAGAAATGAAGAGATTCGCAGAAGAACCACAGTAGCCGACATAGCCCAAAGACTTGCTAGACTAAAGTGACAATGGGCGGGGCACGGGGGCACATTGATTGCTCGAACCGATGATTGGAGGGGCCGAAAACTCGAGTAGCGACCGCGTACCGAAAAGCACAGCTTCTATAGGCTCCAAGGTGGACCGACGATCTGGTGAAGGCATTGTAGAAAGAAGCCAGCACAGGACAGGTACAGGTAGTTGTAGCGATCCTTGGGGGAGGCCCATGTTCAGCAGTGGACGTCTATCTACTGAGATGATGATGATGATGATGACAAAAGTGTTGATCCGGCGAGCGTGCATGAAAAAATACCTGTGTGGAGAAAGCGAGAGAGGTTTCAGGATCGTAGCCAGTAGGTGACGTTCCGTTTCCTCTGCCTGCCTCAATGAGGAACAGGCGTGATAATATCTATGTATGTATGTACTAACCTTCCATCCTTCGACTTCAGTCAGCCTATTAGCCAAAATACATCCAGCTGTCCCAGCACCGACAATCACAAAATCATATTCTTCATTTCCATAATCTTCTTTATTACAAAAAGTGTAAGATTTACTTCTCTCACACCTTTCTTGAAATCTTCTATCGTGAGAATCGCTGTAAAGTCTCACTAAAAGATGTAAGTAGGTGTATCCGAATGCAGAACACGCTGTCAGAGATGTGTTGAATACAGAACCTTCTGGACAGACTTCTGTGAGATTTACCGGTTGCCAAAACATTTTGTTAACGCAGAGTAAAAAATTAATTTGTTATAATTAAATATAAATTATTTTATATCCTTTGTGAAGAAGCCACTGTCTTTGTTTAAATAAATGATAAAGTTTATAAGGACGAGGTAAAGGAAATACTAAAGAATAATTAGTTTAACGTGGTAAGGTTCCGTAGAGAGCGTTTTCTAATAAAAAATCCGCGTATCATTCAGCCAATCGTATTCAATCAGACTGATACCTAAAATCAAAATAATTGTTGATCCTAATATTGTACTCGTGCGCAGTCTGTAGCGCTTTCGCCTTCAAATGTTGTTCTGCGCAGTCAAGGTTTTTGCTAAGTTGTTTGCCGGCTATTATAGCACAGGATGCATTGAGGGAGTACAAGTACAAGATTAGTAGACTGTAGAGGGCCAAAACAGTGGTGGATAAACGTATAACATGGGGTAAATCAATGTCCAGCACTTGACCAGCATTCAAAATTTCGGGATACGTGAGACGTCGGCGTCGTCTCGTTGGGCTGACTGAAATTATGACCTACTTACTCTTATCTTACTCTTAGGTTTTATGGGTCAGATTTCCAATCGTGCCTAGATACAGCCTAGATATTATGCATTTTGTATTGTATTATTTGTACTATTTGTACGTCATGTATTGTACTATTAAACCAATATTACATATTGCAATGTAATATGTCAAAGTCAAAGTCAAAGATCATTTATAAAATTAAGACCTTTTATAAACCTGTAGTTATAAATGATCTTTGACTTTGACTTTGACTTTATTTGTTTATCAATTTAAATAAACTTTATTTTTAATAAACTCAAATCAAAAATACAATAGTGAACAGGTCGTAAAGAAAATAAAGATTTATACATTTTAATATTTAAGGTGAACTTACTTGCAATATTAAATAAAATAAAGCAAACTAATAAATAATATTAGTACTTTACTAATTTATTTATTAGTTTGCTTTATTTTTACGGCGTCCTACGCCGTGTGGTGCCGATGCCGGCCAAGAATATTGCTTGGGTGGGCAGCAGCGGCAGCGTCCTCTGAGTATATTAACACCAACCCGCCTGCCAAGCGTGGCGATTATCTCAGGTTTTGCCCTTTTGGGGGAGGCCTATGTCCAGCAGTGGACGTATAAAAAAGGCTGAAATGGTGATGATGAGGTAGGTAAGGTACTTCCTTGCGCCTAGCTACCAACTTAGGGATCAAATTACCAATGTGTCGATAATTTTTTGTGGTTAAAGTTTTTTTATTTAATGATACCGTATTACCGTAATAACATTTAAAAATGCGTAACCAGATACGGAACCCTATGGTAAAACATGCCAAGACATTTAATAAATAAAAGCGAAAAACAAGTTGTATTCAAGTCAAATAAATTGATAATGGCTGGTTGTTTTACCAACTGTTAATGATAATTGATAACACAGTCTTCAAACACAGACACTAAGTTTAATGACCTTGATATAAATAAAATAAAATTTGCATAGGATTGCTGAGCACCTTCACAATTTGGTAGGTATTGCAATGTATTATGAATAGTAAAATAATCTAAAGTTAAATAGTTATCGCGGTATTATGTTTTGAACTACTATCCACCGACGGCGTCCACCTGACAGATTTCAATTCAATTCAATTATACTTCATTGCACACCAAAAAAGAACATACATTTAAATAAAGATTAAGAATTACAAGCAGGTACAAATAAGGCGGTTTTATGGGTCAGATTTCCAATCGTTCAGTACAAAATCCACTCCCCTTTCTCCAATCATCAACGTTGGAGCATTAATATTGCCTCTCGTAGCATTCGGCATTATAGATGCATCTATAACTCTTAAACCTGATATTCCATGCACCCTCAGTCTTGGATCTACTACAGCCTTCTTATCAGATTGAGGACCCATTTTACAAGATCCCGCTGGATGATAAGCAGAGGACGTATATGATTTGATCATGCACGTCCAATATTCGTCACTACCCCAATTATAGTCCTTACAAGCTGGTAAAGGATTTTTAACGAAATACGCTCCTAAAGACTTGAAAACTTCAGTCTCTTCTAAGGTCAATAAGAACTTTATTCCTCTTAATAAAAGATCGAAATCTCTTTTATCTCCAAAGTAATTAGGATACAACAATGGAGGTCCATTTGGGTCCCTTTTGTTTAGCAAAAGCTTTCCTCTGCTATAGTTTATCAAAGTCGCAGGTCTTGGTATTAAACCGTTGTAAAATGACGTAGGAAATATGGATAATCGGTCGTAATTGACAGGGTCTTGGATATATTCATTCCAGTCTGTTACTCTGTTACATTCGTATTCCATATCAGTTGCTGGTTCGTTGGGCTCTGTTTTTATAAACGCTAAGGCACTTACTGGTCCGTTTCCTGACAAAGGTCCTTCTTTTTCTTCTGCCTCATAATAATCATAAACCTCTTTTAATACTTCTCCCTTACTCACTGTAGTTTCTGTTCCATTTGGTAAAGCTATAACAACACCATTAAATGTGACGTGGTCGTGTAAATTTTCTCCTACTGCTAAGTCTTTGACGACAATTATTCCCATTTCTTCAAGATGTTTCTTAGGTCCTATACCAGATAGCATTAGTAGTTTAGGAGAGTTGATCGCTCCAGCACTTATTAAAACTTCTTTTTTAACTATAGCTGTATATATTTTGCCATCTTGATTATAATTGACGCCGTAAGCTTGTCTATTTTCTTTGATTAGTATTTTTGTAGCTTCGGCATTAGTTTTTATACTAAGATTTTTTCTTTTTTGTCGTATTGGGTGTATGAATGCTTTGTTCGGAGATACTCTTTTCCCTTCTCTGGATACGGTTTGAGCTTGATCAGTAGTGAATTGACTAGGACCGTTGAAATCAGATTTAGGTAGACCTTTTTCTTGAAATGCGTCTACAAGCATTTTTGATGGTTTGTCTATGTATGGAAAATATGATATTGGTTGTTCACCATTAATACCGTGATATTTTGGGTCGAGTTGTCCGATGTTTAAATTGTTTTCTGACTTTTTAAAGTATGGCAGCACCTGCAGAAAGAGATTATATATAAAAAAAAAAAAAAAAAATTTTATACTTGTATAGACTGTCATTAATACAAGATTCAAAAACGAGTGCGATAATAACAAAAAAAAGGTAATATCCGTATTATTCTACCTAATTGGTCAAAGACGTTGTATGTCAAATTTTACACAGGAACAGAGAATAAATTGATGGATAAGGCTTTGCAAGGCTTTTATGGACTTTGTATGTGCCTGTGATCGTAATTTATTTATTTATTTATTATCTAAATATAAATTTCAAATAAATATATCTATAGGCTGTGAAACAATGCAAATAGGACTCACGTCATCGTAACTCCAGCCATCGTTACCAAGATCAGCCCAAGTGTCGAAGTCCAGTTTGTTACCTCTAACGTAGACCATTGAGTTTATTGAACCGGAACCCCCCATCACTTTGCCTCTAAAAATTGATGTATCAGTGGATAAAAGTTTGAAGAATTGATTCTCAATGGGGAATAAAGATTTTAGAGTGGAGGCCATGAACCAAACATTTTGTAGGACGGCCTCCCAAAGGACTACTGCTTTTTTGTATACCTCATGGTAGGATGGATGGAAGGCCATCCCGTCGTCATCTGAAGTTCAAGCATTGGTTCTGATTTAGGGCTTGGGGGGTAGGTCATGAAGGACAAAGATACGAAATAGTTTAGTCGTCTTTGATCAGTGGCTAAAATCTAATTGCCAGTTCGATAGAGACGAGTTCAAGGAGTTAGTGGCCCACATTTAATAATGGAGAAGTATCGTCGCCTCCTTGATTGACGGTGTTAGTTTGTGATACGTTGTGAAACCGTAGGTACGTAGTCGAGTCGTCGACAGGCCGGCAGGAATATCCCACTGATTTGCTTATCTTTCTTTACCATAATAATAGGAATTACCTCCTCCTCATCATTATCATTATAATATTACCGCGCACTGCTGAAAATACGGCCCATCCCGTGGTTGCCACTTCGGTCTTCCCTGTTAACAGCTTACCTAGGCCAGATACATCTTCCTTCAGGTAATGCAAGGCAGCTCTTCCCATCGGCCTCAGTACGGTAGGACCAGTCTATACTGGATCCGACCAGGGCTATGGATAGACCTGGAACTTCTGTTATGTCTGGTTCTTCTGGACCTGCTTCTAGGAGTAGAACCTGCAAGAAATACTAAGTATACTTTCTGTAGCCTTTCGACCACTGTATAAGAATCAATAACCAATAGTATTTCATTCTCTTACGTACCTACGACATATCTAAGTATATTGGAACCATTTTGTATAATTATATAATAGTAGCTGAAACTTTTAAGGGGATGATCGGTCCATCAAACTGAACAACTTTGAGACCAATGTCAAAATCACGAAAAAAACATCTGCTGTCCCATACATTTGGGTCCAGTAGGATTGCTGTTTTGTATGGTTCAGCAGTGGACGATGATAGGCTGATGATGATGGAACAGCTAATTTTCTCGCGATTTCGACTTTGGTCCCATAGAGAAAGTGGTGGTTTGATACGAGTAGTCTGATCATCCCCTTTAAAAATGCTTACCTTAAAATTTTCAACTTCACTCAATCTATTAGCAACAATGCATCCCGCCGATCCAGCGCCGACCACTATAAAATCGTACTCTTCAACTTTATCAGTTACATCTCTTCTAAAAGGACATCTTTTATTTTCAACCTTATTCTCTTCCTCATAACTCACATCTTTTTCTTTATTTTCTCCATCAACGGAATCACCGTAAAGTTGTACGATGAGATTTAGGTAAATGTATCCGAATGTAGAACAAGCTGTCAGATTTGAATTGATTGGACAAACTTCTGTCAGATTGACGGGCTGCCAATGCATTTTGTGTTTAAATGCAGAAGCAGTAGAATTTATAATGGCTATCAACTTTTAAATAGAAGCGAATGAAATGGAGAGTGTCTTTTAAATGCTTTCCTAGCGATAAAATAAATTATAAAGTCAGTTAACAATAGCAATGCGCGAGGAAGTTGCGAAAACTACACTAGCACGTCATTATTTAATATTTTGAAGGATTCCGTACTTACCTGCATTTATTTGATGCACAGATCACAAAAACTAAAGATGAGAAAAGGGGGCGGGGCCAGTGTCAGTAATATGCGCAAAAACGAAACACATTGCTCGCGACAGTAAGGATTCGATATATTATGAGGCTGAAAGAAAGTCGAGATATTATGTGTAAATAGTTTACAATGCTTGCGTAGTACTAAAGATTATTTGAACGTTGAGTTCTGATACCGCAATGGATAATGAACACATTCAAGCTAACAAAGTACTTTCTAACGCGTGGTAATGGTGGTAATGCAACACTAGGTTTCGTACTCAGCGCGTTGGTTGGCATCTCTCTAGATCTCTATGATTTTATCGCACCAGAGCTGGGCAATGCTCTTTCTAACCAACCATGATGAAGATGAGCTCCTGACCGATTTCGGCCACGGCGACTGCTTCAGCTCCGATTTTGGCGCTCATGTGCTCGAATGTGACTCACGAAGCCCATTTTGTGAGTAAAGGTCCTCGCACATTGCGGACACGAGAGTACACCATTAATATATGTATAATTGATCGCCGCACGTGGTCGGGCTTTCAATTCGTCGCGCTTTGAGTCAAGGTCAGAGCGGCGTTGAGCTTCAAAGTCAAATACATTCGATTTGATTAAGGCTCTCCATTCTGGCCGCTTGACAGCCAGCTGCTCCCACTGATCAGATGCAACGTTGCATTTTTTCAAGTGACGCTTCAGCACATCTTTGTACCTGAGGAGTTGTCCGCCATGCTTACGCTTGCCCTCCTCAAGTTCCGAATAGAAGATGCGCTTCGCTACTCGCTCCTCTACCATACGTGACACGTGACCGCACCACCGAAGCTGACGCCGCATAAGGTATAAACAAGTTATAAATATAAACCCTTGCGTTATTTTGTCGCAGTCGCAGATCCATGTAATATTATTATATTAACTATCCTGTCCTCTTGGTTGGTAGGCAGTTACAGGCAGACATACCTACCTACGCCACAGTATGTTCTGAAACTAATCTCAATTAATTATCCTGAAATTAATGTTTGTGGGCAATTGCCAACCATAGAGATAGGAAGTACTACGTACATCTGCCAACTTGTAGCTTTGATTGTGGTAGGTAACCATAGAGTAAGGCGGTAAGGCGGATCACAAACAAACTGCTTCCCCAATCCGCTCCAGTGTGTGATCTGTTAAGTATGTAGTAAGTATGTAGGTACCCTACTACATAGGAAGCTGGAAATGGAGTAAAGCCTTACAAGCGGTGAAACATGAAAATACTCCTTAGCGGTCGGTAATGTTCAACTTCTTTCGTACGTTTTCATCGTCGTTGTTGGTTTGTCCCTTTCTAATCCAACGAGGAAAACAAAAAAAGGGGGTTTTTATTTAATTTTTGTTCTGATAGAAAGGGACAAACCTAAAGTTTGAAACGTCGACGTACGAATGAAAGTTGCGAACATTACCGACTACTGCTATGGCCAATTTTCGTGTTTCCATGCTTGTAAGGAAGTTATGGATCCATTAGTTAATATCCATGGTACTGCAAAACTCTAAGTACATAACATAGGTAACCATAATTAAATAAAATCTCTTCAGCCTTCGGCCAGGGTTTCGTGTTTGACAACGAAACCCTAATTTTAGGGTTCTCTAGTCTAATGGTGTAGATATAAGGGAATACTGTCTGTCTGTCAGTATGTCCCGCCTTAATTACTCCCGCTCTTTTGCACCTATTGAATCGAAATTTGGCTTTCGACATTCCCATACAACGAAATGGGGGTTAAAATAGGTAGGAATCTTTTTTTTTCTAACTTGCGACCCGCCCCGGCTTCGCACGGGCGCAATGCTGATATATGAACCTTCCTCTTGAATCACTGTGTCTATTAAAAAAAACCGCATCAAAATCCGATGATGATAAATCGAGTGAGGGGTCGTTGGAAAGGTCTGGGTAATATTTTTAAACACTATACCTAATTAACTAATAATTAACTATTAATTATATTTATATGATGAATATTGAATAGTTGTCATGAATGTTTGTATCTATATAATTATGTATTCTATATCGTTGTCTAGTCATCATAATACAAGTCCAGGTACTTTAAATGTGACTAGATAATTTTTGTGACAATTTCCAAGATATTTATTTATTTATTTTCAACACACTTGCTCATAAAATGGTTCTTATTTCACCGCAATTAGGCACATAATGACACCTATAATCAAACTGTGACTTTTTCATTACTATTATTCACAAGGGAGTTATAGGTTTTTTATAGTAGGTATCTAAACTTATTGGTTGAGTTCTTGAGTTGCTTTGTTCTTAAAAAAGTTTCGATACAAAAAAGATCATATTCAATAGTACAAATAAATTCTCTAAATAAACTTTTTATTTACTAAATAAAATGATTTTTTATTATTATTTTCTTCACAAGTGTGTTGAAAAACGTCGTATGATACACGTGTGTATTGATGATTACCGTCCTCGGCTCTCTTAAGACCCTCGCCTACGGCTCGGGTCTCAATGGCGCCTCAGCGGTAATCACCAACATTACACACTTGTACCATAATGTACTATTATTTAACTAGGTTAGGGAAATGTCACAGTCAGCATTCAGTTTCATTACTTACTTGATATTTACAATAAAGTTGGTAATATTTACGCTAGTAGGTACCTAGGTAATATTAAGTTTATGGTCATTCATTACGGAACCCTAAATCTTATCTTGTCAATGCAGGCGGATAAAAGTGTGTAATTTAAAGAAATTAAGGCAAGGAAAAACAATTAAATATTTACATACATTTCCCATTTCTTGCAACACAACGTCACTACGGAGGTTAAAGAACTGCTGTGTTTTTACTTTTTATCTTTATTAGGTAATAGGTACCTACTAACTACCTAGGTTCACTACTTGAATACGTAACACCTTCCTGTTAATTTATCTGAGCACCCAATGTACTAACCTAACCGACATTTAGATCAGTTTCTAGATTAGATACCTAGGTAGTGTTTGAAAATTGTTATTGACTTTGTTTTAATAATACCTACCTATCGTAATAAATATGATTAATCTTCGTTTGTTTGTATGCGTTACACGATCATCATCATCATCATCATCTCACTCAAAATGTTTTAGGTAGGTACTTCATCAAAATCGGTTCAGCGGCTTAGCAGCAAACACTCTATTATTCAATGCTCGCCAAAGATTTTTTTTTATCTTCGCTGCGAAGACCGAAAAAAATATTTGACTTCTCGCATATTATTATAATATTATGTATTGTGTACTAAGTATGTATTATCAGTATTTATTCTGTGGTTTAGTGAAGCAAGTAAATTGTACTGTATTTTCGCCATCAATGTCATGGCCTCCGTGGCGCAATTGGTTAGCGCGTTCGGCTGTTAACCGAAAGGTTGGTGGTTCAAGCCCACCCGGGGGCGGCGTATTCCTTTTTTTTTTCTATTCACAATAGGGGATCGGACTTTTAGTCAAATTAGCAAATTTTAATCGAACGTCAAAACGCGCGCGATGCATGAGAAATTGTACTAAATACCCACAAGTGACGTCATCAACATTTCATTACTTTTATATTTCATCATGTTATTAAAAATAGCATTCTAGCTAAAAAATGTGAGTAAGTATAGCGTTATTTTAAAATGTTTTTTTTACTAAGAAGATAAAACTAAAAATATATTTTATGCAGTCCGCTCCCCTAATCAACAACATTAAGTAATTATTTCTGTTTTCAAATATTCTCATTCTCAAGAAGGACTAAATAACTAAATATTTCTGTTTTTGTTAGTAAGGAAGGATTAGTAATTTAGTATGTTTCAGCATACATTATTTTTGACATATTTATGTCCTTACATTATTTTATTTTGAAGTTATAAAATAGGACCAATTGTAGATTAACAATAAAAAAAATGTAACATGTTTTTTTATAAGTAATTTTTCTTTAATAAAGCAAATACATGTAGGTCGGTAGGTAAGAAGGTACATTAAAATTTAAAACACTACAGAAGTGCGATTTTTGAATCTCATTCATTGAACTCAGCAGTTGAAAATGTCAATATTACTATGGAGATATGCATCTTTCTACTGCTGATTTGACTTTCAAAAATCATACTTCAGGAGTGCGATTTTTGAAAGTCTAATCAGCAGTAGAAAGATGCGTATCTCCATACATTTTCAACTGCTGAGTTCAAAGAATGAGTTTCAAAAATCGCACTCCAGATCTATAAAAAGCGCCTGGGTGCCAGGAACCCACGACCCAAAGGTTTCGACACCGAATGATTACAGATAAATTAAAAATAAAGAACGTTTGTGTACAGTTCTACGATAAGCCACCTTGTCTAACGTAATTTTGCCTTGACAGTCATCGGGGATATAGCTCAGTGGTAGAGCATTCGACTGCAGATCGAGAGGTCCCCGGTTCAAACCCGGGTGTCCCCTTGAAATTCAATTTTTGTCTTTTTAGTTTATATTAATGAAATTATTTGAATTGGAAAACGAACTAGCCCTATTTCAATTTATTACCTCAAATAAGTATTTAAGAAAAATGATGAGCACTTCTTATCTTTAATACTTAAGTTGGACTTAAGGAAAGAAACGTACGAAAGTAATGGCCTTTTTTTTAAATTTCAATTAAATAAAGCAGAAGCTGACAGGAAATAATTTCTTACGACTATAAAGAAGTTGAACCGAAAATTCGACAAAAGCTCTATGGCAGTCGTGGCCGAGTGGTTAAGGCGTCTGACTCGAAATCAGATTCCCTCTGGGAGCGTAGGTTCGAATCCTACCGGCTGCGGAGTTTTTTTGCAATTTTATAAATCAGCTATAGTTGTTCTTGATGATGATGAGATGATGAATAGATGACATACATACTCGATGTATCTACTGAATTTAGGTTTTAAACAAATAGACCGTGTTAGGAAAACGAAGCAATACCTAAAACAGCTAAAACTATTATTATCCGAAATTAGCTGATACCGATACACAATGTTTATAATTGCAAGGCAATGAGTTCAGATTCGATAATTACTATGAATTATAGCGGCGGATGAGGTAATTTTATCAAAATGAAGAGGCTAGGTAAGCTAGGTAAGAAGTTAATATTAGGATTTATTTCTATAGCGGCTGTTGGAAACGCAGTCGCGTTTGCTGGGGTAAGTAATTTACACTTTATAATACCTAAATATTCAGCATTCGATGGAGCACAGTCACACAATAATTCGGAGCGCGATCCATACAAACGAAGTCCGGTCAAGACTAACCAATTAAAAACAATTAAATTTTTCAGAAACAATCTAGAAACTAATCTCTATGCTCTGATTTTCGTTAAAATATACAGTTTTAATGCTAGGATTAATTTAAGATTTTTATGAAAATGTTTGAGGCACTGTAACTTTAAAACTAAGTATACATTTTAACGAAAATGTGACAACATACAAGCATAGAGATTAGTTTCTAGATTGTTTCTGAATAATTTCATTGACTTTAATTGGTTAGTATCATCATTGTCTTGCCCATTTCCCATTATTTGGGGTCGGCGCAATATGTCATCCTCTTCGATTCATCTCTCTTAGCCGTCGTTTCAACACTCACTCCTTTTTTACACATATCATCCTTCACACAATCCATCCATTTTTTCTTCGGCTTACCTCTCCTACCACAGTCATCCACTTAACACTCGTCTCGTTGATTGGTTAGTATATTGAAAATATAACCAAACTTCGTTGTATGGAGCGCGCTCCAAATAATAGGTAGGTATCCCCTTAATTGTGGCTCCCTCATTCATGAGACCTTTGTCCTGCAGTGGGGTCCTTCCCACAGGCTATAAATATACTTATTTGTCTTCATTACAGATCCGTAATGTATTGGCAACCCCTAAATCTGACGGAGGTGTGTCCGGCGCACACTCAACTTACTGCGTGTACTTATTTTGGTTACATATACTTTAATCTACTCGTACGTCTCTTCGGTGACTCCGAGGATAGAAGAATACAGGTAGAATTATTATTATTTGGCTGTAAGGGCTTTGTCAGTGACCATTAGCTGCCGCGACCTGAATAGATCTATTGTAGCTGTCACAGGTCATTTCCTAGGCCTACGGACTTAATGAACCGTGTTAGAGGTCCCTAATGTCAGTAGGTGTTACGACGTACCCACCCAGATGGCGACTCCTGCTGTGAATGAGCACTTCGCATTCGCAGAGAGGGTGTATGGGCGTTTCCTCTGCTTTACAGCAGAATCTGCAAGTGGGTGGGGTGAATCTACATGCCCCATTCTGTGTAGATAGTTGTTTACTTGCAGTGTCCTGTTAAGGCTCGTACCAAAGACCCTTAAGTCGCTGTGGTTTGAATTGATGGCATCCGAGGTATGTCTGTTTGAGAAGCAGATCACAAGTTCTTTTGCATGCTTCAGTCCTGGTGTATCCGACCAGAGCCTACTATGCCCAGTACTTGTGTGTGTGTAGGCTTGGTTGTGTGTGTAGTAGAGACGATTGATGCTGATGATGATTTTGATAAACTAAGTGCTATTTTGATTCAAAAACAGGAACGGCTACGTCTCCAAGGCAATACCCGTTTTGAAAACGATAGAGTTGACGATATATACCACTATGGATATAGATACGAAGTAAAAGAACAGAGAGAGGAGGAGTATGACTTCATTGTCGTCGGCGCCGGCGCAGCGGGCTGTGTCGTGGCCAACCGGCTGACCGAGGTCGAGGAGTGGAAGGTCAGCGTTTCCCTTTAATTACGACCTTGTTTTTTCAATGACTGAAGATTGTTATCTAATAAGCTAGAAACTGTTCTCTCTTCAAATACATTCAACCAAATTAGAGGTAAGTACTAGATTTTGATTCAAAATCATCATCTTACATTTATCTCAATTATTATTAATCTTAATTTCAATTGAACATTTCAGATTGTTTCTATTCATTATATTGAACACCATCCTTCTGACCTTATAATTTGGGGTCGGCGTAAATATCAAAAATGATATACACAAGGTATTAATATTTTGAAAACATACTGCAATCAATACAACTAGGCAAAAGCCTCCTTCATATTGGCCATTCCTCACAGTGCTAATCTGATGTTTTATCTATTCCTGGCCCGTGACGTGACTTATACAATGTCTCCAGAAAACGTGTTGGTGGTCTACCTAATGACCTAATATACTTCATCATCATCTTAGCCGACAGACACCCACTGCTGGACACAAGCTTCCCCTAAGGATCGCAACAACGACCGGTCCTGCACTGCCCTCATCCAACGGGTTCCGCCGCCTTCACCAGGTTGTCGGTCCACCTTTAGGCCTACCCACGCTGCGCTTCGCGGTCGCTTCGGCCATCAACTATAGTTTAGTTACCAACAAAACATTTTGTTTAGTGTTAATACTGTTGGCAGGTGTTACTCCTAGAAGCTGGACCTGAACAGCCCGACATAACTCTTGCACCAGGTCTCTCCACTGCCCTGATAGGTTCCACTATCGATTGGAAGTATTACACGCAACCCGACGGCAAGAGCTGCCTCGGTTATCCTGGGAAACAGTGCAGCTGGCCGAGGTAAGAAATCATCAATATCATCATCGTTACGATTGTCATCATCATAATCATCATCAGCCTCTATACGTCCTACTGCTTCTATTTGTAGCGAGCTCCTAGCAAATTTAATTGATTTGTCTGTCGAAAACCATACATAGAATAAAATAACACTGCTTCGATCTTTAATAACTTCGTGAATGGCGAATGAGGCGACTAAGGTACTTACTCTTCTATTACCAATAGGTTTTTGTGAGGAAACCTTGCTTCAATTTCGAGGCGTATATTGTAATTGGAAAGAACATGTGAATAGTTTGTGTTCCAAATTGGATAGATATGTTTACGTATTAAATAAATAACGACGTGTGACGACTAAAGAAGCATTACTAACAGCCTACCATGGACTTGTATCTTCAATCTAGCGGTATGGTATTGTTCTGTGGGGCTGCTCTGTAGACTCTGATAGAGCATTTAAAGCACAAAAGCGAAGTATTAGAGCCTTATGTGGGGCGGACTTTCTTGACAGTTGTAGACCGCTTTTTATGGGGCTGAATATCTTGCCAATGCCCTGTCTTTACATTTACGAAATATGCAAATTTGTACACCAGAATGGTGGGCTATTTCCTAAGTGCGGAGAAGTCACCGAAAGAAAATTGAGAAAAGCGTATCGTAATAAGCTTGTACTTCCGCCACAAAACCTCCAGGTGTATAACAAAAGCTCATACTGTATGGCTATCAAAATATATAACAGGTTGCCAAATATGCTTAAAACATTGAATACAAGTTCTTTTAAAAATCATTTACATAAATTTTTAATCAATAAATGTTATTACTCTGTAAACGAATATAATGGTCGATGTTCTCGTTTAACCTAACAGACTTGATGTAAATTTTATTTTGTGTGTTTGTCTTCTGTTTTTAAAATTTGCACGCCATCCTGTGTGGCAGATTATGTCTTGTGCTATATATCCTTATGTTAAGATCTTACTGTATACCATAATCTTGCAAATAAATAAATCTTATCTTATCTTATCTTACCCAATGTCCATTATAAAGTGCGCACTATTATCAGTCACATTAGACTAATACTGCTAGAGAAATGATAATGAATGGGTAATAATAATAGTCGTGATGCTGAAGTTTCACCTGTATTAATAACTGAGGTTTCTTGTAGAGGTAAGACTATGGGAGGGTCCAGCTCAATTAACTCTCTCGCGTACATCAGAGGAAACAGAGTTGACTACGACACCTGGGCTGCTATGGGCAACGAGGGATGGAGTTACAAGGATGTAAGTACCAATCTACTAGAAAATTAAATAACGCTCATAGACAAATCAATGCATTGAGCATTGTGATGATCCCCAAATGTAAGGCTAAGGCTAGACTTTTTATTATGGAAACGTATGGTTTCGACGACGACACAAACATGTAATATCCATGACCGAACCGGAATTCAAATCCAAGACCTTGGTTTGACTGTCAAGTGTCGTAACCTTGTCGCAACCATTACACCCACTGGGTCGTCCACCACGTTACCGGTTGTCACCGTGGTCCAATAAATGTCACGTTAACCAAAACCCAAGATGATGAGGCTTTTAACTATGTAGAAGTGGAACCAGACGGCGACTCATTCATAACCATAAAAATGTAATCACCAGCAGCTTTTGTCCACACACTGCACCACTCTTTCCAGTCGTGTGCCAGTCTCATCCAAGTAATCTCAGCTGCCTTCGCAATATCATCATCATTTTAAAGTTATGAACAATAAATTAAAACTAAGATATTAACATAACAATGTAAATAATTTCAAATGTTCATTCACACAGGTGCTACCGTTCTTCAAGAAATCAGAGAAGAACTTAAACATTGAAGGTCTAGACAGAAAATATCACGGAGTACACGGACCCCAGTCAGTATCTAGATACCCATTCGTTGACAAACCTTCCATCATGCTAACAGAAGCTTTTCATCAAAGAGGTCTACCTATTCTAGACTATAACGGTGCTAACCAACTAGGAACTATGCAGGCTCAAGCCGTATCAGAAAATGGAGAAAGAGTATCCACTAATAACGCTTTCATTCAACCAATTAGGTATAAAAGGAAGAATTTGACAGTGAAAACAGAATCAGAAGCTGTACAGATTCTTATAGATCAAAATAAAAGAGCTTATGGCGTTAAATATATTAGAAATGGCGAAATTTATACTGCTCTAGCAAAGAAAGATGTTATAGTCAGTGGAGGTGCTATAAATTCACCGAAATTGCTACTGCTTTCTGGTATTGGTCCTAAAAAACAGTTAGAACATTTACATATACCAGTTATAGAAGATTTACCAGTTGGAGAAAATCTACACGACCATGTCACTTTTAGCGGAATCAGTATAGCTTTGCCAAATAATACAGCTACCACAGTTAGTAATGAAGAGATTTTGGAACAAGTTATGAAGTATAGAGCGGCTACAGTCAAGAGGGGACCTATTTCAGGGAATGGACCTGTTAGTTCTGTTTCTTTCATCAAGACAGAACCTGATTTGCCTGCACCAGATATACAATTTCAAGTAGACAACACTAATTGGAGACCATACATTCGAGAACCAGCATTATCTGATCGACTGGCGATATTTCCAACAGCATTCTACGACGCTGTTCTACCAAGAACAATGAATTTGGTACCCAAAAGTAGAGGAAAATTGATTCTGAACTCAACGGATCCTTACGGCCCTCCAGTTATTTACGCAAATTATTACGGAGATGAGAGAGATTTGATTCCTCTTATAAAAGGCGTGAGATTTTTACTGTCCTTAGAAAATACCGAAGCTTTCAAATCAAGAGGAGCTCATTTTGTTAAAGTTTCTTTACCAGGTTGTACCAATTACGTCTGGGGTACAGATGCTTATACGGAATGTTTGGCCAGAACCTATACGTCAACTCCCTTTCACCCAGTGGGAACTTGTAAAATGGGTCCTAAATGGGACAAGACTGCTGTAGTGGACCCAAGGTTGAGGGTGTATGGAATAGCAGGGTTAAGAGTCATAGATGCTTCGATAATGCCTGTTGTACCAAGAGGAAATACTAATGCTCCATCGATACTGGTTGGGGAAAGAGGTGTTGAGCTGGTGAAAGAAGATTGGCTGCATAATTATTTGAAACAATAACATTGTAGGCTTATTACGTTTTGTGTTGTTAATTTTTTTTTGCTGTTTGTCGTTGTGTGTATCGAAATAAATGCTTTTTATTTGCGAGTTATCTTCGCTTTTATTTATGTACCCTGTCTGTTACATTAGATACAAAGCATAGCAAAGCACCATACCTTAACGACTGTATTCTACGAGGATGTAGACAGTGATATTGTAAATAAAGCAAATTCAAAACCATAAGGTAGGGTCAAATTTTGTCATGTGGTATGGTTAGTGAGCCCGTCACCACACTTAATGGACTCACTCTTACATACACGGTACCAAAATTGGCCCTAACTTCGTAATGTCACTAAGTAGCAGATAAATATAGGTTCACCTCAAGATGTTTACCTTTAACATCTAGCCTGACTAGTGAATGGGGACAAGTTCGTAGACCATAGAACTCAGCAATACGAGCATGGAATTTAACCCATGTCCTCATGATTATGATGCTGTCTTTTATATTTGCGCTGTTACAGTTTAAGCAGTAAATTGGCATCTAAAATATCCTCTATCCAGCACTCTTGCTTGTATTGTCTCTGTTTTCTGTCTGTCACACGTATTTGGGGCTCGGTATTGAGATGACACTAAGAGTGGGGGTGCCATTTAATCTGATCTGGGCCATCTTACCCATTTTTTAGGCATAAAATCATTACATTAGGGATGGCCTAGGTAGTCTAGCTCTAGCAGCTGTGACATAATCCAGTTGGTAAAGATGATTCGATTCCACGACGTAAATTTTTGAATCTCACTTATTTACACACGGCGGCACATCAAGCTATACAAAACCAATATAAGCTGGTCGCGAGACGTTGTACGTTACTCGTCCTACGCGCGGCCAGGAGTGCGATTTTTGAATCTCATCCGTTGAACTCAGCAGTTGAAAATGTATGGAGATACGCATCTTTCTACTGCTGATTTGACTTTCAAAAATGGCACTCCTGGAATTTTTGAATGTCATATCAGCAGTAGAATTATGCATATCTCCATAGTAATATTGACATTTTCAACTGCTGAGCTCAGCGAATGAGATTCAAAAATCGCACTCCAGCTTATTTTGGTTTTGTATAGCTTGAGCTGTAAATTTTTTTCCCTTGACCCACAAATTAGTTTCAAAATTAGAAATTTTTCGCGTGAAAAATTGATTTTTAATTGTTTGTAGATTATTAAATCTACCTTAATAGCTACACAAAGGATATCACATTACAATAGATTACATAAAATGATAAATTGATTAAACGCCCTTTAAAATAATAACATAATTAAAATAGAAAACTAAAATTGCTTTGAGAGCGGATTCAAATCATTACCTACCTATCTAGTACCTACCTACCTAGTATTTAAAATTTAATCTAGTTTGCAAGGCCAGTATCGAAATAGCTTCAGAAGACGATGTGCGTCTTTTAGTTTATTCAAATCCAAGTATTCACAACAAAATGCTTTGGCAACCGTTGAATTTGACATCGCTGTGTCCTGTCAACACTCAACTGTCAATTTGTACGTCGTTCGGATACATATACCTGAACCTTTTAGTGCAGTTATATGGAGACTCTCAAGACAGAAGGATCCAGGAGAAGCTTGGTATACGAGATGATGATGACGATGAGTATTTAGATTATTACGGAAGCAAGCTGCACTTAGGAGTGGAGCGAGAGGAGTATGACTTCATAGTGGTGGGAGCCGGGTCAGCGGGATGCGCCGTTGCTAACAGGTTGACGGAGATAGAACAGTGGAAGGTTAGTTATATTATTTTATTTATTATTACAGTCCCGCTGTAAGTCAAACTCACTGATATGCCATCAACTCAATGAAAAAAAAATCCTACTATATGGCACAGGCTGTCTCTAACGAGTAAGGAACGTGAGGCAGTGGGCCTTACTTCAGGTATACGACACAGGCTCAGTACAATTTTATTAGAGGATGCAAGTTAGTAGGAAACATGCAATCTAGAGTATTTTATAAGCGGGCTGCTGAATAGGCTACTTTAAAAATAAAATTAAAACGTCTGACGGTAGGTAGGTAATTAAGATTTAATATAGAACGCAGACCAAATCAAAGCCGCACTTAAAGTTGTAAGCCAAAAAATGAAGCTGAAGAGCTAACGAGAGAGCTATAAAGTAACTTGTGAATGTCATAGAGGCTAATAATATGTCTTATGATTATGACGGAGAGTATTTTTTACCTGTACCTGTGTACTTTTGATATTTGATATCTTTTCAGGTCCTGTTACTAGAAGCAGGTCCGGAACAGCCGGACGTTACTCTATCACCAGCTCTTAATACTCCACTGAAAGCATCCAACATAGATTGGGACTATGTTACGGAGCCTGATCATAGGAGTTGTCTCTCTAGGACTAATGGAAGATGCTCTTGGCCAAGGTGAGATTGGTTTCAAGTTTTCAGTCAAGTGCAGCCAGTAACGAAAGTAAATTAATAATGTCATATTTATTAGTACGAGGTTAAGGTTCAGTTTAGAAGGTTTTATACACTTTTCAGAGGGAAAGTGATGGGAGGATCCAGTTCAATAAACACGTTAGTGTACATCAAAGGAAACCCGGTGGACTATGACAACTGGGCAGCCATGGGCAACGACGGATGGAGCTACAATGAAGTAAGATAACTATGAACTGCATGATCTAGCCTATAGTCGAAACCACAACTGAACGTAGTACCTATAACTAACTCAATAAATTATAATCCCTCAGGTACAAAAGTACTTCAAGAAATCCGAGAAGAACTTGAACGTAGAAGGTTTGAACCGCAAATATCACGGAGTGCGCGGACCACAGACTGTATCCAGGTTCCCGTTCATCGACCGACCTTCCATCCTACTCACTGAGGCCTTCAACCAACTCGGTCTACCTTTAGTTGACTTTGGAAGTCCTCGTCAAGTAGGAACCATGCAAACACAGGATTTCAGCGAAGATGGAATCAGAGTATCTACTAATAATGCCTATATACAGCCTATTAGATATATTCGAAAGAATTTGATTGTTAAACCAAATTCACAAGCTATAAGAGTACTTATAGATAAACACAAGACAGCGTATGGTGTGAAATATATTAGGAACGGTAAAATTAAAACAGCAATTGCAAGAAAAGAAGTTATAGTAACAAGTGGTGCAGTGGATTCTCCAAAGCTGCTTATGCTTTCTGGTATAGGTCCAAAGAAACATTTGCAAGATTTGAATATCCCTGTGATCAAAGATCTTTCTGTAGGAGAGAACATGCAAGATCATGTCACTTTTACAGGAATTTTAATTGCTTTTTCTAATGACACTGCAACCACTGTTAGTAAAGAAGACATTTTAAAACATATTGTTGATTATTCGAAGGCTGAGCACAAGAAAGGTCCCATGTCATCCACTGGTCCATTTAATTCTTTGGCGTTTTTCAAATCTTTGCCTAATTTACCAGCTCCTGACGTTCAAATTCAAACAGTAAGTATTAATAACTGGAGAGAATATATTACACGACCAGTTGAATTTGAAGACCTCAATTTACTGCCTTCCAGTTTCTACGACGCTGTCATACCTCGAGTACAAAATATTGCACCTTTGAGTAGAGGAAAACTTCTTTTAAACAAAACTGACCCTTATGGACCTCCTTTAATATACGCCAACTATCTAAAAGACCCACGAGATCTCGAGCCGATTAAACGAGGAGTTCAAGTCATACTCAACTTAGAAAAGACCAAACCTTTCAGAGAAAACAAAGCTAGATTCATAAAGATTCCCCTAAAAGCTTGCAAGCATACTATTTGGGGTACTGATGATTATACAGAATGCATGTCAAGACATTATACATTAGCCTTGAGTCATCAAGCAGGGACTTGTAAGATGGGTCCTAAAGAAGACAGGACTGCTGTAGTGGATCCGAGGTTGAGGGTCCATGGGATAACAGGTCTGAGAGTTGTAGATGCGTCCATAATGCCAGTTGTGATCAGAGGAAATACGAATGCTCCAACTATTATGATTGGGGAGAAAGGTGCTGATTTGATCAAGGAGGATTGGCTTTATTGAACGTCAACGTTTTAATGATAAAAAATCCTTTTGTAATTTGGACATACATAATAAATAATCATTCTAGAAGATTAAGAGTTTTTACGTTGTTTTATTTTATTAAATCAAATTAAAAGGGTAATTTACATAAATTATTTTATTATTAATAATTTGCAGAAAATTTTTTTTTGACTAGCGTAGTAATCACTATACTTGTAGCTATTACCTAGCTACACCATGTGACGCTGGTGTTTTACCGACGTAACCATCTTTACATAATACATACGCGTAAAACATATGCGGCCTCGCTCCTTTTCGATTTGGACTGATACTTTGCTTCAACTACTAACCCTTTTTTTAGGATAATGATGTCAGATCAATGTCAGAGAGTCAGTCAAATGGTGATAGATTTCTAGCCTTTCTCATACACTTCATAAGAAAAAGATACCTTATCCCTAACTCGCATGACTAGGGCCAATTAGGACACTCCATGGGATAATTATATATATTTAACTATAATTTGATATTGGTGTGTTTGACTTACCATCGCGGGATGGTTTTGATCGCGAGCTATCGTAAGATTATAATAACGCCTACTATCACCAACGAAAAGAAATGAAGTGAACCATAGCATATACCATAGGCAAGGCAGGCACACACAAGGTTTTCAATCAAGAACATTCACGTTGCTCTTGATAGGTAATCTCTATTAATTTTGTTATCGTTACCATTTGTTTTCATAAAATTTTTGTTATTACCTTGTACAAGCTATGTTATTGTAAAGGCATTGTAATTTAAACATAATACCTACCAGATAAAACAACCTATTAAATTTTCTATAATGGAATTGACCCACTTTCTGCATAAATACCTAGTACCTATTCAGTAGGTAGGCACAAGTAATCAATTTTGCTATCCGTTGGTTAATTAACAAGCTATTAACATGCAAACAGTGTTAAAGTTTTAATGGATTAACATACCAATAAAATTAGCGTAAATTTGTATCTTACGACACTAGACAGAAACATATGGGTTGGTTCTAAAAAAGAAGCAATGGGTTTGTTTTAAGACAGAAGCAATGGGGTGGTTCTAAGATAGAAGCAATAGGTTGGTTCTACGTAAGGATCAATGGGTTGATTCTGAGACAGAAGCAATGGGATGGTTCTTACCCAGAACAATATTAATATATTTCGGGGCGAACAAAACCTGCTACCTAGGTTCTTTATAGCATCAAATAAGCATGTTATCGCTTATCAGTTAACACACAAGTGTTTATACCTAACTATTAGCGAGCTATGACAGGATCTTTAAAATTATAATGGAGGGAAAAAAGACAAAAACAAATTTAAGCAAACTTTTACTAAATAAAAAATCGGGATAAGTGCATTAGTTATATATTTTTAATAACATATCAGAAATGCATAATTTTAGATAGGTATTGGTTTAAAAAGCGATAAATTCATACAACTATCAATTTAAAATTTTTAACCTACCTAATAATTCAAGAAAGCCAATCCTCCTTGATCATATCAGCACCTTTCTCTCCAATCATAATAGTTGGAGCATTCGTATTTCCTCTGATCACAACTGGCATTATTGACGCATCTATTACTCTTAGACCTGTTATCCCATGGACCTTCAATCTCGGGTCCACTACAGCTGTCCTGTCTTCTTTAGGACCCATCTTACAAGTACCTACTTGATGACTCAAAGCAAATGTATAATGTCTTGACATGCATTCTGTATAATCATCAGTTCCCCAAATAGTATGCTTGCAAGCTTTTAGAGGAATCTTAATGAATCTAGCTTTATTTTGTCTGAAAGGTTTGGTCTTTTCTAAGTTAAGTATGATTTGTACTCCTCGTTTGATCGGCTCAAGATCTCGTGGGTCTTTTAAATAATTGGCATATAATAAAGGAGGTCCATAAGGGTCAGTTTTGTTTAAAAGTAGTACTCCTCTACTTTTAGGTACAAGGTTTTGTACTCGCGCTATAACAGCGTCGTAGAAAACTGATGGCAATATACCTACGTCTTGATACTCCACTGGCTCCTTTATGAACTCTCTCAAGATAATGCTTTCCGTTTGAATTTGAACATCAGGCGCAGGTAATTTAGGATCAGTTTTGAAAAATGATACAGAATTAAATGGACCAGTGGATGACATCGGTCCTCTCTTGTGTTCAGCTTTCTTGTAATCTCTAATTTGGTTCAACGCTTCCTCGTTACTAACGGTCGTAGCAGTATCATTGGAAAAAGCTATAACAATTCCCGTAAAAGTGACATGATCTTGCATGTTCTCTCCTACGGAAAGATCTTTGTACACCGGAATGTTAAAATCTTGTAAATGTTTCTTTGGTCCTATACCAGAAAGCATTAACAGCTTTGGAGAATTCACTGCACCACTTGCTACTATCACTTCTTTTCTTGCAATCGCCGTTCTTATTTTACCGTTTCTGACGTATTTAACACCATAAGCTTTATTTTGGTCATCTATAAGAATTCTTACAGCTTCAGAATTTGGTTTCACAACTAAATTCTTTCTAATATATCGAATAGGCTGTATATAAGCGTTATTAGTAGATACTCTGACTCCATCTTCGTTAAAAGCCTGAGCCTGCATGGTTCCTACTTGATGAGGGCCTCCGAAGTCAACTAAAGGTAGACCGAGTTGATTGAAAGCCTCTGTGAGTAGGATGGAGGGTCGGTCGATGAACGGGAACCTGGATATAGTCTGTGGTCCGCGAACTCCGTGGTATTTGCGGTTCAAACCTTCTACATTCAAGTTCTTCTCTGACTTCTTGAAGTACTTCTGTACCTGTGGGATAATACTGAGTTAGTTTTTGTTCAGTATGGTTTCGTCTGGCTAGGTCATGTAGTAATAGTGGACCTACTTCATTGTAGCTCCATCCGTCATTGCCTAAGGCTGCCCAGTTGTCATAGTCCACCGGGTTTCCTTTGATGTACACTAACGTGTTTATTGAACTAGATCCTCCCATCATTTTTCCTCTGCAAAAAGAACATCTGTGCTTTAAGGTGGTACTCAAAATTACACTTAGTTAGAATGCTATATTGTAAAATCGTTACGAGCATAAAGCAGGAAGGTGTCTCAATCCTATCCCAATCAATTTTTAATATACAAAAAACATGTTGATGTGATAGAAAATTTCTAACTTGAAGGATTTGAAAGGTCAAATGAATTCTCATAGCATTTATCTGCAACATTATCTTAAAAAATGTGCATCTTATCTTTACTTTCCCAAAATAATCTCTGCATCTTTTTTGACTTTCTTATATTGTTCTCTGTCACGCGTAGGTACTATACTAACTAATACTATTAATTTATATTCACTACGAATTGCTAACTTACTCACCTCGGCCAGGAACACCTTCCTCCAGTCCTAGCGAGACAGCTCCTATCGTCAGGCTCAGGGGCGTATCCCCAATCAACGTTGGATCCCAGCAGTGGTGTCGTGAGACCTGGAGGCAGAGTTATGTCCGGCTGTTCTGGACCTGCTTCTAGTAGGAGCACCTGGAAAATTTGTTAGAACAAATATTTACTTTAGAAATTGAAGTCGAAACTGACGAGTACGCACAGTACGTAGTGTCTAGTGAATTTCGAAACTTTTGTGTGTTTGCTGTAATTGCAGCTTCTATGCATTTAACATACATATGCCTCTCCCAAGGCACAAAAAACTGGCCTTCATACAGTCGCAACCTACCAGATATTTGTCTCAACAAACCCATCCATTGGTTTGTTAACCGCGTGGGTTCGGCCTAGAATGAACCTGGTCCGTTTTTCTCCTGGGTGTCGAGACGACTATTAATATTTTCTATACCTACATAAACTCACGACTATAATTCCAGTCGGCATAGTCGGTAACTTTGCGACAACTACCAAATTATATTCTTAAGGTGTGCAGTTGTAATGTAACAAGCAAGGCCGGCTAGCCTTTGGCCCATAAAAATACAGATAAGAAAACATTATTCATTAATAGTTTCAGTCTCTCACATAATATTATACCTAAGTCTATTATACTACATTGTCATCCTTGTGAACTAATATTATGTGTGAGAAGAAACAAAGAAACATTTATTTATTTATTTAATAATATTTTCTTATCTGTGTTTTTACCTTAATCGGAGCAAAAGAATAATCAGCTGTTCCATACTAAACTACCAACTCGACTCAAATGTATGCAACAGCAAATTTTTTTTGCTCCGATCGGTTTGCTCCCATAGTGAAAGTTGTTCAGTTTGATGGATAGACTCTTAGTTTAAAAGGATGCTAATGATATGAATTTCACCCTGTATATCCCAAACGTCATCACATCACGTCAACTTGCGTCCTCGTACTGGTACTAACCTGCCTAGTGAATGATGGCCCAGGATGCCTGCATGTACCAATCCGTGGAACAATAATTTCATATCAACTCAAAGTTTGTGACAACGTTTGTATGTTTGTGGCTCAATCACGGCTGAACGGATTTGGATTAAAGGTACACAGATAGTAAATGTTCTGGATTAACACATAGGATACTTTTTTAAGATCCACATAAGCGGAGCCGCGGGTAACAGCTAGTAATAAATATGACTTACCTTCCACGGTTCTATCTCCGTCAACCTATTAGCAACGACGCATCCCGCTGATCCGGCTCCCACCACTATGAAGTCATACTCCTCTCCCTCCACTCCTCCATTGAGCCTCCTTCCATAACCATCTATACCCTCATCATCATCTCGTATACCAAGCTTCTCCTGGATCCTTCTGTCTTGAGAGTCTCCATATAACTGCACTAAAAGGTTCAGGTATATGTATCCGAACGACGTACAAATTGACAGTTGAGTGTTGACAGGACACTGCGATGTCAAATTCAATGGTTGCCAAAGCATTTTGTTGTGAATACTTTGGTTGTGAATGAACTATAAGACGCGCATCGTCTGTTGAAGTTATTTTTGCAGTGGCTTTTGAAACTCTGGTATGTAACTAAATGTTAATGATATCCGTTTGAAGTCAAGCAATTTAGGTACCCACCTACTTAATTGCAATTAGTTAAGATTAACGTACCTATTGTTTTCATAATGTCGATGTATGTGCTAATTAATAGATATTATAGGTACCTACTTTTATAGTTAAACCTAAATAGATTCATATTTTGTAACCGACTTCATGAACGGAGGTTTTATTTTTGACCTGTAGCTGTACACTCGTAGGTATGCAGGGTAGGTAGGAATGTTGATTATGGCTAGAACCCACCTAAATAAATACTTATTAATTAACCGAAACCGAATTCTAAAAACGAGGTTTTATTTTTATATTTGATCCGTATTTTAGGTTTTTATGTAGGTAGGTTCTTACCATCTACTTACTTAACTACTTAATTGAAATAAGTACCTATTTACAAAAATAGGAAAAATATCTACTGGAACATATTTGACGATTTTTTCACATATTTTGCAAATTCGCAGTCGGTGCATTGATAAAAATATTTAGGTAGGTATCTATCTTAAGTTGTGAAAATAAGTTTATAGGCTGATGATGATGACGTTGAGAATCTGGTTTCAGCGCAGTTAGCTACACTATCACTATCCCTCTAGCTTGAGTCTAGCACCACTACCTAGTAATAAATATTAATCTAATTTTTAAAACATTTCTCCAAACATTGCAGCACTGCTAGCATGCCATCCACGACAAAGCGTTTCAACGAGAATAAGTCATGCGCTCTCTTTTTTCCTCGTTTAAACGCTTTGTCGTGGGTGGCATGCTAGCCATGCAGGGCTTAAGACTAGAAAGTTAAATAATTATCTAGGTACCTTCATTGGTATACCTTGGTATAAAATGTACGCTCTCAAGACATTAGGAAGGTAATTTTACCTCTTACGTCGTTTTTCTACATAGGTCAAGCTGGTACCACGATGACGTAGAGAAACCGACTTTATTCAATATTAGAAAACATTAATTCGCCACATCTTTCATCTCCCGTATGGTCTAGTGGCTAGGATACCTGGCTTTCACCCAGGAGGCTCGGGTTCGATTCCCGGTACGGGAAAGTACCTTTTTGCATTTTTTTCCTGCAATGCAAGAAAGTAGTTTATTTTTAGATTGTCTATTTTTTTAAACGTACTAATAAAAGAAAATGATTTAACATTTTCGTTTGCATCCATTTTCGTTCGGCTATTTTAATTTTCGTCGTAAATCGTAGCACTACTAACAATTTCAAATTGATTAAAAATAATTTCAAATATACCTAGGGTAAATGGAAAATTATAGGTATAAATTAACAGCAGCACCACGGCACAGCTCACTCACAATAGGATTAACAATACAAAACAAAAAGTTTGTCAGAAGTGGGATTCGAACCCACGCCCTCAGAGAGGACCAGAATAGCTCGTACTCACGTTTAGTGAGCAAGGTTAACCTTGAGTCTGGCGCCTTAGACCGCTCGGCCATCCTGACAGATGATGGTGGTGGCGAAATTATCATTCAAGTTTGCGTTGCTCTTTTAGAATATTATTGATGACCAAAACTTGTTATTAAAACAGAAAATATTTGATTTATATTTAAGAGAGTAATATAATTACCTTTAAAACACTTCTCTTGCTTAAATAATTTGTTTTAAAAAAATAAATCTTCAGATACAGCGCCATCTGTCATGCACTGCGCCATCTAGTTTGCTTACTACGAATTTTCTTAATTTAGTTTAGCTACTCAACGCAAGATGGCAGTAAAAAGTGAACCCAATTTCTAAAATTATTTTTTTCTCAAAATTAAGTATTTTAATATAGCTATTCTAATTTGATCATGTTAGTTAATGAAATTAATTAAAAGAGCGATATTTGTCTAGAAATACTTGAAATAATATTATTTTTAATCATTTTTTCGCCATCTGTTATCTACTGCGCCATCTAGTTTGCTTGCTACGAATTACAATCAATCTCAATTTAGTTTAGCTACTCAACGCAAGATGGCAGTAAATAGTGAACCCAAATTTATAAAAAAATTTTAATCAAAATTAAGTATTTTAATATAGTTATTTTAATTTAGTCATGTTACTTAAGGAAATTAATTTATTGAACGATATTTTTCTAGAATAATTTGAATAAAAAACAACATGGTTGTAACATGTTTAAAAATCAATAATATTTGTAATTTGAATAAATATTATTTTTAATCATTTTTGCTACACAAATCAGATCAAATGAACAATGTCTCTCTCTAGTCAACCATTTTTATTTAGTTACTGCTACTCTTCGTTAGATACTTTTGAAGAAAAGGGAAAATTGTAATTGTAATTTATTTAGTAAAAACTCCATTGAGACAACATTATTTCTAATGTATAACATAAATAATGCACAACATTTTTTATCAATTATCACTTTCATCATCATCAGCCTGTCAACGAATAACCAGCATAGTAAATTAATAATACACCGTACAACTAGATTAAACCTACTTTCTTCTACCCAGAGTACCTACTAATCTTATAATGTGGCCATGTTTTAAAAAATTGGAACCATTAGCCCAGTCATCTTACGGTTTGAGCCGGGACTAATTAATAATAGATTTTTTTTCGGTAAAGTATTTAAAAGCCAATTTGAGCTTATAAATGTACCAAAATTAAAAAAAAATTCCGTCGGCAACAGTTCCAAATATAAAATTTTGCTACTATCTCGTTATAAAAAACCTAATGGTAATTCTTTTTTGCACATACTTAAGCCATTACCATTATACATACTTAAAACATAGTGTAAATATTTTTGTCTACTTAGACGGTTTTGAAAAATACATTCGCATTTTTTTAAATTTCAATGCCTATTTTTTGCTTAAAAATAATTTATATTGTTAATGTGCATTTGTATTAACGTTATTAATTTAAAAGCCTTCTGGGACTCACAATTTTGATTTCTATGTTGCGTAGCGAATTTTTTTAAATATTTTTTAAGATAGTCTTTTTGTCACTAAATGGTGCCGCTTACAGTTTAAAAGTCCAATTAATAATTACTTCCCACCTCTCCTAACAAAACTCCGTAAAATGACTGGGCTACATTAAGATTATCAAAGATTAGACTCTAGTTAAACAGACCTTTATCCTTTAACCGTTGAAATGAAATAAAGAAGGATACAGGAGTGCGATTTTTTAATCTCATTCGCTGAGCTCTACAGTTGAAAATGTCAAAATTACGATGGAGATATGCTTCTTTTTACTGCTGATTTGAGATTCAAAAATCATACTCGAGGAGTGCGATTTTTGAAAGTCAAATCTACAGTAGAAAGATGCGTATCTCCATACATTTTCAACTGCTGAGTTCAACGTATGAGATTCAAAAAGCGATTTATGAAACTTTAAAAAAAAGTATGCAAAACCTCAGTTTAAGAATTTATATTGTAATAGCTATTGAAGATATACAGGGTGAAATTGATATCATTAGCACCCTTTTAAACTAAGAGTCTACCCATCAAACTGAACAACTTTTACTATGGGAGCAAACCGATCGAAAAAAACTGCTGTTGCATACATTTGAGACGAGTAGGCGTTGCAGTTTAGTATGGAACAGCTGTTTTTTTTTTGCTCCGATCGGTTTGCTTCCATAGTAAAAGTTGTTCAGTTTGATGGGTACACTCTTAGTTTAAAAGGATGCTAATGATATCAATTTCACCCTGTACATATAATAATAATAATAATAAACCTAGTTACCTGTTCCACTAGCACCCCACCCCAATAGCTCAGATTTTGTTTGTTTCCTTACAATAGTCCTACACTGACCGGGGGCTGTTTTGGATGCACTTCTATAGTGTATACTGGGATAGTTGCTGGTTAGTGTCACATTAACATTTAGATCAAATTGTCTGACGGGCCTCTACGTGTTGGCTTCAGCCCCACGCACGCATCACACGGGGCATAAGTGCCCCGAGACAAGGAAAAGACATACAATAATAATAATATGGTCCGGGACACTTATGTCCCGAGATAAGGAACGGCCCGGACGGCCCGGTGGAACAGTCTGTAGTGAACCTGCCTGCTGTGCCGAGGGTCGCGGGTTCGAATCCCGTAAGGGGCAAATATTTATATGATGAATATGAATATTTGTACCCGAGTCATGGATGTTTGTATCTATATATGTATTCTATATCATTGTCTAGTCATCATAATACAAGTCCAGGTACTTTAAATGTGACTAGATAATTTGTGTGACAATGTCAAAGATATTTATTTATTTATTTATTATTTATTATTTATAAGGAAAAGACATACAATAATAATAATAATATTAAGTCGTGTTACGTTGTAGTGTTTCTGGCCGCATTTTCTCTACAGCGACAACACGTTCCGACGCGGTGGTAGCTTCAAAAAAAGATTTGACGTTTCATAAGTGTGCTTCAAGCTCCAATATTGAATAAATTATGTTGACTTTGACTTTGAAGTACATAATAGTTCAATGAGTGGAGATAAATAGTTTTGAATAAAACATTGCACAATTGTAGACTTAACAACCTGAAGTTGATGATTTCTTCCTTTTTTTCTTTTTCTTTTTCTCCGTCTGTCAATCCAAAACTTGACAATCATCGTCATCAACAAAACCTCCGTTCAGTGCATTATTAAGTATCTCACTTTTATTCTTTTTCAATTCGCTGTTAATAAAACTTCTTCTTTCTTCTTTCCTTCGGCGTTCTGTAACTTTTTCTGACGACTGCCTTTCTACCAACCCTTTTGTGAATGTGTAGATGACTGTAGTGGCATCCCCTTCTATAAATGCTAAGTTGATCGTAGGGCCAGTTTCGACCGTGCACAAGTTTTCTTGCATTTTGTTAATGAAGTCCATATTTATGTGTTCCGAGGTTGGTATTGGCAGGTAGATGTTCATTTTCTCGCTCTTACTCGGTCTTGCGACGATGTAAAGTGTATCGACGTCCTTGTTGTAGCAATATTCGGTGTCGTACATAAGTTTCTCGTCGACTAAATGTATGTAGAGGTGGTAGGCGAGAGAGATTTTTGTGAATGATTCACAGCCTAAGGATTTCATGTCTTCCTTTATTTTTGTTTCTATGTCCATTTTGATAGTAGATTTAAGCAAATCTTTGTGATTTGAAATTGTGAATAAAAACGGAGTCGACCGAGAAAGTATTTATAACCTCAAAATGGAATGTCAGTGTCAAATGCTCAGATTAAGTGCGTTTCGTTTAATTTAATACAAAACTTTTGCGTTATGTTAACCTATTTCATTTGCTAATAGGAAAACGTGTACTTAAAATATAATAGTATCGTACTTTAGTACTTTAGTATTAGTTTTGTTTCTTTTTGTTTTTTCTTTAGGTTAATGGTTATGTATATAGTGCTTTAATGTATATTTTTATTTATGTATTCAATAAAAATAATAGTATTAAATACCACTATTCTTTTTGACGAGTCAAAGCATTTATTTTGATCGGTAGGTAGGTAAGCTATGTTCCTAATAGTAAGAGATAGACGTACTTTTTAACCGACTGCAAAAAAGGAGGAGGTTTCTCAATTCGACCGTATACAGGGCGTCCCACGGCGGTGCCACACGGAGGGAAAGTACCTTAAATATTAAAGATAGGATATTTTACTGAAAGAAGACATCGTTTAATTTTTAATAATAAGTAGAACTGCATTCACAGATTTTTTAAAAACGCCTACCTCAACCGGGAATCAAACCCGCCAAATGTGATACTAAAAATACATGTATTTTATAATAGCGTTTGAAAGGGCTACTCATAAGCATTATTTTTTCCTAAATAACCTAGCTTATTAAATGAAACTAAGATCATAAAATTTTACATTTTATTTAAAAAAAAATTAATTTATCAAATGCTCAAAATGTGATCCGTTCTGTTGTATACAAATTCTCACTCTTTTAATAATTTCTCTCCCTGTCGATTTACTTATTTTTGCATGGTGGATGTTTGAAATAATACGTCTAAGTTTATTTTGTAACTCCTGCACACTGTTGTACCGGTTCCTGTAAACTAAATCTTTTACATTACCCCATAAAAAAAAATCAAGTGGGGTTAGATCTGGGGATCTCGGTGGCCATCTAATTTGTCCAAAAGTGCCGATCCAGGAAGGAAAAGGTTCATTAAGAAACTCGGCTGTTCTCCGACTGTTATGAGCCGGAGCCCCATCTTGCTGGAATATGAGATTTCGTCGATCTGCATCAGGAAGATTATTAATCTCATTTCTTAAAATCTCAAGTATTTCTAGATATCTTTCCGTGTTCAGAGTTCCTTCGTAAAAATGTATTAAGAGAACCCGGTTACTTACAATCCCACACCAACAGTTGAAAGAAAAACGCACTTGATCATTAGTCTCGCGGATTCGTAAGGGATTCTGTCTGGACCAAATGCGATTATTACGCCGGTTGTACATACCGTTGTTACTAAAGTTTGACTCGTCTGACCAAATAATGGTATTCAAAAAATTTTGATCCTCAAGGATGTGTCTCTCGATATGTTGGCAGAAATTGAGTCGTCTTTCAGCATCTCCCGGCCGTAATTTTTGCACTAATCGCCCTTCAACATAACTTTTAAATTTGTATTTTTTCAGCACGCGATGTATTCTACTCTTTGAAATTCCAATTTCTTCTTCACCTTCCCTCACTGAACTCTTCGGGTACGCTTCAAAGTAAATCAGAATGTTGAGTTCATCATCGCTGACGTTTATTATCTGCTGCTGTGGTTGCTGTAAGCGATGATCAAAACGTCCTAAATTTGTTAAATTATCCACCAATCTTTTCAACACAAATCGAGATGGTGTGTGTCTATCGGGATATCTTTCGCGGTACCACCGCAAAGCTAATGAAATGTCTTTGTGATTTAAAAAGTATGCTTCTATTAAATCTGAATTATTTTGGTACGCCATGGTAAGTAAATTAACACAAAAATTGCTAATAAACGAAAATGAAACTCACAATAAACAAAAGAACAGACGCTTGAAAATTTACGTGTTCCATTTTCGAATTATTTATTTTTACTAATATCAGCCAGTTGCATGGTAATTGTGAGCTCATGAAGAAATGCATACAAATACCTACTAAACTTTATGTATCGCTTTATTATTATCATGTACGTATACCACGGAAATCTCGTATCTCAAGTGGGTAGGAAATGATAATGTTAATTGTTGGAAGCATGGCCAAGTCAGAGGAAATTTCTCTGAACAAAATTTTAAATAAAATGTAAAACTTTATGATCTTATTTTCATTTAATAAGCTAGGTTATTTAGGAAAAAATAATGCTTATGAGTAGCCCTTTCAAACGCTATTATAAAATACATGTAATTTTACTATCACATTTGGCGGGTTTGATTCCCGGTTGAGGTAGGCGTTTTTAAAAAATCTGTGAATGCAGTTCTACTTATTATTAAAAATTAAACGATGTCTTCTTTCAGTAAAATATCCTATCTTTAATATTTAAGGTACTTTCCCTCCGTGTGGCATCGCCGTGGGACGCCCTGTATATATATTTGTGTGTGTTCGCGGATAACTTCGTCGTTTATGAACCGATTTTGATGATTCTTTTTTTGTTGGAAAGAAGCTGTTCCAACGGTTGTACCATGATAAGGAAACCAGGATCGGATGATGGAATCCCAGAGAAATCGAGGGGAACCTTTGAAAATCGTAGTGCCGGCTAGTGCGTTTGTTAATTTAAAGCCACTTCTATTAAATTGAACTAATGAATTCGCCACTGAAAATTGTGAAATAAACAAAATTTTAACAAAAAATTAAAACCGCCTTCAAAAAAACTATAAAGTTAATATTGCAGCTGATGACTGTTTCGTTCGCATCATCGGTCATCATATCATCATAGGTGTCAAGCCAAGCAAAAAAACTAATGCAAGCCCTGTCGCGAATCGTACCGGCTAGGCTTGACAGCGACTTCAATAAAACAAATTAATATTCTTATGATGCGAACGAAAAAGTCTTCAGCTGCAATATTATTTTTTAACTCTTTAGTTTTTTTGAAGGCATATTTTAATTTTTGTTATCGTCAGCTCCTGGATGGCTGATTCAGTATTCATAGGGTGTAGATGTAGAGCATCTCTTTGTTGGGGACGGAGACCATGTCTGCCTACATAACTCCAGTAGGTCGTCAATTTAGAGGTATACCAATTTTTGACTATCTTGTCCTTCACTATCATTATGTCACTGTGGTGCCTTCTAATCCAAGGAAATAAATTCGAAAATGATTGCACCAAATTTTAAAATTATCTAATTAGGTAACTCATTAAATATTATACTATTTTTTTTACATTTTGGTTTTCTTTTGAGCACAGGTGTCAAAATATGTATTTTATATAAAAATAAGAAGTATACTTCATCACTACATAGTATAAGACAAAGTCGAATTGTGATGCGTTTTTTAATAGATAGAGTGATTCAAGAGGAAGGTTTACCTACTTATATGTATATAATTGCCGTAGCATTGCACCCGTACTAAGCCGGGGCGGGTCGCTAGTAGCAAACAAAGGCGAGATGTTGAAGATCAGTGCAATATTTTTCTTTAATTTGTATGTCTTTCAAATAACGATAAGTTAGTTTCTACAAACCAGTAAAATATGGCCCAGCCCAGCGTTTACCTATGGAGAGTGTCTTAAAAGAACCTAATCCTTTTTGATGTCGGTTAGTGAAAGATTTTTACTGTAACTTCATGGCTAATATGAAATTAAACAAAACACGTATTAATATTCGTTTATTTTTCAGGTTAAAAAATATAAGTTACATTTTAGTTGCTAAATATTCACATTTTCAAACATCAAGCGACATTTAATTTATTCCATTTACAGTTTGCTTTGGGTGGGGTAAACAGTAGGTATTGCTAAAAATGTAAATAGGATGTATTTTCAAAAGAATGCCCTGTAACTTATGTAAGAATTGAAATATAATCGATTGAAGAAATAAATAGTCATGTATAAATTTAACCTAAAATTAATATTTTCTAAAAATATTTTCAGTCGAAATATTTATGTTACAAAATGTAGGTATAAAAACTTAAAACTAAGCAGATATTAGACTAAAACATCAATAATATAATACATCGCATACAACTTGAAATGGATGTGGCCACAAACCATTAAAGTTATTTGGTTTTTAACCTACTTGTTATACATTAATTAAAAATTTTGGTGAAATCGAGTAAAGAGCAATATGATATTCAATTTACAAGATTTCACCATTTCATTACCTTATTAAATAATGTAAAGAAGATGATTATAGTTGACTCAAATATGAGATATACAATAGTTATTTGAGGCACCTATTATATCTTTTAGTCCGAACTCAAAGCTTCACTATTATTAATGTTTATTACACTTTGAACACAAGTCTTTTAGCACCACTTTGTTTAATGACGTTGACTTTATAAAATATCTTTGCTAGTTTTTATGCATTTGCCTCTAAAACATATTTCAGTTTCGTGCGAGATTTCTGTGGACATCGATGTACTGACTACGTTTGTAGGATCCATGTAAGTTGACACTGAAGAAGTTTCTACTTTCACTGTTTTTTCTGTCATCTCTATAGCTTTATCTTCTGTTTTAGGCTTGTCTGTACTATTCACCTTTTTGATATCAAACTCTGTGATACTTTCAGTTACTTCTTCTAAAGGATCAGCAGTGATTTCTTCAGGAATAAATGTGCTTTCTGTAGTTGGTTTTGTCTTAGATTCAGTAGTTACTTCAACAGGTTTCTCTGTAGTTTTCTTTTCCTCGGCACTTTTCTTTGACTCCACATGACTTTCGTCGTCATTCGATGTAACTCCAAACAGGTAATCCATGAAGCTAAAACCGTCAGATCTATCTAGCAATGAAATTTCAGATTTTGTAGTAGGTTCTGTAGGAGCAACGAATATGTCATCAATAGTTGGGTCAGGAGAACCAGTGCCTAAGTCCATATCACCAGGATTTACGTTTGCGTCAGTAGGTGCATCTGTTGATTTTTCCTTCTCTAACGTGGGTTCAGTACTCTCTTTAACTTCTTTAGCGTTTTCAGTTTTCTCTACTTCTTTGTTTATTTTAGGAATATCAAATATTGGTTGGATGTCATTGAATTGAATTGAATCATTGTCGTTTTCAAACATGTCTTTGATGAATTGGAAGTTTGGTTTGTATGTGGTAACTGAGATCTTAGGTTTGTCGTATTTGCCTGATTTGTCGTGTATTGTTTTGGTTAGTGTTATTCGGTGGCCGAGACGATTGACCGTGTTGGTGTAGTACTGTGATTCGGCGGTTTCAATGGTCTCCGTGACGGGGCGGACTTTAACTTTCTTCCAGAAGCCACGGCGTCTATGTTTGTTGTCTGCTTCATCCTGGAAATGAAAAAAATATTATTTTAGTTTTTGTTTAATTTAATTTAATAGTATTATATTATTACTATTTTATTTTATTATTATTATTTATATTTTATTATTATTTTTATTTATGAATTTTAATAGGTATACGTGTAGATATTTGTTAAGGAAACAGAAAAGGAAGGACAGAAATATCTTGGTCTGACCACGGCTAGCTCAGTGACAAGCATTTTCATGTTTACTTTTTAGTGTATACAGTTTTCGCATCCAACTCACGTGAACGCCATCTAATGTGGTATTTTTGACTACGTTTTACTGGCTATCAGAAAACTCCTCATTGTTATTATGATTTTTGTTACCTACCAAATTCTAAGACAGTTTATTTAAAAAAACTTACGTTTAAAATTTTGATAAATTAGCATTTGCTGAGAGTTTTTGATATCTTACCTCATTATGAGCAGATTCTTCAGCTGTGGGTTCAACAGTCGTAATTTCCTCATGTTCTACATTAGTTGTTTTCTGAGAGTTGTCACCAGAAGTAATAATTCTTTCAGGGGGAATCTCACCGATCTCACCGCCTTTGTGCTTCATAACATTGCTTGTGTACTCATCTTCATCTTGCTCTTCTAGACTTTTCATTACTTCTTCCAACATGCTTTCAAATGTAGACATATTGTCACCTGCATCGCTTTTAGTTACTTTACTCTGTTCTACCAAAGCTTCTAGAGTTGGAGGGATATCTGGTATCTTCTTGTTGACTCTGTTATTAGTAGCAGGAGTGACAGAAATCAGTATATCGTCATATTCGTTCCTAGCTGTTATGATGTCTTGTTCGCTATCGTCTTCATCAATGCTGGATCTACGTTCAGTAGTAGCTACTTTTTGATCATCTTTGATATCGTTTGGATTGTACGGTTTGAAAGAGTCCGTTGCGATTTTAGGAGACCATTGATCAGAATCGGGTTCAGCATATTTTGGTCTGTTAATTGAGTAGTTCGACTCTTGATCTTCAGACTCTTCAGGTTCAGGTTTCTTGTATCTTTCTGATAGCCTTGGTCTGTTACTATACCTACTGTAAAGAGTATTTCTTACTGTGGAGGAAGGAGAATCGGTTTGTACTTCAGGCTTCTCCGTAGGCTTTTCCGTGGGTCGACGACCTCTGAATCGGCTCTTTACTTCGTAAGAACTTTTCCTCGTGCTCGAAGCTTCAGTCGATGTCGTTGTGTACGTTGGCCGTCTACGACGGAAAACGCCGCGTTTAGTGGCACTGTCTTGTGTAGACGGTGACGTCACAGATGCTTCTGTTGTTGGATCGGGACGGTAGACGGGATGCCTGTGTTCTTGGACTTCAGGGCGAGTATGCACCTGTTTAGTTTTCAAGTCAGCTTCGATTTCATCAATTCGCATTGTGGTTCTACGCCTGTCGAATGCAGGTCTGTATGTTATAGCTTGTACTGGCCTCCTTCTCTCTGACTTAGTTCTAGAAGATTCTGTAGACGATGCTTGATGATATTGTCGGATAACTCCAGGTCGTACTCGAACTCTGTTATATGAAGGTGTTGTTTGTACGACGTTCTCTTCCGGCTCTTCTTCTGCACTTTGCTCCTTAGTTATTTCAGCATCTGGTGTTGTTTCTTCTTCTTGTTTTTGAGAAGAAAACTCACTGTTGATGGAGTAGTTAGGAATGTTTTGTTCGGAAACTACAGTAGGTTCTGTTGCGTAAGAAATTACTTCTGGCTTTTCAACTTTCTGTACTGGTGTAGTTTGTGGAGCATATGTCTCTTCTTCTCTTTCTGGGGAGGTTTCATCGTATGAAATAGCGTCTACTGGAGCTAAGCTACTTCTAGAATGATAATATTCTTCATTTCGTGTAGACTGTGATCTGGGAGTATATGGTGTTTCAGTCTGAACTTCATTTCGAGATGTGTAAGCTGTTATTTCCTCTTTGGATGCTGCGTTTGCAACGTTTTGACTAAACAGAGCTCTGTCATTGCTATAAGCGTTTTCTGTGTCGTATATCTCGGTATTTTCATCAAGGGTCTTTGTAGATGAGATTTTAGGTGAAGGTTCAGTAATAGCTTCAATGTCGACGGTGCTTGTTCTTTCCATTAGCGTGACGGGATAGTTTTGATGGAGTACGTCCCTTTGATAGGCGAGGTCAGCTTCCTTGGGTCCATGCCCTTTAGGTTTACTATATTCGTCGCTATCGCTATGTTTATAATGGACGCGTCCTCTGGTCCTGTTTCTCGAGTATTTAGGAGCATTGTCATTGTAGTCTATGGGTTTTCTAGTAGCTCGTTCAGTAGTAATTTTATTAGGTTCGTATCTTGGTCGAGTGGGTAAAGGTCTTCGCTCACGAAGTGGTCGTCGAGTGACCACGGCCTTTGTTGTAGATTCGTTTGAATCTGTTCTAGGAGTGGTTGTGTAACGTGGTCGTCCACGGGTCCTTAGCGGGGTCCTTCTTGTTGTAGTTGTAGTACTAGTTGTGGGATTCGTCTGTTTTTCTTCTTCATAGCTCGTCTCATATTGATTATGGTAAGGAGACCTTGTTGATAAAGCATCAGTGTCAGTTATTGACTCTTTGTTTACAGTTTCGGTGTTTTCATTTACAGGTGATTGAGTTTCGATATTGCCATTGTATTCTGTCGATACGGCACTGCTGACTGAATAAGTGTTTTCATTGTTTACTGGGCTGGCTGGTTGATTATATTCTGAGCTTATTTCCGGTTTAGGTGTATATTCGTTATTGTAAACGGGATATCTAGAACTCTGTAAGTCCGATTCGTAGTGAATTTCTGGGGAATAGTTTTGAAGGTAATTCGGTGATGATTGATACTTCTGTTTTTCTGTTACAGGTTCAATTGGCTTTGGTGATGGAGTTGAAGACGGGGTCGTGGGTGAAGGAGATGTTGATGGACTTAAAGTCGGTGGCTGAATAATACCAGGAGTAGCGTAACCCTCGTCAAAGAAGTTGTGATAGTCCAAAGGAGTACTGAAGTGGAATGCCTGGTTTATAGAGTAAGGATTGTGAGTTTCTAACAATTGACTTGGGTACGTTGAGGGTTTGGCAGTGGTTGTAGAAGGAGTCGTTCTTGGCGTTGGTGTAGTTTCAGGCTGCTTTGCAACATTGAACCCTCTCACTGGCTCTTGAGGCTTGTATTCATTCTGATTTTCGAAGCTAACGTGAGAAGGATTATACTGGTCAATGTTACTCAAGAAGTATGAACCAGGTTTGGGAGGAGATATTATCACGCTCTGGGGTTCTTTTGGAGGTCTGACGGTGCTGACCGTTTGTGGTTCGAAGGAATAGTAGTTGGACTGATAGTTTGATGGAGGATTCGTTTTAGGTGCAGCCGTGCTATAGTAGCTAAAGCTTGGCTTCTGAGTTTCTGGTTTTGGCTCTCTGTAGGTCTGAGGAGACGTTGAGTACGAATTTGGTGTGAAGTCAGCTATTGTTGTAGTAAGAGGCTGTGCAGTTTCCTTAATTTGAGAGTTGATGACCACTGATCCAACGTGAGGGGATGGGAACGGAATCTTGGCAAAACCTTGAGGTGTCTGGTAGCTCAATGGTGCGACAAAGAATGGAAGTTGACGAAGCTTCTTATCAGTGTGCTCAATGTTGGACAAATAAGGCAGTTCGAATTTGACAAAATTGGTAGGAGGGTTCAAAGATGAGGGTCCGATAAACACTTTAGGAGCTGATTCCGGATGGACAGAATCTAAAACGGCGATGGTTTCAGCAGATTTCAGTGACGAAAGTACATCTCCAACTTTGACCTGGGTTCCTTTCCTGGCTTCTTGGGTCAGGAAGATGGCTAGTGGAGGTTGATGAGGCTTCAACTTCTTTGGTTTAGGAGTTGTGTGCGATGTCGTCGGGAACGGCGTTGACAGTGTCGAGAATTTGGGTACTTGTTCTATATCTTTGTACGCGTTAAAGTTGTTGTAATAGTCCTGGTTAGAAGCAATTGTTTCTAATGGTTTCTGGGGAGACCCAAATGCATCTAGAGGTTTCTGAAGAGACCCGAATGTTTCGAGAGGTTTCTGGATTGTCCTTTGAAAATCGTTGTTGTATATTTGCAGCTTGGGTGGGCTTGGTCTCTGGTTTTGATGGTAGGCATCAGTGTTCACAAGTTGTGCTGTTGTCAAAGGACTTCTGAAATTGAACTGGCCTCTATTTAAAGATTCGACGGGTACGTATAGCAGTTGAACTTCTTCCCTTTCTACTTTAGGTTTGTTAGGGGGAATCATTTCGGTCTTTGGTACTTTTTCGAAATTTTCAAACTTGATTTTCTGAAGCGATTGCGGTTTCCTTTTCAAAGAAGAGAAATCATTACTGACATTTTCTGCGCGGTAGCCGTCTACAAACTTCGTTGGTTCAGTTTTTTTCTGGCCTTGATTTATGAATGGTTTGGCTTGGGTAGATACAGGAACACCTTGTTTCGGAAAGCTTTCAAATTTAATCGGATTTGACACCGGAGGTTGAGACTGAGGCCTTTGCTTGATCTGCGGTACGTTATCAAACGCAAACTGTGGTTGTACAAATCCTTGGCTGAACGGAAAGTTAGGCTGCTGAAGACCGAATCGAATGCCTTGTCCAAAACCTTGATCTGACAAATAGTTTTGAGGAGCAGAAGGCACTGCAGGCACCGATTGGAGATACAGCTGTCTGTTCGATGGTGAATTGAAGTATGTCCTCGAGGGGAAAGTATCAGGGCTGAAGCCAGTTGGTCGTGAAAATCCTGGGAAGACTGGTTCTGAGAGTATCCTTGGTTCAGCGACGGCTTGTCTCTTGATTTGAAGGGGGAGAGGGTCTCTTTCGATGGGGCCGGTGAGGGGGACCCAGTCGCTCATGTCGGAGGTGTAGGAGCTGATCTGTCGGGACCATCGCGTCTGCTCTTTCGCTGACGTCACTGCGAGGAGAGTGAGGAGGCAGGCCAGGCGGGAGTGGCGCGCCATCTGGAAATAAAAATAGGATATCTAAGTACTTGTATTAATCATAGTCTCACACAAAACGTAAACAACACACATCTGACTAAACACATTTTTTCTTTAATAGTTTTTTTTTGCAAATTACTTGTAAGTAGATTCTAATCAGAGCATTACATAAAATCGTGCGAAAAGTTCTTATAATAGAAGTTCTCACAATTATCTTCTATTAACATACATTTACAGAACATGATACGTAATTTAGTGAGGAAAACACTGGGGCAATACGACTCACGATAAAACGTAAACTGTGGTTCCAGCATCACCCCTTTTTAGGGTTCCGTACCCAAAGGGTCCAAATCCAATACCGTCCGTCTGTCCGTCGCCTGTCCTAACTTTAACTTTAATGGGCTGTATTGCCAGTTGAATGATGGCAGTTTAGTGTTCGTTGTGGTGTCTATAGGTGGAGGGTTATGTTCAGCAGTAACAAATAACATAACATAACATGTAGGTAAAGTAAGTTATAGCCTGTAGGATCCCACTGCAGGGCAAAGGCATACTCTCACGAATAAGGGTCAGAGGGAGTGGGCCATAACATAACATAAATATTTTAAAAAACATAAAACTACAAAAACAGAACTGAAAAAAATCGAACGTAAGAGTAGAACCCTAGACGTTTTTCAGCGGAGATTTAAACGTATTTATTAATGGACCAAGCCAAGCTATATGAGAAATAAAGACCCGAAGATCTAACTGGTCATACAGATCATACCTACTGATAAGACTTAGATGTCAGCACAAAGCATTTTTAGGGCTCCGTACCGAAAGGGAGTCAACGGGGCCCTATTCATAGGCCTACGCTGTACGTCCGTCCGTCTGTCTTACCTATAAAAGGCTGTATCTTTTGAACCATAATAGCAAGACGGTTGACATTTTCACAGAATATGCGTTATTATTGAGCTAATAAAAAAAAGTAAAAAATTAATTAAGGTGAGTCCACATACAAGAAACGTGATTTTTTTTCAAGGTTTGGTTATGCTCTATCATAAAAGCGGCAATTCATACAGGGTTGGTGTGCATACTCTAAGGTAAAACAAACAATAATAAAATCCGGTCAAGTGACCCGTAGAAATCACAAAATTTTTGGTAATATTCATAATATGGTGGTGCGGAGCCCTCCTTGCGTGGCCGGTTTTTTTATTATGATCGCGTTACATCTCCATATTTTCTTAGAGTTCTAAGCATAAGCCTTTTTCGTAACAAGACGAGTGTAATAGAGATCTTAATGTTATAATCCTAGTTCTAAACTCGGTCACGTCTTCGATATGACACAAGAGTTGACGTGTGAAGATTCACATATTTACGTAAGGTTAGGTTAGGTTAGTACTTGCTTTATTATTCGAAACGAAAGTTATGAGGTTTTGTAAGTGTAAATACCTACGCCGTGTGCCTTCCAGTTAAAAGCACTGCATCGAACCCCACATCTCGTCGTTCCATTGGCATACGTAAAATAACAAAGAGACAGGCACATTTTTTTTTTTAGCCCAGTCATTTTACGGAGTTTTGTTAGGAGAGGTGGGAAGTAATTACTAATTGGACTTTTAAACTGTAAGCGGAACCATTTAGTGACAAAAAGACTATCTGAAAACAAATTTAAAAAAAATCGCTACGCAACATAGAAATCAAAATTGTGAGTCCCAGAAGGCTTTTAAATTAATACTATTAATACCAATGCACTCATTTGCATTAAATTTAACAATATAAATTATGTTGAGCAATAAAATAGGCATTGAAATTTAAGAATTGAGATTTTTATTAGATAATACGAATGGATTTTTCAAAACCTTCTAATTAGACAAAAATATTTACATCATGTTTAAAGTATGTATAATGGTAATACCTTAAATATGTGCAAAAAAATTATCATTAGGTTTTTTATAACGAGATATAGTAAAATTTTAAACTTGGAACTGTTGCTGAAGGATTTTTTTTTATTTTGGTACATTTTTAAGTTCAAATAGGTTCTTAAATATTATACCGAATAAAATAAATAATTATTAATTAGTCCCGGCTCAAACCGTAAAATGACTGGACTAATTGCTTTCTCAGGGGTGGCGAGGCCTACATGCTGAGTGCTATTTTTGAAAGTCACGCGTTCAAATCAGATCGGAGATTATGCATTATTTGACCATGATTTTGTATATCACTTAAGGAGTGCGATTTTTGAAACTCATTCTTTGAACTCATCTTTCTACTGCTGATCTGACTTTCAAAAATCGCCCTCCTGGAGTATGATTTTCGAAAGTCAAATCAGCAGTAGAAAGATGCATATCTTCATAGTAATTTTGACATTTTCAACTGCTGAAGCTCAGCGAATGAGATTCAAAAATCGCACTCCAGGTGGGTAAGGACGAGAGATAGTGAGTGTGCAAAAAAATCGGATAGGCTGTATCAGGAACACAGCCGCAGTGGAGTACGTGAAATGTCTTGTACTTGTAACCTTTAAACAATGGTAATGAAACAGATTTCGTAGTGGGATGTCTACTATCGCACTTAGCCTAATTATTCAATATTTTCATAGAATCTGTTGCGCAAAGACTTCATCATTATCCCTCGGAGTATAAGTGTACACACGGCGACACATCAAGCTATACACAACCAAAATAAGCTGGCCGCGCGTAGTTCGAAAGTAATATAACATCGCGCGACCAACTTATGTTGGTTTTGTATAGCTTGACGTGTCGCCGTGTGTACAAGCAAACTTGTTTGTGTATAGGTTTTCTGGGGAGGTAACATTATCATAGTATAACAATAGAAAACAACACTTTTATTTTTAATGTCCTTCTGTCTTGTATACCTACTTCTGTTTGTGTACATATGTAAAAGACAAGTAAAAGATTTTTAATTTAATTAAATTTAATTATTAAAATTGCATAATGCCGGTATAGGTACTATCATCATCATCTATTCTCAGCCGATGGATATCCACTGCTGGACATAGGCCTCCCGCAAGATCGCCACAACTAGCAGTCCTGCGCTGCCCTCATCCAACGGGTTCCCACCACCTTCACCAGTTCGTTGGTACACCTTGTGGGGCCTCCCACGCTGCGCTTAGGTGCTATTATTCCAAAATAAATAAGCGATCTTGTCATAACATCTTTCGTTACATATTGTTTTTGCAAGTGACCCTCTACTGACCGAAATGAAAGACAAAGTAACTTGGTAATCTGAGGTTTCAAGTCAAAAGTGGTAATTTTGTAGCGGTTCTGTGACGATTCTGTGGACATTTAGTTAACGCGATCATCGGCTCCATGTTCTTATTTTGAAAGGGAGTTCAGCAATACAATTCATCGTCACAATCATAAATAAATTAGTCGTTGAAACGTCGGCGAGCATTCAATTTCATGTGTCAAACTCATGTAACATCTCCGACGATCTGGATGGACATCTCCGACGGAAGGATGCGAGCTCGTCGATGCTTTTGACAGCGATGTGACGCTTAGTGAACCGCACTCCAGATCTACCCTAAAACCACGAGAGTGCATGAAGAGATATGAATGTCGGGAACCGAATGTCAGGATCATAGCAGGTAGTGATCTGTAGGTATGTTTCCGCCTACCGCAACGGGAGACGGACGCAATTTTTTGTATTTGTTATGTAAATCTAGTTCTCAGAGTTTAACTGCCTCCGTGGTCTAATGGTTATGAGGTAAGAGCATGGGCTCTCGACACGGAGGTCGTGGGTTCGATTCCCACGGGGGATACCTAGTGATATGTCACTTTGTGCGATTTTCCCCAGTTGGTTAGGACTTTGCAGGCTGAATCACCTGATTGTCTGAAAATAAAAATGATTCCGTGCTTCGGATGGCACGTTAAGCCGTTGGTCTCGGCTACTATCTCTGGTGGTAGTAGACGTTACATAAAAACCACGTCAGAGGCCGTAAGACGGTCTGAAAAAACTCTGACATCAGGGCTCTGCCCACTCGATAAGAAGAAGAAGAACAGTTCAAATACGAAATATCTAGAGCGATCAGCGAAATCAATTTGTCCAATGAGCGTTTTTTTATTTTAGTTCTAAAAAAACTCGTCAGATGACATGTTTATCGCTCAATAGAGAGGTTCATGAAATTCCGTCAAAATCATGTCAAGTCTGTGCCTGCCATTTTTTTTAAGACCAAGGGATCGAGCCCATACAACTAATGTCAGACGTAAACAGTTTAAAATTTTCGATCAAAATAATTCGCAAATAATGAAATATTCCATCAAAAGATGCGTTGGCATCTTTTTGACCATCGATTCCATCTTTATTATTTTAAAGAAACCCTTTTTGAAATTTTGACCTTTATTCGCACAGGCCGTAGCGCCATCTACCGATCCCCTAGAAAACCAAAAGAAAAACGCTCATTCGAGCCAACCAGAGCGCCATGAAAATGATTTTCTAACTAAATTAGGAAGTTAGTAAAAGCCACCATGTTCGCTACAATCAAAAATACACCTTAAAGTTCAAGATTTTGAGATTCAAAACCACTTAGTTTACTCTGAAAGCAATCTGTGGAGGTAATTGGTCGTAACGTAGAGGTACATTACTTTCTTCTCAGTGATAATTGATAGGTATACATACGACATGTCGTAACACTGAAAGGCTTTTGTCTAATAGCCCAGTCATTTTACGGAGTTTTGTTAGGCAGGGTAGGAAGTAATTATTAATTGGACTTTGAAACTGTAACCGGCACCATTTCGTGACAAAAAGACTATCTTAAAACATATTAAAACGCAACACAGAAATCAAAATTGTGTGTCCCAGAAGGCTTTTATATTAATAATGTTAGTACCAATGCACTCATTCGACTTAGATTTAACAATATAAATAATTTTTGAGCAATAAAATAGGCATTGCAATTTAAAAAACGAGGTATTTATTAGAAAATACGAATGTATTTTTCAAAACCTTCTAAGTAGACAAAAATATTTACACCATGTTTGAAGTATGTATAATGGTGAAGCTTTAATTTATGTGCAAAAAAAATTACCATCAGGTTTTTTAGAACGAGATAATAGCTAAATTTTCAAATTGGAACTGTTGCTGACGTGTTTTTTTTTTATTTTGGTACATTTCTAGGCTCAAATTGGCTCTTCAATGTTATACCGAAAAAAAATATCAATTATTAATTAGTCCCGGCTCAAACCGTAAAATGACTGGGCTATAAAACGAGTAGGCATTTCGATAGAGTCCCTCGATATCTAAGTCCGACTCCAGCGTAACATGCTGTACAAATATCACTTCAAAGATGCAAGATCTCTGATTCCATATCACACACAATTTTTGAATTTTTTGTCTGTACTGTCTGTTTATCTCTCTTTATTTGTTTGTTCGAGCATCACGCAAAAATAGCGGGACCGATTTTAATATAATTATAGAAGGTCTAATAAAATTAGCTGAAACTATTTTAAGGGGATGATCAGACCATCAAACTGAACAACTTTCTTTATTGGACCAATATCGAAATCACGAAAAAAAACAGCTGTCTCATACATTTGAGTAAAGTTATGTTTGCAGTTTTGTATCGGACAGCTGAATTTTTTTTCACGATTTCGATATTGGTCCCATAGAGAAAGTTGTTCAGTTTGATGGTCTGATCATCCCCTTAAAATAGTTTCAGCAAATTTTGTTAGACCTTATATACCGTTGATAATTGAACTGAGCATTAATCTCGTTCTTCAGTTTGGTATGGGACTTTTGTGTTCTCTAATTTGAATAATTTCTAGGTAGTTGGGGATTTCAGATGATGGAGATGATTATCACGAAAAAACAAATAATTTAGATCAGTTTTAAATATAAGTCACTAAAATAATCTACAGGAATAAATAGCTCTACAAAATCTGCAATTGAAATTGGTTACAATACAGGGTGTTACCTTGTATAGTTGTCATACCTTGAGGGATGATTGTACCCATGATACTGTACAACTTTCTATAAGAAACCTATAGGAAATTCGAATTTTCATACAAACGTTCGATCAGTTGATTAGTAATATGGAAAGTCCAAAAAAATTTTTGCGTATTTCTTATAGATTTTTTAGGGAAAGTTGTTCAGTATCATGGTTACAATCAGCTTTTCAAGGTATGGCAACTATGCAAAGTAACACCCTGTATAATAGTAAATAAGTATCTTGATTTCGATCAGTCAGAATTATCAATGACGGATATGTGATTGCCAACCACCATATCGCTAGATCGATTGCTTTAGTAAATTGCACGGTATCAGTATAATTTTACCTAAGACGTTACACATCTACTCGCTTGAACATCCGCTAGTTGGGACACCCACCGAGGGTACTTAGTCGATGTGCATTACCGTAACACTAATGACAGTTATTTTATTTCTTACTTTTATATTGATTTATCCGTAATGTAAGTGAAAGCGTTGGTTTCACTTTGTGGAAAAGTTGTATGTTTGATGGGAGGTTTGAGGAAATGTATTTTTATGATTCATCATACCTAGGGAGAAATGTTTGGTCGGGTGTAACTGAAGAAATTTTCAGAGGCGATGTTGATATTTTTGACTGTTATTCCAGTCACAGCGACATTTCCGTCGCGCATGCGTGACTCTTGTGCGTGACAGATCACATCTTGCATGAACCGCACGCGATAATGCGCAGTTCATTGATCTAACTGCATGCTAGTGCTAATTATGTCTTATTTGTTAGTTTAGTGACGTTTTGACCTACATTTTATGCAAATCAAATAAAATCAAAATGTTTTATCTACTGTAAATACATACTATTATAAAACTGTAACCGAAGTGTGTATGTACAGACGGCGACACATGAAGCTATACAAAACCAACATAAGCTGGCCGCGCGTAGGTTGCATTACGTATAACGTCGCGCGGCCAGCTTATGTTGGTTTTGTATAGCTTGATGTGTCGCCGTGTGTACATTGAAGAGATTCTCTCAACGGAACACCTTCCGACGCGGTGGTAGAGTCAAAAAATGACGTCAAAAAGCTATCTATGTGATATTATTTTGAATAAAAAATTTTGATTGATTGATTGATAAAAAAAGTTACGATATGGTTTTTAGGTGTCCCTGATTCCATATCACCAATTTTTGGTCTGTTTGTTTGTTTGATCGAGCATCACGCAAAAACTACCGAACCGATTTTGATGAAACTTTTTTGTTTGATAGCTTATGATCTGACTTAAAATCTGATATATAATTTGTACGGACGAAGTTGTGGGTTAACTCTAGTTCAAAATAATATCACATGGATAACTTTCTGACGCCATTTTTTTCTCTAGCATCGCGTTGGAAGGTGTTCCGTTGTAGAGAAGATGTGGCCAGAAACTCTACAACACACATCTTTTAATCAAAACAAATTATACAAAGTGCAATTACAAAATACAGTATTGAATCAACTATACATTGCTACTTGGGTCCTTTTACAGTTCAGTGGCGCCCTCATCACAATATTAAACATTTCTCAATAATGAAGACCCAATGAAAAAGTCGGGGTTGATGTCGTGTCGTATCAAGAACTCAAGAGACTAGCCGAAAGGAGACAGGATTGGCGAATACTCCACCAACAAGAGCGTAGCTCTTAAATAAGATGATGATAATGAATGAAAAAGTGCGAGCATAATATTATGCTCTATGCTAAGCAGAGGAGTTGCACTTTTTTAATTTCGGTGTTCTTGATTGTAAATATTGTGATGAGGGTAGAGGATAGTAAACGGACTCTTAACTAACGATCAAGCGAAACAAGTGTCTTTTTTAGGGTGAACGGAGATCGCAGAATTTGTAGGTAATGACAGATGCAGACGCTGCTGCGGCCGGCTACAATGGGCGAGCTTATCTCTGAAGAGATATCATCTACATCTTCGATTCCATCTTCGTTCTGAGGACTGGATTGAGGTCAAGAGCAAACCCATCATTAATAAAAAATATCTTCCAGCAGATCAGCATAAGTCTGATAATAAAGTAATAATGTGTTGAGTGTGCTAAACAGATGCACCCACTCGTATTTACTCATGCACTTTAATAATTATCCTGATTACTTTTGTACATACATACATGAACTCATGACCGTAATCCCTTTCGGGGTGGTCAGAAACACTGCTACAACTACCAACTCTCTGTTTAAGAATATAGTTGTATGTATTGTAAGGGAATCGCTTCCGAAAACTCAAAAGGGGTGAAAATACCCATCAATATGAACAACTTTTAGTATAGGACCATTTATGAGATCGCAAAAAAAAAATCTGCTATCTCATAGCTCATACTAACATTAAATTTCTACCGCGCAAAATGTATGAAGGAGCTCATTTTCTTTTGAGATCTCATAGTTGGCCCCAGTTATATTGATGGGTACTTTCACCCCTTTGAGTTTTCGGAAGCGATTCCCTTAAACCCGGAATAGCAATGTTCACATTTAGTAATTTAAGTTTTAGGATGGAATGACGCGTCAGTGTTTTTACCCGACGACTGCGCCAGAAGGAGGGTTATGTTATCGTAACTAAGCAGTCAAACAACTCTTTGATCTGCTTCTACAGTCTGAATGAATTTCTGGATGATACTTCCATTTAAGATTTTTTTGAAATGACTTGGATTTGGTAAATTTTTGTTTTTTTTTTCTGACATTAAGTAATAACTGTGTTTGACTTTGTTGGGTTTTTATTAACGGTATAGGTATTTACAATTACAACATTATGTACAACTTATGGCTAAATATGGCTAAATAAAAATAAAAACAAATAAAGTAGGCGAAGAAAAAAAGAGCCACTATATCGAGCACGACTTCCGTTCGACTTACACTAAACAGAAGACGTGCTCGAGGCCACCGTCCTGCGGGAGGGTGCCCAGGACGCTGGCTGCGTTACCCCGTTGGATGGCAATGGATATTCGTTGCCCGAGGTACGCGCCAGCCCTTCGGTCACCGGACACCTCAATCAAGCGCGACGACAAGTCTTTGAAGAGCTGTCGGGCGTCCGGCTCCCACGGCCCCAGGGTCTCTACACCGAATGGCGCAAGAATGTAGCCGTCACCCAGGGTGGCATATGTGCGCCGCTTGAGATCCTCTGCAGCAGCCGCCGCCGCGCCCGCTCTTAGAGAAGTGGCAGGGAGGTGTGAGGGCGCCACAGTGTCGACACACGTAGCGTCCCACACCAGGGGTCTGCCATTCCTGCAAGGAATGACGGTCATACCGTCGAGTCTCCTGCCATCGTCTCGTGCAAGGCCCCTTGGCTCAAGTATGGCCGGCACGTTGGCGCTGACAAGGGCCCGGCGGATGATGTCATTCAAGCTGGCATGGCGTGGGAGACGGCCAGCACTGCGCTGACAGGAGAGGCCATGGTGGCCGAGGTCGTTAACGTTCCCGCCGCAACGGCAGCGATGTGGCTCAATCGTTCTGGCACCGAGACTCAGAACGACTGCCAATGTGAAGGAGGATCTGTCCAGAAGCGTGCCCACGTTTGCAGATGGCAACGCATTTGTTTATTTAGTTCAATTATTTTTAATTAATGATCAATGATTGCTTGAATGCTACACACTATTGTATGCCCATGTGGCGGAACATAGCTGAACTGTAATATGAGTAATAATGTCATCAATTATGTATTACCTATGATTCACAATAAAACATATTTCAATTTCAAAACTAACTAATTTAATAAATTATGACGAGTCTGTAATCTGCAATTTTTAATTAGAATCTTAGATATTTCTAAACGCTGGAATTTGATGCGTAAAATTCTAAAGAGGAACAATAATAAATCTTAGTTTAAACTCATCGTCGACACATTTACGAAATAAAATGTAATCTTATTAGATTAATAACTTAATTTAACATAAAATCCACATAATTCTCTTGTTAAAGAATTTGAATAATGTTATTGAAATGCAGGTAGCGCCAAGTGACACGCACTAGTGCATATCTCGGACGTAAGTTGCGTGTAATGGAACGGGATTAGTATGGACATTTTGTTTTGCGTTCGGTTTTACGTAACTAGTTTTATAGATTTCGTTTTGATTTTATGCTCTATTTTAGTTCTTGTTTAATTCGATTAACATTTTTTGTGGTAATTAATAATTACCTATACCTTTTCTTATTTTTTTCCTTTTTAACCTTTTTCGCCTATAAATATTTCATTCATTAGTTATAAGTTCTTCTTCTATATTATAATTAGCTTAGATCTAGTTTAGATAATTATTTAGTTTATTCACAATTGTGTATTCCCATCTGTTTATTAATTTAATTATAAACTATATTACCTATAGATATGGCTAACCTTTTAATTTAATTGTGGTTACAACGTGACTAAGGAATGTGATTTATTTTGCAAGCGATAATTTTATTTTATATATTGAAATTTAAAGAAATCATACTTTTCATTTTATCGACTGATTTGAACCATTTCACAGAAAACTATTTACGACGACCCGGTTGGTGTAATGGTTACCACGCCGGACTGCCAAACCAGGGTCCTGGGTTCGAATCCCGGTTCGGTCATGGATGTTTATATGTTTGTGCCGTTGTTGTATGGTTTCCATAATAAACAGCATATAGTGCTTGCTTGGGATCATTACAATGTATGTGCTTGTGAGCGTTATATTTATTTATTTTATTTATTTGTGTTGTATGGAGCAGCTGATTCTTTTGTTGAGCTTTCTACTTTGGTTCCATAGAGAAAGTTGTTCAGTTTGATGGTCCAAAGCATCCCCTTAGATACCCATGTAACGTATTTTACACCCTGTATACAAATCAAAGAAAATAGGGGGCTACCTATATCATCTCCATGTTGCAATGTTAAAGTTTGAAATACGGAGCAGAAATCAAAATTAGTAGGCGCATGAGTCGGCTTATGAATAATGTAACAGATGTTTCAATATTTCTCATCTCTGCCTACCCCAGATACAAGTGTGAATAGAATGCGTGCACAGCATACATAGCCATACATAGGCATAGTAAATGACGTCTATTGGAATATTTAGGTAGTTTGAAACCTTGTTACAAAAGACAACCCGGCCCGGTAGCACAGTCTGTAGTGAACCTGCCTGCTGTGCCGAGGGTCGCGGGTTCGAGTCCCGTAAGGGACAAATATTTATATGATGAATATGAATATTTGTACCCGAGTCATGGATGTTTCTATCTATATATGTATTTTATATCGTTGTCTAGTCATCATAAAAGCCAGGTACTTTAAATGTGACTAGATAATTTGTGTAACAATGTCCGAGATATTTAAAAAAAATAGTCTGATCATCCTCTTAAAAAACCCTCAGCAAAGTTGGAACATGTATATGTATTTCGCACTCGCACTCACAATGCGGGTTTTTGTATGAAATTGTTTTGGAAGGTGGTGCCTTTTTCGCCTATTTTTTTGGCGCGGCTATGAACCAAACTAGAATATTTTCAGAAAAAAGTAACAAATAAAACTTGTTATTACTAAGATCCTATATCGCTTAACTCAGTCCGAACGGAGATACAAACGCTTGAAATAAATGCAATGAATATTATTTATAACTCCTAGCCTTTATATATATATCTCCTTTCGGACTTAGTTTACAATCTAAACTTTAGAGATATACTTGGAATAATACGTTTTGTTTGTTACTTTATTCTGAACTAAAATATTAAAGATTAGAAGTTTTAAAAAATCAAAATAAAAAAGGTGCCAGTTTTAGGCATTGGCTTTTAAGTATCATATACACCCTGTTAGGAAAAGTATCACTTACCTTTAAACCACATACTCTACCCATCAAACTGAACAACATAATCGAGCACAAATGGACATGCTTCGAACTATTTTTAGTGATTGTACAACGTGCTGATTTTGTACAAATCAATAAATTGTACGAATTTCAATGACAAAGCAACTCACCTCATTTTTTTACGAATTGAAAAAATGTCAAACAAAATTTTGTAATAACTGCTAATTAGTCAGGAAATGTACAAATCGCGAAATTGTACCGATGGCGATGCTTTCCTTTTACCATAGTAAACAAACCATGGATGCAAACCTTTCAGAACAAAAAAAAATCAGCTTCGAATAGGTTAGGTATTGCAGTTTAGTATGGGACAGCAGATTTATTTTGTTCTGACACGTTTACTTCCATAGTAAAAGTTGTTCAGTTTCTTGGGTAGAGTACGTTGTTTAAATGCTAATGATACTTTTCCTTACATCCTGTATAGAAGAGCTGGTCCATGAAGGAGTTAATGAAGAGTAAACTCCCGCTAACCTCAGACGAAGACTCATGAGGACATGTGTATCCTGCCTACGATGCCCAGACCTGGTCTCCCACTGAGTCTCAAAAGTCTCAAAACTCCAAAGGTTTGTCAGAGGGCAATGGGGCGTAGTATAGTAGGAGTTAAAAGAACAGATCGTATCAGGAACACTAGACTACGCTCCAAAACACGAATAACCAGGATGTTGGGTGAAAAATTCGCCAGATTTAAGTGTGCTTGTGATTGGGCCGCACATATCTGCCAAATGCACCAGGAGAGGTGGGCAGGAATCGTCACGCACTGGATCCCAGAAACCGGTCGGCGTCCATACTAACCTAGGAAGAGGTGGTGGGACGATCTGGATGCTTTCGATGACGCGTGGCCAGAGCATGCCCAGGACGGAGATGGTTGGAGAATTAAAGGGGAGGCCTTTCCCTTTGCCTTTTGTAGGCTTGGAGAAAAATTTCCTGTAATGGGTATGAGAGACCGAGTCATACTACTCCACTATACCTACGGCTTGGTGTATGTGATTGTACACACACAAAAAAAAAATAGACCTACGAATGCAGCCCAAAACTGTCAAAATTACTTGTTTAATCTAGCTCTATAATGTAGTGGACAAGCGAAAATTATTGATGAATGGTCTATAGTCATTTCCAATTAACAATTTGACAGATTTCCAAGTGCTAAGTCATCTGAAATGTACTAAAATCTATGACCTAGATTACGCCAGCTCTGTACGCACAGAGGGGCAGTTTATAAAATACTGGTGCGTGTCTTCCATCTCACTTATTGATAAGTGGCTGATGGAAATACACTGCAGTTCTGACTCAACTGTAGACACGGGCTTGATAAGATTCCTTGACAAAAATGATTCCTCAATTTGTATTGTCTTCAGTAATTTACACATAAATTCAACGACATAATCGCCTTTAAAGTCGAGTGGTCAGAAATATTAATACAACTACCAAAATTTTATTCGGGATGAACGGGAAGAAATGGAATGGTCTATTCTGAGCTCGCAGGAGCTACGTAGTTGCACAGGATCGGGAAAAATGCTCTCTTGTTTCAGAAGCCAAGACCCACTTTGGGTCGTTGAGCCATCGTAGTTTGTTTAATGGAATATAATTCGGAGCGCGCTCCATACAAACATAGTTTGGTGATATTTTCAATACTAACCAATTAAAGTCAATGACATTTTTAAATTCAATGAAAGTAATAAAATTTTTCAGCAACAATCTGGAAAGTAATTTCTATGTCTGTATGATATGAAGTCAGATTTTCGTTAAAATGTATAGTTTTAAAGTTACAGTGCCTCAAAGATTTCCATACAAATCTTAAATTATTCCTAGCATTAAAACTGTATATTTTAACGAAAATCTGATTTCATACGGAAGGAAACTTTTACCATGTTTCTTTTAATAATTATTATAGCTGAGCTCTGTATCTAGTTATTAATGTACTGTTTATTGTTTACCTACTATAAAAACTGCAGATTTTTTTATGTCACTTAAAAATATCTTTTGGTTTATGTGACGTATTATTTAAGTCGCGTCAATCCATGTATCTGGTAATTAAATAAAATAAATAATACAGATATAGAGATTTTTCAGAAACAATCTAGAAACTATTCTAGATTGTTTCTGAAATATTTCATTGACTTTAATTAGATAGTATTAAAAATATCACCGGACTTCGTTTGTATGCAGCGCGCATTTACGGTTTCGGAATAAACTTCTCTTAACGTATTTTATGTACAGCCCTTCAACTGAACAATTACAGACAGACGGACGGATAGGCTCTTTGTTTATTGTAATTGCTTGTTCTACACTTGCAGTGAAAGTTAGGGATTGGCATCTAAGTACCTAGCTTTTGTACGTCAAGTAGGTACCTACTTGTGCGGTGAAACGTTTACCATCGCGTTGAACTTATTTGATTGTGATTGGTAGTTTAACTTGTTATTAAGAGGAAGCTATCAGTCTCTACAGGGTGAAATTGATATCATTAGCATCCTTTTAAACTAAGAGTCTACCCATCAAACTGAACAACTTTTACTATGGGAGCAAACTGATGGGAGCAAATAAAAAAATCTGCTGTTCCATACTAAACAGCAATGTGGACGCGCGAGTTCGCGACTCAAATGTATGTAACAGCAGATTTTTTTTGCTCCGATCGGTTTACTCCCGTAGTAAAAGGGTATATACAGGATATACGGGACGTATGACAACCGTACTTTTAATATTTGTATATTAAAATCTTATTTATTATTATTGTATATAGGAAAAATATCATTAACCTTTACACCACATACTCCACCCATCAAACTGAACAACTTTTACTATGGCAGCAAAACCGTCAGCGAAAAAAAAATCTGCTGTTCCAAAACTGCAATGACATACGAAACAGCAGTTTTTTTTCGTTCTGACAGGCTTGCTTCCATAGTAAAAGTTGTTCAGGTTGATGGGTAGAGCATGTGGTTTAAAGGTTAATGATATTTTTTCTTACAACCTGTAGTAGTAGACAGTGAGCAGGATGTATAGAGTGTCATGTTGTTGCATTGTGTACAGGAAAGGTAAGGTCGGGTGTCGCGTCGGCGCAGTTGAGTTAAGTGCACCAGAAAGAGACTAGGTAATCTACTTACCTTTTTCTTCAAATTGAAGATTTGTTTTTGTTTCGAACGGGACTTTAACCCGCAAACTTCTAAACAAGGCTGAGCTTTCGTCCAATTAAGCTACCGAGCCATTACGTTAAAAGTCCAAAGTTTTTTTTTTGATTCTTTTGTTTTTTTTTGTAGCTTTTAAAAAGTCCAAAGTTTTTAGCTCCTATTTTTCATGTTACAAGATCCTGTTATAAGTTTTCTAGAACCATTTGTTTAGACCAGCAACAAACATCTTCACAACCTTTCGTCGTCAATTCGGTATTCGCTATGGTTATGTCATGTGTCAAACTCATATTAAAACATTGACGATCTAGCCCAGTCATTTTACGGAGTTTTATTAGGAGAGGTGGGAAGTATATATTTTTTTGATTTGACCAATACAGCATAACTCAGGGAGCATCGACTGCTTATTACTGCGGACTATGGGGGGACCACAACAGTGACGGTGAAGCGCCCTGGTAGGTCTACCGAACCAATGAATGAACTTAAGCAACCTGCCCAAGATGCACCCCTAAGGGGTACGGACCTCGACAATGGGCGTTGCTGGGACTACGCGGACTACGATTGGGTAGTGGGGATCGGTGAGGTGGGAAGTAATTATTTACTGGACTTTTAAACTATAACTGGCACCATTTAGTGACAAAAAGACTATCTGAAAACATTAAAAAAAATACAAATCAAAATTGTGAGTCCCAGAAGGCTTTTAAATTAATATCAATGCACTCATTTGACATAGATTTAACAACATAATTTTTATAAAATAAGCATAGAATTGAAAAAATGAGGTTTTTATTAGAAAATACGAATGTATTTTTCAAAACCTTCTAATTAGACAAAAATATTTACACCATGTTTGAAGTATGTATAATGGTAATGCCTTAAATGTCTGCAAAAAAAAATTCCCATCAGGTTTTTTTACATGGAGATAATAGCTAAATTTTAATTTGGAACTGTTGCTGCAAGATTTTGGTACATTTCTAAGCTCGAATTGGCTCCTAAATACAATACCGAAAAAAATATCAATTATTAATTAGTCCCGGCTCAAACCGTAAAATGACTGGGCTAATCTGAAGGAAGCTACATTTGTGAACTCATCGCGCTTATTGAAATTTTTTACAGCGATGTGACGCTCAGAGAATTGTACTCCAGAGGTTCCTAACCTTTTCTAGACTACCCCTTTACAAGATAAGAAATGACCAACCATAAAGAGTGTTATTATTTCTCTGTGTGACCAACGCAGGGGACATTCAATATAAGTTACAAATCGAACAAAGCGTTTCAGGCCATCTAATTGAACATTTTTCACTATGACCATATCATATTTGGTCATAATTAGGATAATAGGAGAAAATGATGTTTCACATACAGGATGTCAATTTAAATCAACATCCAAAGGAAATTCAATATAATTACTAAACCTCAAAACGGATCGACTATCACGTGGTTTGCCTCACCAAGGACTCGAACCCATAGCTTTCACCAATAACTACACTTTACTCCACATATCAAGTCCCTCCACATAACTCTTGTGTCTATGTGATAAAAACGTAAATGCTTTGGTTAGTGCGACGTCCTGTGGGACGACAAGACGTGACAGCCGGCTGCGGTTTAGCCTAGATAGAACTTGAGCACTAAATTAAAATCTAGATAGATTTATAGGTCTGCAGGAAACTGTAATTGATTTTACAGCTAGCATTTTCAAACCGGATTTTAATATCAAGTAATTAATTATATTTGGAACGGAGACGTTTGAAAGACGTTTTTGCTCAGTTTTTGAGACAGCAAATTTTTTGAGTAGTGGAAAAATCCGATACTCCACAAATATGTGTACCAAACCAGTGTATGGCTATGAACAACATACAATTTTTTAATCGCCTTTTTTATAAAAAATATGTAAAAAATAGGTTATTAAAATAAGAAAAATACGTATTTTTTCTTGTTTCATTTTTGATCTGATATTTCTATTTTTCATATTATACTTAATGTACTTTAGAACTTTCTGGTATATAAGGCTAGGTGATAAATGGCTATAATACCTTGGCCGCAATGAAATTGGACAGGCAAAGGAATAAAATCTCATTCAACATTTAAAAAAACATTAAAAAAAACTCGTGAAATAATGGAGACAATCATGGGATCATTTTTATAATAAAGCTTTGAATCACATAGGCTCAGTTGCAGAAACGCACATTAAAGTTAATCCTCCATTAAATCTCTTGCTGTCACTTTTTGTCTTTTTGACGTAGTTAAAGCTAGCAAGAGATGTAATGGAGGATTAACACTAATGACCGTTTCTGCAACTGGGGCTTTATCTCCAAATGGTTTCCGAATTTTATTAGGTTGCATGGTACCTTTCATACAGTCTCATTATGTTGTTTACCCTATGTTCAGGAAATTGTTAATAAACAAATAGTACATCGCCATCTAACGGATATATAACTGATAATCAGCTTAGCCTCCCGAAGCATGTCCCCAGAAGAAGCGAATCGCTCATTATTTAAAATGAAATAATTCCAACCAACTCACGTAATATTTACTAATTTCTAGTTATTTCCAAATGCTTACCTGTAACAAAAGAATAAAAAGATTAATTAGTAAGTTTATTAGTGCAATTAGTCATGCACTGACCGGGAATCGAACCCAGAACGCTTGGCCGCTGAACCGTGGAGCGTGCTCGTATGTGTGTCTGTGTGTCTATGGAGATATGTAATTGTTGATGTTCTAGTTAGTTTAGACTGGTTTATAAATGCGTGGATGTGTGAAAATGGTAGGTACTTTCATGCGTTCATAATTATTTAATAACATTTAATATGTATTTATAATTATGCTACTGCAAAAAAAGTCCTTTGCGTTTGTGAAACTCTGGTGAGACCCCATTCTGGCACGTTCGGTAGTTTTAGGGTAGATGTCTGTAAGGGCTGTATCTTTTAAACTATAATAGAAAGGCGGTTGAAATTTTAACAGAATGGTTAATCCGGTAGATTTAGTGACATAATTTATGTATCATCATATCAGCCGACAGACGTCCACTGCTGGACATAAGCCTCCCCCAAAATGAGGGGGGATTTGCCATAATCGCCACGCTTGGTAGGCGGGTTGGCGATCGCAGTTGAATTGAATGTGTGTAATCAGAGGATGCTACTGCCCATCCTCCGGTAGATCCCTTAGTCGCCTTTTACGACACCCACGGGAGGAAATGGGATGGTGCTATGCTTAGCCGACGACACCACACGGCAGCATCCTTTTAAACTAAGAGTCTATCTATCAAACTGAACAACTTTTACTATGGGAGCAAACCGATCGGAGCAGAAAAAAAATCAGCTGTTCCATACTAAACTGCAATGCCTACTCGACTCAAATGTATGCAACAGCAGTTTTTTTTAGCTCCGATCGGTTTGCTCCCATAGTAAAAGTTGTTCATTTTGATTTTTGAGAGAGTTTAAACGGATGCTAATGATATCAATTTCACCCTATATACGATTACATCCCACTGCAGGGCACATTTCATTTTTAATTTTTCCATTTATTTATTTCCAGTAACAATATACATTGTGTCGGAATTACATAACTTAATATCAGGTCCATTACAAATTTATGCTTATTATTACAGGCCTACCCGCAGGCCTAGGAGGGTGTATGGGCGTTAGTCCACCACGCGTGCCCGATGCGGATTGGTAGACTTCACATACGCATCGGAATTTCTTCTTCAGCGTATACAGGTTTCCTTACGATGTTTTCCTTCACCGTTTAAGAGCAGTCCTCAAAAATTTTCCAAATCGGTCAAGAAATGCTGAAATTTTAGTGTAACATACATAAAAACAACTTTAAAAAAAATTGAGAACCTCTCAATTTTTGAAGTCTGGAAAATCGACCTCTGATACTCTCTTCAACAAATTCTCCAATCCAAAATGTACCTAGCCGTGTCTAAAATAAAGTTCTAAATAGATTGAAACAACAAAACGGTGGTGTAAGTAAAGATCAATGTACTTACAACGCTCTACTTATCCCGAAGAATCACTACGCATGGTTACCCTGTTGGGATGCGTTTTAGTAATAAAGAAGATTCAATCTTAACGCTAAAAAAATAGAGACGGTTTTAGCTTGTGTTAGTGAAGGTGGTTGTTATGTTTTGTAATGTTGAGGTAAAGAAATTGATGTTTGTAATGTTGCCGGAACAACAATAGGTACAAGACTTTATTAATCTTTTTATTTTAGTCAAGTTTAAAAAAATCTTTTTGTTTTTAAAAGACTTTGACGAAGAAATAGATATAGAGTTCCAAGTAATTTTGAATGAAAAGGAAAAATGAAATTATACGATGATCGGGATTTTGTTACACAATTAAAAAGAATAATTGCGAATTTATTCGCAGTATTTTTAATGAAAACTAAAAGTAGAAAGTCCTGCTGGTGCCGAGTAATATTTTGCTGTTGTTATCTACAGGGTAAAACATCAAACTAGACAACTTTCACTATAGAGCCAACGTCAAAATCGCAAAAACAAAAATACAGCTGTCCCATATATTTTATTCGAGGCTGTAACTACAGTTTTGTATGGAACAGAACATCACACAGGAACAGAACACATTAGATTTCGAGTTCCAGCGAGATATCCTAGGAATCCTATAACACCCATGGAACCACCGCTAAGAAGGACGGTTCTCGGTACTAACTCACCAGTGGCTCGGTTTTGCCGATTATATAATCAGATTAATCAGTACAGTACATCTTCAGATATATTTTTCGATTCAATCTACAAATTCCGGATAGCAGTTCATGAAACATAGTATTTCAACGCAATGCATTTGTTTCGCAACACATAGTTTAAATAACTTTAATGATAACAGTAGGTACACATCAAAATTAAAATAAAATAAAACCTTAATCTAGATAATGTTTGGCTGCAGTAAGCTGGTACTTAATTCCAAAACGCATTTTGTAACTAGTTTAAGTTTTCTTATCCATATGCTCACGACTATATTCCCCGAGGGGGTAGTCAGCGATATTATGAAACTTCAGAACATCCACGTTTCACTAGCAGTACCGAAACTCGAAATGTGACGGGGAGCGAGCCCGTCGCCACATGTAATGGACAGTAGGTACAATACATGTCTCGAAATTGAAGCACACAGGTTTCCTCACGATGTTTTCCTTCACCGAAAAGCCAGTGGTGTTACAAATCGTACATAAATTCCGAAAAACTCATTGGTACGAGTTGGTCGGGACGGGGATCGAACCATCGCCTCCTACACGGCAGGCAAGGTTACTCGCCACTGGAGCACCACGGCTCCTTTACCAAGTTTTCTTATTATGTTTTTTAATTCATGTCGTCACTTGATGCTACTTAGTATGCGCATGTGGTATTTACCTGTAATTGGTTGTACAATTAGATATTAAGCCCTTTTATCTATAATATATCATGTGTATGTATTATTGTAACAACTGTTGGTAAATCAATAAATAAAATAAAATAAATAAAATCAGATTTTTCGCGATTTTGAAGTTGGCTCTGTAGTAAAAGTTGTTCCGTTTGATGGCCTAAAACACCTCCTTAATTATAACTACGGTATTTTGTTACACTCTGTATAGATAAATAACAATTTACAGCGTATAAAAATTCCAATCTTTAGAAGTTCCAATTCAAAAGGAAAAAATGTTTTATAAATGGAACAAAGTCATCCAAAAAGCAGTAGCAAAACGCAACCATAACAACTATTTTTTTTACCGAAAGGTTATCAGGTTCACTTATAAGGAGACAGTACCATAAGGAGAGAGACTCATTGAACTTCCAACATCCGCAGATCACAACCAATTCACCGCAGATCACAACCAATTCACTTTTTTAACCGACTTCAAAAAAAGGTAATTCTTAGGTCCGCCACATACATACGGAATAAACCTGATTCGGAATTGGTTCCGGATGGAGTGTTGCCGCTTTCAGAGACTTTTTCACTAGATCTAGAGATTTTTTTATGTCTTAGGTGGCATTTTTTAAAGATTTACAGTCATATCACACAAGTGATTTTTGAGCGTAGGCGTCTATGGTACGATACCGTATCGTGATGGTGCATTTGCGACGTCGTTGCGGTATAGTTGCGAAATCGCCTACGCTCAAAAATAGCTTGTGTGATAATGGCTCATGCCATTTTGAATGCAGATTATGTCTAATGTTAAAACTATTGATAGCCTTTTGATATAGTTGCATAATATTGAAACACAATTTACAAATCATCATCGTAACGTCATGACATCATCGCATGATAGGAATTATCAGGTAAAGAAATTGTTTGTTTCATTTTAATAAATACTTAAAAATGCAATTGTCATTTTTTGGCGTTTCATACATTTTTAGTTTTAGGCTTTTTTTAAACAGCTCTTTAGTATTTTTTTATAACCATTGTTGACAACACTGAATTCTGAATCAGGATTCCGGATCGCAATTCCGTCTGTGTGTAGCGGATCTTAATTCGACTGTATGTTTGTTACGCGATTACTCCGCCAATTATGATTTGATTTTAATGATTATTTTTATGTTTGGTAGTTCATACTTCAGAGGTGGTCCCGTATAAATGTGTAGATCTGATGACGCGCTTCAGAGCTACACAATAGAACTCCTCAAACGTTAATAGCAAATCATCAGCGATTGAAGTATCTGCTTCGTATCGATATAAGGTACCCCATGCGTGAATACCTGATCTATATACTATTATAAAACAGGAAGTAACTGTAACAGGAAGTTTGTCTTTACATTGAAGATATCAACAAAAAAAAAGTTACGATATGGTTTTTAGGTGTCCCTGATTCCATTTCACCAATTTTTGGATTTTTTGTCTGTCTGTTTGTTTGGGTGTTTGTTTGTTTGTTTGAACGAGTATCACGCAAAAACTACTGAACGGATTTTGATGAAACTTTTTTTGTTTGATAGCTTATGATCTGACTTAAAATCTGGTATATAATTTGTGCGGACGAAGTCGCGGGTTAACGCTCGTATCTAATATAATTATAACGACTGAAATTCGTGAAAAAAAAATATTAGAACAGACTTCAAAACTAAAAGAAAATATTGCAGCTAAATCTATCTATATATCTTGTCGCATAGATCTATCAGAATATTACTTTATTTTATTGGAGTCGGTGTCTAGTCAAGCAAAGCCCAAAAACTTACTCCAATCCTAAGCTATCTTACAGGATTAACACACAAACTGCCTCCGTGGTAGACCACCACCATTAGAATGGTAAGAGCATTGGCTCTCGACTCGGAGGTCGTGGGTTCGATTCCCACGGGGGATACCTAGTGATATGTCACTTTGTGCGTTTTTCCCCAGTTGGTTAGGACATTGCAGGCTGAATCACCTGATTGTCAGGCACGTTAAGCCGTTGGTCCCGGCTACTATCTCTGGTGGAAGTAGTCGTTACATAAAAACCACGTCAGAGGCCGTAAGGCGGTCTGAAAAAAGTCTGACACCAGGGCTCTGCTCAAGCTCTGCCCACACGATAAGAAAGAAAGAGAACACCGACTTGGATAAAACAAGTAGGTAATATTATGATAGATGCGAAAGTACGAGACATTTGAATGCAAATTTTTAAGTTGGTTTTAATTTTTAAGTCGACATTTTTAATTCAATCTCACACATTTTTTATAGGTACAAAAATGTCAAAATAAGAATGGAGTTAATGCATCATTCATATTTAGATTCAAAAATAGCAGTTTGCCTCTGAAATAAAAGGCCCTTCCGCCATTATTATTTCAGCGGAAAGGTGTCCAATGCTGGATCTTATCTCACTATCAAAATCCTTTTTGGGGTGATCATAAACTTTATTACAACTATCAACTAACTTTGTAAGTGTACAGTTGGATAAACGTTATCTGCAACCATTTCAGCATCCATTGCCTTTACCGAACGAGTTTCTAAAACGAAAGTAAATTCAACGGGAAAATTGGTTTCTTAACTTACATCAAGGAAGAAATTATACTACATTTTGTAAGACATATGCGTAACAACAAACTTAGTTCATAATAAAAATATGCTAAAACCAATCCTATTTCGATTCTGATAAAGTTCTTACTAAACGCAGTAACGTGTGTGACTAACTTGGCTACTACAAGAATAATTTTGCTGTTAAGTCATGGTAAAATAGACCTTAATGGCTAAGAAATAATGGTAAAACGTTTAAATACAGTCTCATTGAAGAAATTTAAACGAGATTCTAAAAACTAGAACATAACTTACTCCGTAAATGCTTCGTTTACTTTTAAATATTGCGATAATGACTCTTATTTGTACGAAATACGGTTTAAGTTAAAAATAGTAACGTGTGATGTGTTTACAAAGACAGCTTCCCATAATGGGGAACTGGTTTAAAAAAGTAAAATGACAGGAAGAGTGACCAGTCCAGTTTAAACTGCATTAAAACTGGACGGAACTGGTTTGCGTTAGAATTAAAATGCTTGATTGATGGGAGATTGTGTTTTATTTTTCCTTTTTCTAATGTTAGACATGAATGTCTATTGTCAAAGACGTTTGGGATAAAACATTCCTTTGTTACCGCCACAGTTATTTCGAAACTTACATTGTTAATAGTGATGGCAGTCAAAGTATCCCAATACCACAGATAACTAATACCGACTGCTCTTAAATGGTGATGGAAAACATCGTGACAAAGCCTGACATACGCTGATAAGAAATTCTGATGCGTATATGAAGTCTGCAGAAGAAGACAGCACAGGACCGGTCGTTATGGCGATCTTGGGGGAGGCCTATGTCCAGCAGTGGATGTCCATCGGCTGAGATGACGATGATGATGATGATATGAAGTCTACCAATCTGCATTGGACACGCACTCTTTGAGGCTAGCCTGTGCCCTGCAGTAGTAGGTACATATAATAGACTGATGATGAAGCCTAAAATACTATACAATATGCTCATGACTACAGATATTAACTTCAGTCAAATGAAGTCCACTGTTGGACATAGGTCTATCTCCACTTTTTAAAGTTTGAATAAATAGTTGGTTTAACACTGGCAGCATTCAAGAATATTCATCATCATCAACCCCTTATTTTTCCAGATGGGTTTGTTCTTGACCTTAATCCAGTCCTCAAGACAAAGATGGGGTCGAAGATGTAGCGAGCTTACCCAAAAGAACCTTACTTACCCTATTCATTCGTACTTTAAAGGAATTCGGGTTGTAAGCGTTCGGAAATACTGACGCAGTCAAAGCATTCCACTCCTTGGCTGTGCGCATTATAAAAGATTCTGAAAGGCGCTTAGTGCGGATATGTGGAATGTCAACTAAGTAGGGGTGATATCCCGCGGTGTGCCTGGATGTCCGATACTAGAAAGAGGAAGGTGGAATGCGCTCATGTAACTCTTGGGCACAATCACCGAAGTACAATCTGTAGAAGACCAACAAGCAGGCTACACTGCGGTGGTGGGCTAGGCTGTGAAGCTCGGTCTCTTCACCAGCTTAAAAATCTACCCAAATCTATCCACTGCCAGGCATACGCTTCCTCCCCATTCTGCCATCCATTTCGCCAACGCTTTTTTGATTGTTATTTACCACTTGGCTGCCGGACGACCCACACCTTTCGCCTAATCTGAATCTACATCCACTCCATCCTCATCTATTTACATTCATGAACAAAACCTCCGCAATTTTTCCGTTAATTTTCCACTTTTACCGGAAAGGAGAGTGGCCGGCGCGGCGCGGGCGCACGTCGGATCAAGTGAATATGTATGGGTTTGTTTGTGTTGTTTCTACGGACCGGTCGGGTCTCATCCACGCAGATTGTATCCTGTCACTTTCTAGGGGAAGGCCTTGTTTAGACCGCGTTCACTGTGCCAGTATTATAAACTACTATCAGAGACTTCATATTCAAAGTATCTAGTGTAAGAAAAAGTATCATTAACCTTTATACTCTACCCATCAAACTGAAAGACTTTTACTATGGGAGCAAACCTGGCAGAACAAATAAAATCTGCTGTCAAAAACGTTTGAATCGAGAAGGCAGGTATTGCAGTTAAGTATGGGACAGCTGATTTTTTTGTGGTTCTGAATAGTTTGCTCTCATAGTAAAAATCTCATAAAAGATGTTCAGTTTGATGGGTAGAGTATGTGGTTTACAGGTTAATGATACTTCTATCCTTACACCCTGTATTAAACTACTAGTTGTCCGAGACTTCGACAGCGCTGATTGAAAAAAATATCTGTTCATCCAGGGTGCCGATCACGCTAAATAAATGTCCAATGAATTGTCACTGAACCGTTACTGAATTACATCTTTTTTCACACTCTGTATCGCGCTAAAAATTTGGCAGTAGAGTCGCGCTGCAAGAAGGCTGCAAGTATGACGGTGGCCTCTCACGTATCTTCTTCTCTCGGGCTTGCACGTGGCTCCGCTATGTTGTAATTTTCTTATTGACCATAGAATAATACTTGAGATTAAAACACTAATTATACTTGACATTGATTGGCAGAATTGCCACGCTAGCAACGGGCCATTAATTAAGAATAAAAATTAACAGACAGTTTCGGAAATACGATCATTAAAGTTAATCCTCCATTAAATGTCAAGTGGACAGCAAGAGATTTAATGGAGGATCAACTTTGATGAACGTATACGAAACTGTCGCAGCCCAACTTGGATTGGTAAATACTCCACTAAAAATAGCGTATGATGATAATGAATGGACATGGATTGGACGGATTTTAAACAAAACTGTATCTGAACCAAACATGTTACCTATATCGATTAAGACTAGAATAATCTATGTAACATTTTCTAACTTATATTTAATTACAATATTTATTAGTGTTGCACAAATAAATTGTAACACTTTGACTAGTTTCTATCATTTAAAACATAATTTAAACAGCTTTCGACTGCAACAGTATGCACGTGTGCATTTCAAATTGAACCACATTCATTGACACATTAGCTACACATTAGCAAATCAGCATGCCTAGACTAATACATAAACATAGAAGAATCATTTGCTTAACAATGTTCATTTGATGTTACCATTGCATCAGGGATCCTTCTGTTTAATTTGACTTTAGTGTTATACACCTTATAACATGTAACCAACAAAAGGTTCAAATTTGAATAACAAACGCCTAAGGGCCATTTCGAATCAAAGACAAAGCGTTGACCACAATAAGAAGTCTCCAGTATAGTCCGGACACAAGCCTTAATGATAAAGCAGTAAGAATGAATATACCTCAAGTACCAGGTCTTCATATCAAACAATGGTCTATTTCGTAACGTGAAGTTGGCGTATCAAGTCCATCGGTGAGGAAACTGGACACGGAGGTTATTAACCTTTGTTTGACGTCGTTTGATGGATGTTATAGATGGTGTTTTGTTTTGTAATTTCTAAACATTGGCTTAAGATTGGTTGCTGATATTGGAGAAAAGGATTTAAATTTTTAATACACATCTATCTATCATCATAAGAGAAGTCAGGTACGCAAGTAATATTTTAAGTGCACGAATGTGTTACCGATTGCTCTCAAACGGTGAAGAAAAACTTCGTGAGGAAACCTGCATACGCTGAAGAAGAAACTCTGAAATCTGAAGTCCATTCCACATTGTGCACGCGTGGTAGACTAGCCCATATACCTTCACAACTTTGAATACTTATATGTGGACTAGTTACGCGTGTAATTCTACTAACAAACATTTCTGCCACTTTTTGCGGGGGCGAGGTAACATGAAATCCGCAACTTTGGATTTTATGCTACATAACTTTAGATTCTAATTTTGATTGTTAAAAATCATGAATAGTAGTCTCGTGTGAACCCCAAACGTCATAAGTTCGTAGTTATTGTTTTGCAATTATAGGCTGTCTCGTTTAGTGATAAGGTATAAAATTGAATGTAAATGCACATGATAAATTGTTCTTATACCGTGGCAGAGGGGAAATGCTACCGCAAGGCCAGTCCTTATAATAAATAGTCAAAGCTTCACAACGGAGAAGGCTTCGAAACTATATTACGGAATCGTATGCCGATAGAACGAACTGACAACCGATGGGGAGACAGAGTTGTATAATGTAGTGCACAAACTGTCAGGCGTAGTTGTGACGTCCTTCTTTACTAGACAGATGACCTGGGAGAGGTAGCGGGGACGAGGATAGAGCTTTGCGGCGAGCCTTGGTAGAGGCCTATTGGTATTGGTTGAGCGGGCACATTTTCCGCAACTCGACGACTTAGGCGCCTATTTTGCGTTAGGTGGGAATGACTACTCCTGCCACCCCAACTCCTCCAGGAAGCTCGCCAGCTTGTTAATGCTGCCGAAGACTTCTGGAAGGGACCCCGGTGATCCGAGGTGTTGTGCCCGATAGTGTGCTAGCCCGTTGCATTCTAACAGCCGTTTCTTCAACCTCCATGCAGCAGTGTTGCCAGTCAGATCTTGTCAAAAGTAGCCAGAAATAGATAAATACTTTTTTATCTATTTCTGGTTACTTTTCACCTTTTATATTTTATCCCAGTAATACGGTATTACACGTTGATAGACAGATGTTGCTTCGTAACTTACAGAAATATAAACAATCCAGTAGCGTTTTCCATTTTAAGTTGCATTTTTGATCTGATTGATTGATCGAGCGAGTAAGTGCGACGCTTTAGTCATTTGTGATTTGGTTTCAGATTTGGTATCCATTAGTGTGAGAGAGAAAAACGTGTTTTTACTACGTTACGAACGTTTTTTCATATTATTTGCAATGTATAAAACATTGCAAATAATATGAAAAAGCGTTCCGTTACATGGAAAAATAAGAATTTTAAAATTTCCGAAAAATCACCTAAAAGTAACCTTTTGAATCGTGTTACCTAAATGTAACCTAACAGAGCTAAAAATCACCTAAAAGGTGGTTTGAATAGTAACCTTCTGGCAACACTGACTGTTAGTAACACCAATGTGGTGTGTCCCGTTTTTGAATGGTGCGCTTCCCGTTTTTGTAGTTGCGTAGGAAGAGGCCTATGTTCAACAGTGGATAATGACAGGCTGAGAAATATATCTTCTTGTAAGCTTCGTTCGATAAAAACGAAAGCCAAGGAAAGTTTCAGAGCTATTGCATCACATCGACAAAAAGGCTATAGCATAAAATACTACCAATGATATCATACATTATACCTACAGCTCTTCCAAGTCTCCCAACTTAACTCTTAAGATAACGAGATAAGATTTAAAATAGTTTGGTTCGTGGGACTATGTAGCTGTCAAACAAGTTTTGGACGAAAGTGAAAACTGCCGCGCCTTCCTTTTGGTAAAAAGTGAATTTTTTATTTATTACTGTGACATTGGACTTTTAACCGTAATATATGGAATTTTGGGTGAGAGTGTGAGAAGGTATTTTGTGAAATGTCTTAAGATTAATATGCATAAGGAATAATGACGATATTTTTCTCATGGTCATAATGAGGAGGCAACTAAGGGTAAACGATTCTTTGTAGTTCATGCAAAGTTCAATCGAGTTTTTTGTGTGTCGCCTATTAATCAGTACACTAGTAAGTACCACTGCAACTGGATTCCACTAATACAGGATGTAAATTTATATTATACGAGCGTTAACCCGCGACTTTGTCCGCACAAATTATATACCAGGTTTTAAGTCAGATCATTAGCTATCAATCAAACAAAAAAAGTTTCATCAAAATCGGTTCAGTTTTTTTTTTTTTTTTTTTTAATTTATTTATTGTAAGAAAAATGACAAAGATTTGGACAATTGAACTTCCAAAAACCATCGGAGGTTTATCCGGAAGTGCAACATAAACAGTACAGTTACATCAATCAGAAGACAATTTTGTAGGTACTACTTATACATGCAATACAAAGATTTACTTCGTTAGGTAGGTACTTAAAAAAGTAATTTGTCAAAAAACAAACAGAATTTAATCTGATATATAAATATTCAAAGTTACAGTCAGCAGCAACAACCTGCATACACCTTAGCACTACTGCGTATAACAAAAGCGTACTCAATCCATTGCTGCCGACTGTACATTACTACCCAGTGATATACATAACAAATAATCACTAAACAAATCTCCACAATAATCAGAAGCTATTATGTAGGGTTAGTTTGAACAAAGTTATTCACATCCACCCACAGTTACTCAGTACATTTTTATTGTTGTTAGAGTTTTAATATACAGTGTGATTTTAATTTAAATTTGAGATTTGAGCTAGTGACACCGCTTTTAACAGTCGGATCAAGGTCATTAAGGAGACGAGGAATTATGTAGGAGCAGGTGCGTTCCCCGTAGGTATTTTTAGCTCCAATGGTGACTAGTTTCCTATTTGTGACTGATCGTGTTAGTTTCGTGTGGTGCATTTCAGTTTGGAAGTTTCTGTTGGAAAAGTTTTCTTTTAATAGATTTAGGTGAACTTTCATATGTACTGGAATGACGTTGCAGTGTTTAAATATCTTGTTAGAATCATCAGCACATTCTAATTTAATTTGGGGAGACAAGTTGATTTTGCTTGATGCTGTTACAAACAAACGTTTTCAGTTTTATAATAGGTTATTCATAATAATTATAGAGTCCTATGCTGATGGTCATTTAAAGGGATGATCTCCCTGAAAAAATGATCACATCACCAGCAAATCTTTCTTTCTTATCGTGTGGGCAGAGCCCTGGTGTCAGAGTTTTTCCAGACCGCCTTACGGCCTCTGACATGGTTTTTATGTAACGACTACTACCACCAGAGATAGTAGCTGGACGGCTTAACTTGCCATCCGAATCACGGAATCATTTTTCTTTTAGAGACAATCAGGTGATTCAGCCTGCAATATCCTAACCAACTGGGGAAAAACGCACAAAGTGACATTTCACTAGGTGTCCCCCGTGGGAATCGAACCCACGACCTCCGAGTCGAGAGCCAATGCTCTTAACCATTAGACCACGGAGGCAGTTAACTGTAAATGAAGCAAATGAAGCATTTGCTTTATATTGTAAACCCATTGTGTGAATTTAACTGATATCCGAATCGAACTAATAGGGGGTTTTTTGAGAAAAACGTAGGTCGCGTTGATGTCTTTTATATGAAACTAAACTAAACTCAAAAAACTCGATATTGGTATTTTTTTACACCAATAAAAAATTTGGTGTCTCGTACGGTAGTACCAGGTTTATAAGTCTTACCGATGTACCTGCGCAGTTGACAAATTTTAATAGCGCGCGAAATTATATTGGCCAATCAGGATGTGCCACCTTCAATCCGTTTACGCTATTGGCTAATTTGTTTTCGCACCCTTTCCGCTGCTATCCGACTTTGCACCATTTGATTACTAAATGACTTCGGATTTTGTCGGGGACTCGGTCCTGCTCTGCGCAAACGAAGATTGACGAGCGGAATTATTATCCTGGTCGTTATGTATCGTAGTTTTTATTATATTTTGGGGTGAACAGCAACTTTGCTGCTAATACCAATATTTAGCAGATTCAAGGTTCAAAGAGGCAATTATACAGGGTGTAAGCGTTGCGGACTTAAGGGATCGTATCAGACCATCAACTATGGGACAAAAATTAAAATAATGAAAAAACTAAATCTGCTGGTCCATGCTTTTGGATCGAGTACTGTCATTTTGCTGTGAAACAACAAATTTTTTATTAAATTGTTCTGATTGTATTTTTAGTATGGACAGTCCAAAATTATTTTAGCGAATTTCCTATCAGGTTTCTGAGGGAAAATTGTTAAGTATCATGGGTACAATCACCCCTTAAAGTAATGCAACTGTTTACTCCAACACCCTGTATGTATGTCAATAGGGATAAACATTTTTAATGATAAAATACCTACTCAATTACTAAACGTAATAATTCAGTTATCTCGAGTTATAACTTCAAAAGAAAATTACAATGAAAGGAAAAGTATGAAACCTGTCACTAAACGGATACGCCATGTTTGGTAGGCTCTCTCTCTCACATCGATCAAGAGAGAAAGTGAAGCTCGAAGCCATTTTTCATTCAGATTATCTTTTTTTTTTTAAGAAAATTAATCGGTTTATAATTTTTTTCAAAAGTAGTTTATCTATCGAATGACCTTTACAAAGATTTTCCATTCAGCCTAACACGAGTTTTGATATTATCCGTATTGGTCTTAGACCATATAACATTTCCCCTCTGCCAAGACACAAGATCAATTAATCATGTGCATTTACAATTTTATACCTTATCACTAAACGAAATAGCCTATAATTGTGGAACAATAACTTCGAACAAAACCGCCAGTTTTAGAGAAAAATCCATTAAGTTGGCAACACTGGATCTGTGACAAAGGGACAAGGTCCATGTAACCAGGCCATAAACTTAAAAAAGAAAAAAAAAGGAACTGTCCATCAAGCTGGCGTACACATGAAGGGAATCATGGATTCAGGATAATTTTTCGACATTAAAATTAAAATTTTGTCTCCTACAGACTACAGAGGCACTGTTTATTTGATCTAGGCACTAATTAAGCACTATTTAATGGCACTAAAGTAATACTGATTCTCAGCATGTGTACGTTAGCTATACGGACACAGTACAAACACTACAAAGAACCTTGTGAGTACTAAACTATAGTGTGAAAGGTAGACTGGTATGCTAACTATAATCTAACTGGATCTGTGAAGTAATCACGACAAACCTTTTCAAAAGCGGTAAGACCTTAATAATTATTGATCAATATTATAGTTATCGTAGATCACATTCATTTATTTATTAACTTCACGATTTTCTTAGATCATTTTATTTACAACCTTTTAGTGATATAGTATTGTTATAAAATTATACAGGATGACTAAACTTAATTGGGGAGTTGACTGCATCGAATATATTTTAGTTTTATCTTCTCAGTAAAAAATACGTTTGAAGATAATGCTAAACTTACATTTTCAGTGATTCTGTAGCATAAATACTATTTTTAATAAAAGGATAAACTATAAAAAGTATCGAAACGACGACGAAAAACAATGACGTCCCTATTCGTGATTTAGTACAACTTTTCATACAAAGCTCGTGTTTTGACGTTTGATAAAGACCAGCAGTAGATGGCGCTCACGTCCCCTTAAGACGCAACAGATTGAAAATTTCGTTCTCTGGTCTCTGGGTAGTGGGCTCGGTGGCGAAATTGAATAACGCTGTTCCCCGGTTTGGAAGAGTGCGGGTTCAAGTCCCAGCCCGAGACAAATTTTTCAATCTTTAATTTGGTTTGATAAAGAGTTGCTGATTTGACTAGCTGGAAACTCGCGGATTGCGTTAAATACTTCAGACCATCAAACAACAGAGTAGTATAATTACTATTGAACTGAACAACTTTTACTATGGGACCAACTTTGAAATCACAAAAAAATCTGCTCTTTCACACAGTCAAAAATCATACATTTTTGTATAGTTATTGACAATTTATATGGAACCGCTGAGTTTTTAGCGATTTCGATGTTGATGGTTCTATAGCGAAAGTTGTTTAGTTTGATGGTCTGAACCCGTGACCCGCCAATTCTGGTTTCATCATTTTAGCCAAAAGACGTCCAAATAAATAAATACGTACATACATAAACCCACGATCGTAATCCTTTTTAGGGTGGTCAGAAACATCGTTGCAACTACCAACATTCTGTTTAAGAATGTAGTTTTAGCAATGTTCACATTTTTAGCAATTTAAGTTTCATGATGGAATGACGTGTCACGTGGTGAGAGGTGGCTAGCCTTTCGCCCACATACACACTGCATGAGAAACCTTCAATCCCTTAGTTACAAACCCACAGGAAGAATTGATTGTCCATTTTTAGGAACCACACGACTTAGAATGGAAATAATAGGAAAATATTCGTAAAATGTAAAAGTATCACCTTTGTTGACATTCAGTTGACGTTCATCAATGGCGGATTCAATCTAATTATCTAATTATAACCATTGATAATAACATTAATAACCAATTGAAATATTTGACATAGAAAGTAATAGAGATATTAGATCGAAACCAAGAACATTGTATATTAGACCGAAACAGAGTTCAAAGAGAAAAACGGGCAAAGTGCAAGTGGAACTAATGAAATTAGTGTACCGTCCGAACCACGACAAAACCATTTCCGAAATGTTTATTGTCTTATACAGGATGTAACAAAACACCCTAGTAATACTTAAGGGGCTGCTTCAGTCCATCAAACTAAACAACTTTCGCTACGGAGCCAACTTCAAAATCGCAAAACATAAATCAGCTGTTCCATCCAAAACTGCAGTACCGACTCGACTAAAATTTATGGAACAGCTGATTCTTTTTTCGTGATTTTGAAGTTGGCTCCATAGTGAAAGTTGGGTGTCTTATTAATTACACCCTGTAAATTTCATATTGGTTGAATATTATCAAGACATGAGTACATACCGGAACGGGATGGAGATATGAAAAAAATGTATGAAAAATCCTGCCTTTGTCTACATGCAAGATTTTGTAAGCAATTTCAACTTAGTCAAAGAAATTACCGCATACTCAGAAAGGGAAAAACAACATAGATTTTATCTCGCTTACCCTATGTTATTATTTAACTTATTTAACACGTTCCGGGACAGTGACCGGCTATAGCAGTGATAACAATAAAAGTTCTATTGTGTCGAAAAATAATTGAAGTGAAATGGGCGTGAGATAGCTTATATTACTGCCTGATGCGAGAGAAAGAGATGGGGCGGCGCGCGCGCCTGAAACGACGCAAGCGTAAAACAAACTTTATTTAATTGTGATTGTACTATTTATGTAAGTTCAATTCTGCTCTAATCAAAATTTGTAAAATGTCAATCTCTTTTTTTTAAATCAAGTCTCGTGTTTCTATTATTCACCGTTTAGCAGTTCCAAGCGTTTATCGATAAAGACGGAGGCTACTTTGGCTTGTTTTTCTATCGAGAAAATGTGTCTTAATCGTGTTTTGGCTCTAATCAAAACTTCAATTATATGTTCAATTTACACATATCCGCTAATCATACTTTATTTATGTAAAGAATTAGCGTGAGCTGTCTCGTTTCCGCGTTTATTATTATTTTATTACCCGTTCAAATTATTCTCTTTCTACGATAGACGATCATCTCATCAGCCTATAAACATCGCACTGCAGGGCACAGGCCTACCCTCAGGGAGGGTGTATGGGCATTAGTCCACCACGAGTGCCCAAAGCGGAATGGTAGACTTCACATACGCATCGAAATTTCTTCTTCATCGTATGCAGGTTTCCTTACGATGTTTTCCTTCACCGTTTGAGAGCAGTCTATATTACGTACATAAGTTAGAAAAACTCATTGGTACATAGCATGTTGACCATGCGGACTGGAACCCGGACTTCTAGATTGGGTTTCCAACTCCCCGCGCTACCGACTAACCTAACTTTACTCAAAATTTGGTTTCCACATCTCTCCGCAACGCGCTATCGACTTAACCTTATAGACAAAGCGTCGAAGCTAATGACTGTAATGTAAAAAATTTCCTACGGAACCCAAAAACCTTCTAACCGACACGGTATTAACCACATCGTGGTGGAACTAAATATAATGAAATTGATTAAATTATTAAAATTATTCAAGACATTTTGACAGTAAAAGTTGTAATTTAGATCGGATTAGAAAACAGATCGAAATCTAAGGTAATTTGGTTAAAAAGTTATAGTTCTGATGGAGGTTGCGGTTGAGATGGTATTTACAAAAAGTCTAGTGTTATTTGAAATGAGAGCAATCTTTTACTTAGATTAGTTAGGGTATAGTTAGAAAGCATACACATTAAGTCGATGCCTTGTAGAGTGTAGACCATAAAGTTATATATCTTACAGTAATAGAGGAATAATAAATATCTTGGACATTGTCACACAAATTATCTAGTCACATTTTAAAGTACCAGAATCTAACCTGAACTTGTGTTATGATGACTAGACAACGATATAGAATACATAAATAGATACAAGCATCCATGACTCGGGTACAAATATTCATATTCATCATACAAATATTTGCCCCTTACGGGATTCGAACCCTCGACCCTCGGCACAGCAGGCAGGTTCACTACCGACTGAACTACCGGGCCGCCAGGAACTGACATGAGTTGTTAAATGGAACCGTTTTTGGAGGTTTTCAGGAGATTATCGGCAAGCAATAATTCGAGCACTGTCTATAATACGGATTCAAACGTGAAATCGTGGATTATTTAACGAAATAGTGTTAGTATATTTCACAATATTATCTACGATTTCACTTTCGATTCGCAATTATTCACAGAAACCCAATTTTTACCCTGCGATAAGATCCCCAAAAACGGTTCTATCCGTTCGGTCAGAGATATTCTGAAACCTCAGAACATTTACGTTTCACTAGTAGTACCGAAACTCTGTCCAGTGTGACGGGGAGTGAGCCCGTCGCCACTTATAAGGGACAGTTGGTACAATACATGCCTCAAAATTGAAGTATGCAGGTTTCCTCACGATGATTTCCTTCACCGAAAAGTCAGTGTTGTTACAAATCGTACATAAATGTCGAAAACTCATTGGTACGAGTCGGTCTGGACGGGGATCGAACCATCGCCTCCTGCACGACAGGCAAGGTTACTCGCCACTGGACCACCACGGCTTTAGTATAACTAGTAAGGAGGTTAGAAGAATAGTGGCCTATGTTATGGTCAGGCCGCATATCTTGAATTTTCACAGAAGTTGTGTCATGAACCGAGGTTAACATTTTATCATATCAGTTAACACCACAATGAATTAATTATTTCCATTTGGAAACTACAGGGGACGTGTCTATCGCAAGTTTAAACTTATTCATGCGTTATTTACACACCCTAATCGATACCGCCTACTGTGTCTAGTATCGCACGGAATCAACAAGGCACATCTACCTCTTAGATAAAGTATAAGTATAGATGGAGCCTCACGCTTCTACGGCACAAAACAGAAGTGGCCAACTTTGTTAGGTTGGTGTGCGTGAGGCGCCATACAACTTATCTCTGTGTGCGTGTATAAAGACACGATTTATCAACAAACAGTTCACTGATATTTTTTTCGACGCGTTCGTTGGTAGCTTTGACTGTCAATCTTGACATGTATCTTATTAAAGCTCTATAAGTTATATTTATATGTCAAGATGGACAGTCGAAGCTAAAAACGCGTAGAAAATAATTGCAACCAGTACTGGCCTCTAAAACCTATCCATATACACGCACATAGACATAATTTGTACATCGCCTCACGCACAAAAACCTTAGAAAGTTGGCCCTTTTTTTTTATACATCTAAGGCTCTACCTATTATTCTTGTGACTTTCGCAACTAAATAGCACAATTCGCCACATTACATATAAACGCCTAGCCGTTTAAAAAAGCAGAGCCTTTTTGTTGTATTATTAGTAATTAATTTTCAGAAATTTAAACTAAAAACTGACAAAGTGGCGATTCATGATACGCCAAATAACATTACGGCTAGCGTGTTTTACGCTGTATTGAAAAATGCGAAGCGCTGATACAATGCGACACACACGCTCGAATCAGCAGTAGAAAATGTCAAAATTACTTTCAAAAATAGCACTTCAATATGGACACCCCCCAAACTAATTTTGTCCTAACCATTCTCACTTGCACTCGTTAAAAATAAATCTAACCTATGCTGGAGACGAGTCGGTCGGTACACGGAGGCCTACAATTTTGTATGAACCAGCAGATTTTTTAAATTTTATTTCTTTGCTTGGTAAACCACCCAACCAAAGATGGTTTAAGTAAACCACCCCATTCAATATTACTAGGGTATTTAGTGACACTCCGTAAAAATTTGATCAGCTCTGTTACATTTTTTACTTTTACATTACAGCCGGCTAGTATAACGTACATTTTTTAAAGCCACACGTTCAAATCAGCTGTAGAAAATGTCAAAATTACTATGGAGATTATGCATCAATCGATCATGATTTCGAACGAGTGACTTTCAAAAATCGCACTCCTAGTTTTTGAAACGTTATGCAATCGCGGCGAATTCTACAATTTGGCTGCAATACCTATAAGAGAAACCAGTCTAAATCAATTCAAATACTTATTTACCACAAAACACTTTCACATCTCTTAAAAACCAAAACATTCCATAGCTTAAATCTCGCTCAGTCGATCAGCGACGATCTAAATTAATTTATAAACTATGAGCGTTAACCCGCGACTTCGTCGGCACAAATTATATACCAGATTTTAAGTCAGATCATAAGCTATCAAACAAAAAAAGTTTCATCAAAATCGGTTCAGTAGTTTTCGCGTGATGCTCGATCAAACAAACAAACAAACAAATAAGCTTCTTTTTTAAATTACAGTTTTATAATAGTATAGATATGTAACGGAAAATTAATTAATTTATATCTTTAAAACTGGCCATGTGCGTGTCTGACCGAACATATTTTATATATGGAAAAATAGTTTTGAAAATCTAGTTGCCGCGTCACAAATAACATTTGCAATTTATAATATAATTACGAAGATATAAAGCTTTTAAAATTTTGTATGAAAAATTTCAAAGCTTTATATCTTCGTAATTATTTTATAAATTCTAGATTTTCTTAACTATTTTTCCATTTATACAAAGTTACTTATATTAATACCGTCTAGGCGTATTGTGCGTCAAAGTTTTCTATAAAATTGACCCCTCTGCAACCACCTTAACACCCTTTGATAAAATTAAAATAGCGGAAGATAGGTGACGTTCTTGCATTACGCACTCGAAAAACGAACCTGCTTTTCTTTACTTACAAGTGAAAAGTGATGCTGTGTGATTTGTTTTTTCTTTTTGAATGATTTGCGCAACGAGTTTTAAGCACGCGAAGGCAGTTTGGTACCTTAATCCCGCCTAAAATAATAAAAAGTACCTTCAATCACGCAATGCCGCTCTAAGTAAATTTGGCGAAGGGGCCTAATATATGCGGTCCTTGCGCTATAGGCTAGTCACCTATCTTGCTATTTTAATTTTATCAAAGTTTACACCGCAACAGATGTACGCATGTACGCAACAGACAACGACATACGCATGGCCTTACAAACTTATTTTATAAAAGACGGTTTCACACTTTCGCACCACGGAACCCTGATGATACTTTTTGTAGCGGCAAAACTAATTCGTTCCGTCAAAGCTTTAATAAAAAATCTCATGATTATTCAACAAAACACAAGGTCGGGTCAGAGTTGATATTAGGAAAGCGGCATTGGCAATGAAAGTAAAGTCGTTGACCTCTCATAGAATAACTAATGAGTTCGGGTAGATATGTCACGAAATGTATTAAATTTTGAAATGGTTTTGATAAATGAATTTCTTTTGCGGTTTAGGCGTGTCTAATGTGGGTGTTAGAAGGTCAAGACACGCTCATCGATGGCGATCAGGATGAGGGATCAGTGTTATAATTAAAAGAATTCAAAATCCCCTTTTATAAATATTAGGTAAAAAGGCTTAAACCTAAATTTTTATCGGTCTAATTAGTTGACCTCTCATCATGTAAAACGTAAAAGCAATTGGAGGAATTTTAACGAAACATGAAATGACAGAATATATCTTAGGAAAACATTCAGAGAACATATATGAACATTTTTATCCTAGGAAGTGTCAAATGCAAGCTTTATCAGTTATCAGACAAGCGATTTTTAAGCGTAGGCGTTGACGATATAGCCACAATATCGCTGCGATATCGACGTCACGGCAATAACGCTCACTCAACGCTTGTGCTTAAAAATCGTGGCTATCCAGCACGGCTAGCATGCCACCCACGACAAAGCGTTTAAACGAGAAAAACGTCATACGCATAACGCACTCTTTCTGGCATACGTAAAATAATAAAGATGGAGGCATATCTCGATTTCTAACGTTTTCTCGGGGGTGGCATGTGAGGCCTACTGAGTTGCGATGTCGTTGCTGTACAGTTGCGATATCGCCTATGCTCAAAAATAGCTTGTTTGCTGAGTCTAAGTGTGTGTCACTAACGTAATATACAAATGGATACAGCTGTAATACCTGTGTGTCACAAATAAAGATTTTGATTGATTGATTGATTTAATAAATACGGCATCGGAAGTACATAGGTACTTCAGAGGTCTACGCATACGAAATCATGGGCACAGTTAAAAATAAAAACTCAACCTTGAATACAGAAATTAATTAAATAGCCCAAACTCTCCCACGGCGCAAGGTGTAACAAAACGTAACGAGTTGCGTAACGTTTTGAATTACGTTACGTTACCTTACGTTACGCCCATAGGTAAACTAGATTAAGAGCTTAATTATACGGGTGACTTTAATGGAAATATGAACAGCTTCCGCTTGTTGCCATCGGTTTTATTTTTGTTTGGTTTAAAGGCTTTTATAATGTCTAAATTAATTGGAATTTATTTAATAAGGGAAAGTCAAGAACTGCGTGGTTCCGGCTTTCAATAGACCATCCTATTTCTTACTTTGGCCGATGGACGTCCACTGCTGGACATAGGCCTCCCACAAGGATCGCCATAACGACCGGTCCTGCGCTGCCCTCATCCAACGGGTTCCCGCCGCTTTCACCAGGTCGTCGGTCCATCGTGTGGGGGGCCTACCCAGGCTGCGTTTTCCGGTACGCGGTCGCCACTCGAGAACTTTTCAGCCCCATCGGTCATTGGTTCTGCGAGCAATGTGCCCCGCCCACTGCCTATAAACTATATACTTATATAAATATAAACATAACATAAACATTTATTTCCAAAAACGCTTGCATTTACAGAGTGAGTAGATCAGCAGCCTGTACAGGAGTTTTCTGCCTCACAACGACATATAATAGATACAAACATCCATGACTGGTACAAATATTCGTATTCATCATACAATAATATTTGTCCCTTACGAGATTCGAACTCGCGAACCTCCAGGCAGTTTCACTCCCTTCTGAGCTTCCGGGCCGTCAAACCACATTAAAAATCATTATATTAATATCAGCTGATAAACGGCCAATGCTGGATCGGTTCTGCGCTACCCTCATCCAACGGGTTCCCGCTGCCTTCTAGCTTGCTCACTAGGCAGTGAGCACCCACATGGTAGACCGACGACCTGGTGAAGGCAGCGGGAACCCGATATTTTTTTAGGGTAGGCACCCACGCTGCGCTTTCTAACATTGACGATATTTACAGAAAAGGTTACGGTGTGGTGTTTTGGTGTCCCTGGCTCTAAATCACAGATTTTTGTTCTGTTTGTTTGATCATCACGCAAAAGATACCAATAGACCGATTTTGATAAAACTTTTAGTGTTTAAAAGCTTGTGATTAGACTTAAAAATTGGTATATATATTTCATCACGCTAAAATATCTCGGTACGATGACGGGGTGTCGGTGTTCGAAGTCGCGGTCAAAATCTAGTTTTAATTATTTTTTAGTGGCTAGTATAATTAAAACTAAACACATACCTACCTATTAAGCAATTTAAAATCCCATCAAAGAGATCGCATAAGAGTTTCATTCACAAACACATTCAATTATCCAATCGAAATTATGCAAGTCGTTCAATGTGTATTGAATTTGAATTAATAATTTAAATTCAATTCACGTTTCCATTTTAAAACGTTTTGTTTGTTTTTACACAAATTCATAATGCTTATAGGCCAGAGACTCTTTAACTTTTTTTAATTATTTTAAGTAACTATGTTCCGAAAAAAATAGGGAAGACGAATGCCTGGCAGAAGAAGGACGTCATGGCTTAAACACCTAACCTGAATGGTTCGATATGAACTCACTGTTCAGGGCTGCAGTCTCCAGGGTCAAAAAACCCCTAATGATAGCCAACCTCTAATAGAAGATGGCACTAAAAGAAGAAGAATTTGTAGTTGTGTTGCAATGTATCAAATTACCTCAGAACTGATTAATATTTTGATTTTTGTATGCAGTCCAATTTTACTAACTCACTTTTAGCATTTCTAGGGTTTTCTAAGCCCTTAATTGTAAAAAGTCCATTGACCCTTTATTGTTATACGGTCGTAACCAGTCGTTGAATGAACGAGTGAATGAATGAAATGACCGAACGAGGAGAAAGCCCCGTCTGACCACAGACTTACAATTATGCACATATTTAGAGTTTTCATTGTTAGTTATTGAACGATTCGAAGAGTGAAAGTTTTGCTATGGTATTCTAATATTGTTGGTTTTGAAGGTGTGGTAATGTGGTTGCCCTGTTACGGCCAGGTTATGAAATTCGCCTGTTGATTTCATCGTTTTTTGCATTCTTGACTTTTTACCTATTGCTTATTATAGCATAGCGAGCAATGGAGGATCACACACGTCGTCGCGCCTTGATGGTTCAACTGAACCAGTGAATGAACTTATGTTATTGTTATATCAACTTGCATTTTGCCGGCAATTCTGCCAATTTCGAGTATAACAGACACAAAATAAATGCAACTATCAACTAATTTGTGAAGGTACCTACCTTGTTTTCTGTCGCGTTAAGACTTAACATGTGTAATTTCGTGTTATACAGGTTGTCCCAAAAAATAGTGTCAAGTTTAGAGTTTACCTTTTATGAATAAAATAATCGGCTTCGTAACTTTGATGAAAGTCATGAAAATTTTAGTGTAAAGTGAAAAATTTACGTTCTGATAATTATGAATTAAATTTTCAACTCGCAATTAAAAATCTAAACAGGTGACTTCATGATTTTTAAGCAGGTCTAAAAACTTCTTCAGACTCATTTCATAACCATTTAAAAAAAAAGTACTTAACAGGGTTAATTTGGCACCAATCGGCATTCAAAGACAAGAGGCGGAGATTTCTTGAAATTAGTGATGTCATTATCAATGAAACAAAAACTAATTGTAAAGTGCTAAAAGCAGAATGGTTGTCAGTGCTGGATTAAAAAACGTTCAGTGCGGTCAGAATATGGATTGGTGACCACCTGTGTCACTTTTTTCTAAGATTTTTTTTTACATTCATGACTTCTTTTTTGTAAGTGGAAAATTCAGAACAGTTGCAATTGGATTGCACTGTGATTAGAACTGAAATTGTGTTAGGATTGAACTTCGAGACGAACTTCCTTTAGAATTCCTCCATTCCACATTTTACAAAGAGATAAAGTATGTCTGTTCTAGTATAAGAGATAGACGGCTGCAACTCCTAAACCGACCGGAGTTATGCAGGCAGACTTGGTCCATCCCCATCACAGAGATGCTCTTCACCATATGAATACTGAATCAGCCTTGCTGCTGATGGTTACAAAAAGTACGTCTATCTCTTTAAACATTCGTTACATTATTCTGTCTATTCTCACGATGAAGTTTAGTCAGGTATAATAACTTAACTTTAACAAACATCTGTTCGGGCACAACACCTCGGATCACCGGGGTCCCTTCCAGAAGTCTTCGGCAGCATTAACAAGCTGGTGGGCTTCCTGGAGGAGTTGGGGTGGCAGGAGTAGTCATTCCCACCAAACGCAAAATAGGCGCCTAAGTCGTCGAGTTGGGGAAAATGAGCCCGCTCAACCAATACCAATACCAAGGTATAATAACTTTATGATTCTCACTTATAATGGTCCGATCGTAAATTTGTGGATTCGATCGATGTCTTAGACAAAAGCCATTATATTACGAAATGTACATCTAGAACGATTCATTGCAAACTTTCAAACATCTCATCTATTTCTGACGATATAATAATGATATAGCTAGAATAAACAGGGCGAGAAATCTTTGTATGAACCTAAAAGGTGTTAATATTACATACATACATCTCGAATGACATGGAACAGAGACGTGGTCGTTTACTCAATGCCTCGTAAAAAAGCTGAAAGTCACCCAAAGGGCAATGGAGAGGGCTAAGCTCGGAGTTTCCCTGCGAGATCGAATCAGAAATGTAGAGATCCGCAGAAGAACTAGATTAGCCAACATAGCCCAAAGAATTACTAAACTAAAGTGGTAGTGGGCGGGGCACATTGCTCGCAGAACCGATGGCCGATGGGGCCGAAAAGTGGTAGGCACCAAGGTGGACCGACGACTTGGTGAAGTCGGCGGGAACCCGTTGGATGAGGACAGTTGGACAGTTTGGATTAATCAATCAATCAATCAATTATACTTTATTTGACACCAAAAAAAACAGAGTATACAGAGAGCAAACAATCAGGAAACACAAAAGGCACAAAACAAAAGGATAAAAAGGTTATTAAAGGTTGTTTAAAAAAGAAGCATTTTTTTGTCGATTGCACCCTGAAAGATGGGCCAAAGTCCAACACCTTGGATCCTGGAGAAAGTACGTCGCCGTCAGAGTCGACCCCGGGAGAGATGAAGAGACAACTTGGATACATTCGACTAAGTTTGAATGGAGACAGGGATGCATGGAGGATAAAGGGGAGGCCCTTGCCCTGTAGTGGGATGAAAAAGACTGATGGAAAAAATAAAATAATTTTTTTTAGACAGTAAATTAAGTGCGTTTCTATTGTTTTTCTTACGATTAAGTTATTTTGTTAACATTTGTTACAGCCGGGTGAAACAGAAACCGTGAAAATCTTTGTAAAAATATTTCCTCATTAGAAATCTAGGATGCATCCGACACGCGGTGAAAACGACAAGCTTTTCATTCGAATCTCGACTTTATCTCAAACACAATAAGGTTTTACAAGAAAGACCATAAGATTTGTTATTGGAAATTCCACTCTACCAGGTTAGTCTTAAGGTTCTTGTATTGTATTATTTTTGCAACATGAATAGTCCATTACTATTCTTGATTTATTGTTTAACTGATGGAAGAATGAAGGAACTGGAAAAAGCTATTACCAATTTAACCGACTTAGGAAATGGGGATCTTGGATTCACTTCAATATGGACACTCCCTGCTGCTACAAATGTCCTAATACCTCTCACTCGCATACGTTAAAAAAAAATCTACTGTTCCATAAAATATTTGAGACGAGTCAGTACACGGAGGCCTACAGTTTTATATGAAACAGCAGATTTTTAAAATTTTATTTCAATGTTGGATCCATAGTGAAAGTTGTGTAGTTTGATCGTCTAAAATACCCCATTAATATATATATACATATATATATATTAATATATATATATATCTGTATTATCTCTATCGCAGATATCAGAAAAACCAATGACATAGAAAATTGCAGAGAGGTCAATTTTATACAAAACTTTGACGCACAATACGCGTAGACGGTATTAATATAAGTAACTTTGTATATATGGAAAAATAGTTTAGAAAATCTAGATGCCGCGTCACAAATAACATTTGCAATTTATAACATAATTACGAAGATATAAAGATTTGAAATTTTTCATACAAAATTTGAAAAGCTTTATATCTTCGTAATTACATTATAAATTGCAAATATTATTTGTTACGCGGCAACTAGATTTTCTAAACTATTTTTCCATATATAAAATATTACTTTTATTAATTCCGTCTACGCGTATTGTGCGTCAAACCTTTGTATGGACTGAAACCACCTTCACAGTTCACATCTGTGCTTAGGTTTACCTATGTTATATTTTTTTTTCTTTTGTTTTTTTTTGGAGCTTTTAACCCTGAGGTTGTTGTTTATTTTAACCCAGAGGGGGAATGATGCCAGGCTCCTGGGTACGGTGCAGCGCTCCAAGGCGCGGCCTTAAATGAGGTGTTTTGTTTATAGGGTTTTTACTTACTTTATTCATTGCTTTTTTACATATATAAATATTTTATGCACCCCATATACACAGGATGAAATTGATATCATTAGTATCCTTTTAAACTAAGAGTCTACCCATCAAAATGAACAACTTTTACTATGGGCGCAAATAAGAAATCAGCTGTTCCATACTAAACTGCAATGTCAACGCGCGAGTTCGCGACTCAAATGTATTGTATGGAACTTTTTTTGCTCCGATCCGTTTGCTCCCATAGTAAAAGCTGTTCAGTTCGATGAGTAGACTCTTAGTTTAAAAGGATGCTAATGGTATCAATTTCACCCTGTATATATTGAATAAGCAATTGGTCCAATAAAAAAAATAAACAAAAAAATAACTTATTATTCAAGCACTGTAATACTTGTCTTTTATACATATTATGTATAAGAGTACAAGTACTGTAGTTCACCTTGCGCCTACGCACTTGTGTGTGTACGAAGTTGACTTGAAAGCTTTGTTTGGTTTGTCCATTCATGTTTCTAATTATTCATAATTATATTATACATATAGGTAGGTACGTACTATCGTCAACTAATATAGTTTGCTGCCGTCTCGTTATTGCCTAAGAATTTGTCCACCCTTCTTTCTGTTGACATCGTACAAATCAACTAAGCGATTATTTATTAACTATTTACTTTTACACGCGGAAATGTTATATTAGACGATTTTGTAGACACTTTCAAAATTGTCAGGTGTGTTTCAGACCATCAAACTGATTAACCTGATTAACTGGGATTAAACCTGAATACACAAAAAGAACTGCGTTTCCATAGGTACTAAACTGCAATGCGTACTCGACTCAAATGTATGAAACAACCTATTTTTTTGACGTGTTTAGCTTTGCTCTCATAGTAAAAGTTGTTCGGTTTGATGGTCTGAACCTCCCCTGATTTGGAAAGTGTGAGAAGCAATTGTGTACTTTTTGTACATCTCCGTTATGAATAAATAATAATAAAAGAGTTCCACGACGTTCCAAGACGCCACGTGCGTCAGCACTCTCGCTGCCTCGTACCTCAGCCGCACGGTTCGCTCTGCAAGGGCCGCCGCCGAAGTAGCGGCTGACAAAAAGCGGGACATTTACTGCAACTTGGTGCCACATTATTATTTCGTGCCTCTGGCCTTTGAGACCTCGGGCTGCTGGGGTATGAAGCATTGAGCTTTGTTAAAGAGCTTGGTCGTCGACTCCAGGAGAGGGAGAACGATGCTCGCTCTGGGTAATACTTGATGCAAAGGTTGTCCATCGCCATCCAACGCGGAAACGCGAGAAGCGTCATGGGAATCTTTGCATCCGGTATGGCCCGAGGCGGGCTTTTTGATTGATTAAACGGTCGTTATACCTAATTATCTTTAAGATAGTTAGTTTTAATTTAATTTTAATTATTTATTGTATATTTTATAAAGAGTTCTTTCTTTTTTCATCTAATAGATGTGTAAAAGATTTTTTTTTTCAAAAATTCCTTTTATTTTGTTGAGCTTGTTTTATTTTCATTTTTTATCCTATTAAGGAATGATCTCTTCTTGAATTTTTCATATTAAAACGGAAACTCGGGCAAACCCTTCAAATTCAGAAAGGCACGGAAGTTAATTATGAATTCATGAAGTAACTTACCCTTAAAACTCTAAGACTATGCAGCAATAACAACATACCTGTAAAATAAAAACACACATTAAATACATAGAAGAAGTTAACTTGGAAGCAATTTTGCAATCTACATCGTAACCCAATAACTTTGTATTACGAAATAAACCTGCGTATGAAACTGGTTCCATCTCAGATAGGTAACAGAATACTTGGTACCGAATATGGTATCGGTACCGAGAAGGACGGTATCGTTGCATCTATTGCCAAACAATGGTTTTGGTTAATGATTCTTCTTTGGTTTTTAGGGTTCCTTTCATGTTTTGAAGATGAAATAACGCTTGAAACCGTTTTTAATAATTAAAAAAAAACAGAGATTTTAAGAAACAAGTACGTATAGTATTTTTAAATATACAAAAGTTATAACGAATGTGAAAAATTGTTGTACCAACTTAAAATGTACAAATTAGTTAAAATGAAAAACAATTATTTCGCAACAAATCTTAAATATAAAATGTATATTTTTAGACCCAACAGATTGAGTGTTGAATGTGTACAAAACATCTTGTGTCAGTAATTAACAAAAAACGTAACAAAACACTAATCTCGATTATCAATTACAATTGCGGTCGCGTAAAATTTGTGTAGTTTTTAGAACAAGAAAGTTTTTATGGTAGATGCTTTAAAGTAGAACATAGACAAACTCACTTTCACGTTTATTGTGTATTAGTTATGATTTGCACACCACAAAATAATAAAACATAAAATATAGACCACAGTTGACTCCGTTTACCTTCTTTTGAAAGCGGGTAAAAATCTTTAATATCTTTTACAATTTAACAAAAATGCACTAGAAATAATTTGCGAATTATATGCGGAACCCCGTTCATCTTCAACTCGCACTTAGCCAGTGACTTATGGTATGTGGGCGAATTGTAATGGCCTTGCAATTACGCTATTTTATGTATGTATGTATGTAGATTTGTATGTACCTTTATGTGTGTCAGGAGGTTGGTGTTAATTGTATGGGTTGGATGTAGGCTTAGGTTGTTTGTAAATATTTAACGCGATTGAAAGTTAATAGAATTAAATTTTTTTTCTTTGTTTAACTACCGTGGTTTTCGTAGAGTTTCTGGTCACATCTTCGCTGCAGCCATGTTATGGACTTAGCGGTAGAAAAAGTTACGTCTAAAGGTAAATAGTCAAATTCCCATAGTTTGAAAACTGATTTCTGAGTGTAGCCTAGACACGAATTGCTGATTTCAGGTATACAGGGTCCTTCTTAATATTCTGACACTTTTTTAAGGGGATGGTCAGACCATCAAACTGAACAACTTTCTCTATGGAAAACTCCCATACAAAACTGCAAGCCTACTCGAGCCAAATGTATGGGACAGCAGATTTTTGATGATGACAGGTTGATATGTGTAAAAAAGGGTAGAGTGTTGAAACAACAGCTAAGAGAGATGAATGGAAAAATAATGGGAAATGGGCAAGAGAATGATGATGATAATGGTATACTAGCTTATGTGCTTCGCGTGTATCGCTTTTAGTGATAAGACCGCCATTTGTACCCTTAACGTTCTTTTTATTCGTTTTTGTTACTGTATATTTTGGTGTGCAAATAAAAAATATTTATGTTATTTTATGTTATGTTATGTATACTCGCAACTTCGCGTGTGTGAAATTTTTAAGCCTGTTATGCCTTTCCTCAGGGTTCTAGCTATCTTTGTATTTTTTTATAAAAATCGGTTTAGCGGTTTAGTCATGTAAACAGACAGAGAAGATCTTTACATTTATTATATTAATATTATTTTACAATATCTCTAAACTCGTTAGTAAAGACAGAGCATTATTATATCCACTTATATTTAAGCAAATTATGCTCATGAAGCTCGAATTTAAAAGTATGCTTATTATTTTGATGTAGCAATGGCTGTTACAAAATTCTATTATATTCTATTTTTATTTAATGGCGTCCGATGCGTTATCATATCACAATTGTGCCAATGTCCCGTTATGTGGAGAGTACACGTAGGAAAATGATTAGTAGCATTTCTGCCAATTTCAAGTAGTTTATTATAATCTTAAGTTAACGTTTTATAGTTAAAACACAAAAGAGTTTACAAAATGGCGGAGCCACGTGCAAGCCTAACAGATGCCAATACGCACGCGTCTGACCTCCCCCAGACTTGCAGCGCGACTCTTGTTACAAAATTTCAAAAATAGTTCAATTTGCATTATTTAATTATAATAATTATATCAACTAAATTAGAGGCCTGTTTAACATTGAGGTCATGTTATAACACGCATTTGTTACATATAACAAAGAGGCTGCAGATACCATCATTGTGAGATTATAAATGTAGCGTAGGCACCATTTTAAAAGTTGACCTTACTTGATGCAAGCGTAGGTCTTACTATTATTAATAATTTGTGTTAGTAATATTAACTAATTTAAAATATTTTTATTACAGACAAATAAAGGTAAGTACAAATAGGTACATTAAAATTGAGAAAATAAAACTAACTTAAGGTGGTTGCAGAGGGGTCAATTTTATACGAAACGTTGACGCACAATACGCGTAGACGGTATTAATATAAGTAACTTTGTATATATGGAAAAATAGTTTAGAAAATCTAGATGCCGCGTCACAAATAACATTTGCAATTTATAATATAATTACGAGGATACAAAGCTTTGAAATTTTTCATACAAAATTTTAAAAGCAATATCTTCGTAGTTATATTATAAATTGCAAATATTATTTGTGACGCGGCAACCCGATTTTTCCATATATAAAATATTACTTTTATTAATTCCGTCTACGCGTATTGTGTGTCAAACTTTTGTATGGACTGAAAACACCGTAAACTAAAATATGGTGCAGGTTTAGATCGCGCGGAAGTGAATGAACTTAAGCAACCGACCTAGGGGCACCCAGAGGGGTACGGACCTCGGCATAGGGATGTTGCTGGGGCTACGCGGTGGATTGCGTAGCGGGGATCGGTGAGAAGATATAAAACAGGGATTGGTGGCTTTCACTTAAAGACAATAAAATCAACCTTATCTCCTACATGATTATAAGGTCTACTATTGACTGACAACAATAACACTACAATCATTAAACTAGCCAATAAATTCGAGAGAAAGTGGGAAAGTACTATAGTTAATAACAAATTGCTATATCTCATGTTATACAGGGTGTAAGTGACGGCCTAGCAAATACTGAAACGGTGAACTCAGACCATCAAACTGAACAACTTTCTCTATGGAGCCTACCTAAGGAGACGCGAAAAAAAATCAGCTCTCCCATACATTTAAGTAGAGTAGTAACAGCAGTTTTGTATGGGACAGCTGATTTTTTTTCGCGTCTCCTGAGGTAGGCTCCATAGGGAAAGTTGTACAGTTTGATGGTCTAAGTTCACCGTTTCAGTATTTACTAGGATGGCTGTCACTTACACTCTGTATACAACCTATGGTACAATATAAGCATAGCATATGCTCACGACTATAATCCCCGAGGGGGTAGTCTGAGATATTCTGAAACCTCAGAACATCCACGTTTCACTATAGTACCGAAACTCTGCCCAGTGTGACGGGGAGTGAGCCCAATACAAACACACACAACAATACAATACAACAATACAATGGTACAATATATCAGTTAATTATATAGGTGTACCTTATTCCATCGTGTTAAAGCTTATATTTGAAGGTATAATACTTCATAGAAGGAAATTGTGTACTTTTTTACGGTTTAGTGCTTTAAATAATAGAAAATCGTTTTATTGATGAAAAATATTTCAATTAATCGGGTAATTTGAAGGGTTTTATTTTATTGTTCGTATTATAAAGATGTGAGAGTGGGCTGGTGCAAGAACGAAAACAAATGGACAAAAAAAGTGACTGTATGGGCAGGACTATGCTCTGAAAGAAAAAGGGGAAGACCTAAAGAGAGATGGTCATATGAATTAAACAAAATAGCTGGAAAGAACAAAAAGGAAAGGATAGAAAAATTTGGAGAAATATGGAGGAGGCCTTTACTCGTTGAGAGGTCCTTTATAAAATAAGAATTTATCAATCGATCAATTATACTTTATTTGACAAAAAAAAAAAACAGAGTAAAGATAATAATAATAATAAGAAAAAAAAAATGAGCGTAATTTGATTGAGATGAGGGCAGCGCAGGACCGGTCGTTATGGCGATCCTTGGGGGAGACCTATGTCCAGCAGTGGACGTCCATCGGCTGAGATGATGATGATGATGATGAGAGTAATTTATGTAATTTAACTTAATAATAACTTATCTAAATAAATTTTTGTGCATGCCTGAAATGAAAAGTAATTGTTATTAATTTATTTATTATAATGAAATTGTGTTATTTGATAAAAAGGAAATTAAAGGCTATGATAATAATAATTATTATAAAGATAATGGCTACGACATTGTCCCAAAGTAAAAAGTACCAGAATCTAATTTGAACTTTTATTACAGACCATCAAACTGAACAACTTTTGCTACGGGGTCAATCTCGAAATCGTGGTTCAAATTCTATTGGAAATGGTAATATAATCGATCCAAATGTATGGGACAGCTGACTTCATTTTTATCGATATATTAATATCGAAAAAATGGAATCAATGTTTCATTTCATTTCATTTCATTTCATTAATTCATATAGACAACAATACATCATACATTTCACACCTTAGACAATAGTGATAATAAAGAGTGACTTGGCTTAGATGAACGTTTTTTTTTTTTTTAATATTATTATCTAGGCGTTGCAATAGCAATCCAGAATGACCAAAGAGGTCTGTGCCAGGATTAACTATTCTTCCATGATTAAAAGGACATGCAGAGTTAACGCAGAGTAATTATGTTGGTTTTACAACAGGGTGTAATAAAAGAAAAATATCATTAACCTATAAACCACATACTCTACCCATTAAACAGAACAACTTTGACTTTCGGAGCAAACATGGCAGAGCAAAAAAAAAATCTGCTGTTTCATACTAAACTGCAATAGGTACTAACTCGACTCAAACGTATGAAACAACAGTTTTTTTTGTTCTGACAGTTTTGCTCCGAAAGTAAAAGTTGTTCAGTTTGATGTGTAGAAAATGTGGTTTAGAGGTTAATGATGCTATTCAATCCGATGGTCTGAAGCACCCCAAAATAGCATAATAATTTTGCGCCCTGAATATATAAAATACATAATTATGCAAAAAACCATGGCTTGGGGATTAAATTAAATTAAACAGGGTGAAATTGATATCATTAGCATCCTTTTAAACAATGAGTCTACCCATCAAACTAAACAACTTCTGCAATGGAAGCAAACCTAGGAGCAAACCGATCGACCGACAAGAGTTTAGACTCTTATTTTAAGAGGATGCCAATGATATCAATTTTGTAGGCCTAATTTTGTAAGACAGAATTAGTTCTCAACGTGACCACTTGGAAGTAGACCGCTGTACGAAATTCAATACAAAAACTGTAGTTAACTATAGTAGTTTTACTGTAGTTTACTTCAGTGTAAACTCATGGTAGGCCTACTGGACTTGTACTAAGATGGATTAGAGATGTAGTTAATAATATTTTTCCTTACACCCTGTATATCTAGATAGTTTTATGTTACTATTTCGTATCCTGTTGCTGTAGAAAATTTACAGATTATTATATTTATTATCATTATATTTTTTTTTTTTTGTCTTTTCCTTATCTCGGGACATAAGTGTCCCGGACCTTTGGGAGGCGTGCGTGGGGCCGAAGCCAACACGTAGAGGCCCGTCAGACAATTTGATCTAAATGGTAATGTAACACCAACCGGCAACTATCCCAGTATACACTATAGAAGTGCATCCAAAACAGCCCCCGGTCAGTGTAGGACTATTGTACGGAGTGGAAAGAAACAAAATCTGGGCTATTGGGGTGGGGTGCTAATGGAACAGGTAACTAGGTTTTGAACGGGACTATAGCGCCTGCCTGACCAATGTATAAACACGGAAAAAATGGCAGACGGTGACTTGCCAACTCAAAATGAATGGGCCCCTGAAAACGGCCGCTCGAGCGACAAGGGGGCAACATTTCCTGAGCGGCTTAGATTGGAGAGGTGCTTCTGGACTTTAAACGACCATCATTTCAGTCTCCAACGGCTAATCAGGCCCACTCGCCACTTACGCAACACATCCACTCTTCGAGCATATAGCTCTTGCGACTCCAACCTAAGGCCGGCCAATTAAGGCAAGCACAGAGGTGGGGGATCTGATCCTCTTGGGGTCCACTCCGATTATTATTATATTATTATTATTATATTTTAGAACATTATGTTTTCTCTCCGAAGAGGTGATAATATGGCACGGGCCTGAGCCAAGTGCATAAAGATTAATCAATTAGTTAAAAATTTTCGGACAATTCTGCAGGTATTAAGGACGACGGCTTTCTGTAGAAGTGTGAATGATGATGGATGCATGTCGAGTGTTTTGAGAGTAGTGTGAAGTGTTTTTGGGATGACGCCTGTAGATGAAAGGATGATTGGTGCTGTTTTTACTGTATTTACTTGCCACTGTGTTTTAATTTCGATTGCTAAATCAGTGTATTTTGCTATTTTCTCTGTTTGCGTTGTAAGTAAATATTATTATAAAAAAACAAACAGATTATGTATCTATTACAATAAGATCACATAGATAATACTAAAAAGAACAAAATAGTTCCTTGATTAACAAACCACGGTACACACAATAGGTACCACTTCTGAACCGTGTGCATAGATCATAGATAACTATACTATAGTCTTAATTGAGTAGTTGTATCGAGGCTACAGTCGAGGCAGATGTCTTTGTTTCGACTTTGTATGGCGGGAAGAGGAAATCACTGATGGGTTATGAAATTGTGTTATGATTTATACTGTTGTAGATCTAGTACGAGTTTTAGGTATGTTATATCTTCATGAATTAGCTAAGGGTTTTGAGGATTCCTCATTTAAACAAAATAAGGGTTATTAGAATTTCAACCAAATCTGGTTAAGGCTGCACCGAGCCTATTGTGCTGCCCCCAATCGCATTTTTTTCATTTCGTAGTAATAAAAAAAAATTAAAAAAAAATGTCACATTGTAGTTATTGCTGAATTTCGATTTATCGGGTCCCTGCGGATTTGTTTTTATAATGTTTGTAGTTACTATCTTTAAGAACGCCAAAAGTGGCCACTTTTTGCGGTTTTAACGATAATAGCTACATGGCTGTAACATGTTTAAAACTCAATAATATTTGAAATAGCTACATGCATAAAACATAATAATCCGTAATGTTTCGATAAATTGAAAGCCAATCAGGACTACAATGTAACATTCTTTTTTTTTTTGGAAATGTTGTTTAATTGTTTAGAAATAAAAAAAATACGATTGAGCAGCACAAAAGGCTCGGTAGGCTCTTAAATGAAGTACTTTTCATTTTTAAATTTTGCATGAATACATTTATAACAAGACAAAAAACTGTGCCAACTAACTTAAAAAAAATTATTAATTTGGGTCGAAAATAGTTATTTTATTAACCGATTTCAAAAAAGGAGGAAGTTCTACGTTCGTCAGTTCGTAGCCAAAAAAACAAAATGATTTTCTTGTTAATTATCACATTTTTATTTTGGGTTAATGTTGTATATGTGCTATGGAACTGGAATAAAGCATTGTTCGGGACATTTTAATGCTCTTAACTAAGGTTTCACGATGGAATAATGTTGCAAAGGTAAGGCTAGCTTTTTGGCAACAAAATCACATTAAAAGAGGTATTTTATGCAGTAGTCCAGTCACGGAGTTTTGTTAGGCAGCGTAGGGAGTAATTATTAATTGGATTTTTAAACTTTTTAACCGGCACCATTTAGTGATAAAAAGACTATCTTAAAACATATTTAAAAAATTCGCTACGCAACATAGAAATCAAAATTTTATGTCCCGGAAGGCTTTTAAATTAATATTATTATTATTACTAATGCGCTCATTTGACTTAGATTTAACAATATAAATTTTTGAGCAATAAAACAGGCATTGAAATTTAAAAATTGAGGTATTTATTAGAAAATACGAATGTATTAGATAGAAAATCTAAGTAGACAAAAATATTTACACCATGTTTGAAGTATTTATAATGGTAAAGCCTTGAATGCGTGCGAAAACAAATTTACCATCAGGTTTTTTAGAACGAGATAATAGCTTAATTTTAAAATTGGAACTGTTGAAGACGTTATTTTTTTAAATTTTGGTCAAATTGGCTCTTCAATATTACACCGAAAAAATTAATTGTCAATTATTAATTAGTCCCGGATCAAACCGTAAAATGACTGAAATGAAAATGAAAAATGAAAAATGCACTTTATTGCCACACAAAATACAAAAAAAGAAAAGGTACAGAAACAATAGACAGATTAATCAAATAGAAAAAAAATCAAATATATATAAAAACACACATTGTGGCAATGGGTTAGGACTCAGTGTCCGCTGGCAGGACCTAATAAGATCTGCTGCTCAGCACTGATTTGCAGTCCCAACCTGCTCTTATATCAGCATACAGACATCGAGGGTACAGGGTAAGTAGGCACTACACAATTTTGACTAAAGTTATACTATATCACATTACATTATCTTCATTATGTGTGTGTGTGGGTGCAGCGAGTGCAGCGATAACCGTAAACAAGAGTTGCGTTCAACTATTTTTAACACGAAACCCTAAACCGCATTATAAATGTAACTAAAACAAAAAAAACGTTTAACAAGAAATTGTATCAAACGCAATTATGAACCATTGACCCAGTAATTAATAGCGTAATAAAAAACGTAATTAACTTCATATGTAAGAATTGTTAACGTGGTCGATGATCCGTGACACAGTGGTCGATTTGTAACGCGGAGGGAACTGAATTGGTTGTGCGTGGTTATGTTCTACTGACAATATCCTGTGAAATGCAGGGAAGGAATGCGATTTTTTTTGAGTTGGTAATAAAAACGTAATTAACTTAATTATATATGTATAAGAGTTGTTAATATAGAGGATCTGTAAATGCAGTGGTCTTGATTGGTTTTGTACTATTGACAATATCCTAAGAGCTGCAGGATTAGATGCAGGAACAGAATCAGACAGATAATGAAAACTTAATTAACTTCATATATTATGTAAGATTTGTTAACTTGGTCGATGATCCGTGACAGAGTGGTCGATTTGTAACGCGGAGGGAACTACAGCGGTCGTACGTGGATATATTCTATTGTCGATATCCTGCGAAATGCAGGGAACTATGCAGAGAAGGATTGCAATTTTTTTTAAGTTGGTAATAAAAATCTAACTAACTTCATAATGTTAGTCGTGTATCTTTTTTAAATATTATAATTTATGGTTGATCTGTAACTGTGTAGTGGTCGTGCATAGTTTTGTTCTATTGACAATATATCCTGAGAGCTGCAGGATTGGATTGCGACAAGTAGGACGCACAGAATGGGATAGAGAATGAAAACTTAATTAATTTCATTATTTAAGACTTAACAGGACACTGCAAGTTAAACAAACACCTACACAGAATGGGGCTTGTAGATTCACCCACTTGCAGATTCTGCTGTTAAGCAGAGGAAACGCCCATACACCTCCTCTGCGAATGCGAAGTGCTCATTCACAGCAGGAGTCGCCATCTAGGTGGATACATAATAACACCTACTGACATTAGGGACCTCCCCTCCAAAAGCATAACACGGTTCATGAAGTCCGTGGGCCTAGGAAATGACCTTTAGGTCTAGGGTGACAGCTACAATAGATCTGTCCAGGTCGCAGTAGCTATTTGGTTGACCAAGCCCTTATAACCAAATAATAATAATATTTAAGATTTGTTAACATGGTCGATGACCCGTGATCGAGTGGTTGATTTGTAACACGGAGGACTGCAGTGGTCGTTCGGGGTCGTGCATGACGGTTTTCTCGCTTTGCCGCTTTGTCGCGCGTGGCATTGGCATGCTAGTTGGATTTTTCTTTTGACTTCGATACTCTGATCCCTTAAAAACCGTCAGCTTATAGTTGACTCGTATCGAATTAGTTTAAATAACCGCGTGATTCGAATACACATTAGAGCTACATTTTTTAAATTCAAATTATGCTGACGGTAACAATTGACAGAGGTATAAAACAATACAAAATCGAATGCTAACATTTATAGCATTTTATTTATAATCCACAAAAATTCGTAATCGCGTGTCACAATCAAAACAATTTAACAACAAATCCGAATTCACGATTCGACAATTAAAAAAAAAAAACAGGCAATAGTTACAGAGTATTCCGGTATGCGACAAATTCTTCGTTTTGTTTTTTTTTTATTGTATACTTTCGCCGAAAACCGGTCAAGCAGAACTTTCTTACAAGGCAGGCTTTTGTTTTCTTATTACGATTGCGTAAAGTTTAAAATGATGTAATTAAGTCAGTATTGTTTTTGTGCGTTTTTGTTCCCATAGTCTAGTCTAGTACAATGTTGTTGTGTCATGTCTTCTAATTTTGTTTTTTAATCAATTAACCTTACGTGGTCGTTATCATTTAACATTTTTAAACTAGTTTAAAGTAATTCAATTTGTTAAATTATTATATTATAAGAAATCTTTATTAGAGAATAAATAAATAAAAATATACATCAATATAAGCACTATATACATAACCATGAACCTAAAGAAAAAAGAAACAAAACTAATACTACTTACAAATATAAAATGTCTTCTAAAATGATTTAAATAGGTTTACAGGGGAAACCTCGGAAAATAAGGCAATCATCAGGTACTATCCCAAAAAGACTGTAGGTATCTAAAAAAAACAATTACCTACTCAGGTACCTGCCATTTAATTTTGGTTTTAATGCAACTGGTAACTGGCTCCTGATGAATGCAATTAAAAACTTTAAAAAAAGTAGTTATGTAGGTTGCAAAATTATAATACAAAAGGGGTGCGTCAGATCTTCTAGCTAAACAAGTTTTGCTATGGGAACAAAACTGAAATTACATAATGAAAAAGAAATTTGGTTCATAAAGAACGATAATGACTACTCAGTCCATAATGTATGGAAAAGCTAATTATTTCCTCGCGATTTAGATCCATAATGGAAATTGTCCGGTCTGAACTGTTCAATTTAACACGTTCCGGGACAGTGACCGGCTATAGCAGTGATAACAATAAAAGTTCTATTGTGTCTCGTTCACCGCCCCGGTACGTGTTAATACGTAATTTTCACTTGTAAAGAATACACGGAGTTGAAAATTTGCTTACATATGATCACGACTATATTCCCAGAGGTAGTCAGAGATATTCTGAAACCTCAGAACATCCACGTGTCACTAGTACCGAAATTCTGCCCAGTGTGACGGGGAGTGAGCCCGTCGCCTCTCGCGTCTCGCCACAAGTACAAGAATTTAGAATGATAAATGATACGAATCCTCCATAAAAGCATGGAAACACGAAAATTGGCCATGGCAGTCGGTAATGTTCAACCTTCTTTCGTACGACGATTCTTCAAACTTTAGGTTCGTCCCTTTCTGACGGAACAAAATGAAATGAAAAAAAAAACTTTTTTTAAATTTTTAAAGGGACAAACCAACAATGGCGCGATGAAAACGTACGAATGTAGGTTGAACACTACCGACCGCCAAGGAGTATTTTCGTGTTTCACCGCTTGTAAGGCAGTCTCTACTCCAGGCATAGATAAAACCTACTTCCAGCTTCCTGGTACAATACATGCCTCGATATTTTAGCATGCAGGTTTCCTCACGATGTCTATGAAATAGAAGATTTATATGCAACATTTATTTCAAGTACTAAACTGTTAAACTAAAACTATAGAAACCGGGTAATTTACTTTCCCGCCTTCTCCGTGTTGCCTAGACTCCGGCGCAGCGTCGCGTCAAGCGAGATAATCACTAAGATAGCAAATAGCTCTGAATCGAGTTCATATAAAGTGAAATTCGCTCCAGATGCAGTTTCCTGCCGGTGCCGGTGTTGTGTCGGTGCGCGAGCGCAGGTTATGTGAAACAAGTGGCGTTCTTGGGGTTGGAATATGTTGCTCTTTTAAGGTCCGCCACACACAGACGGAATAAACCTGATTCGGAATTAGTTCCGGATGGAGTGTTGCCGCTTTCAGAGACTTTTTCACTAGATCTAGTGATTTTTTTGATGTCTTAGGTGGCATAATTTAAAGTGACTTTTGAGCTTAAGCGTTGATGGAACGATACCGTATCAAACCCTATCGTGACGGTGCAGTTGCGACGTCTTTGCGGTGTGATAATGGTTTATGCCATTTTGTGTGCAGATTATGTCTAATGTTAAAACTATCAATAGCCTTTTGATATAGTTGCATAATATTGAAATACAATTTACAAATCATAATCGTCGTCGACCTCATCTCATGACATTAATTATCATGTATAGAAATTGTTTATTTCGTTTCAATAAATACTTCAAAATGCAATTGTCATTCTTTTCGCGTTTCATACATTTTTATTTTAGGCATTTTTTAAACAGCACTCTTGTATTTTTTGTAACCATAGTTGACAACACTGAATCCTAAATCAGGATTCCGGATCGCAATTCCGTCTGTGTGTGGCGGACCTTAGTCTCAAAGGGTGCGACAGAGCTCTGGATATTTTATCTCACTTCGGTGTAAATAAACCAAGTAGCAACCGCGACAGACTGCGACGGAACGACAGAGTGAAGCGGGCTTCATATTCATTTTCATTTATTCAGTAATGATTGTACAATGTCAATAGTTTAAAATTAAGGTCGTAGTAGCTACATGTCAATTATAATATTAAATTACAATGTCTGTAGGTACTTAAATAGACTTATCATATAACGAGCGTTAACCCGCAACTTCGTCCACACAAATTATATATCAGATTTTCAGTCAGATCATAAGCTATCAAACAAAAAAAGTTCCATCAAAATCGGTTCAGTAGTTTTTGCGTGATACTCGTTCAAACAAACAAACACACAAACAAACACAGAAAAAAACACACGAACAAGCACACAAACACATACACAAACAAACACACAAACAAACAGACAGACAAAAATCCAAAAATTGGTGAAATGGAATCAGGGACACCTAAAAACCATATCGTAACTTTTTTTTTGTTAATATCTTCAATGTACAGACAAACTTCCTGTTACAGTTTTATAATAGTATAGATAGAGCGAAGATAGCCCATACGGAAGAGAGCTAGCGCCTCAATCCTGAGGACGCGGTTCGATTCCTGGCCTGTACCACTAAGTTCTTCGGAATTTATGTACGGTTGTATTTATCATTTACTAGCTCGGCGGTGAAGGAAAACATCGTGAGGAAACCTGCATTCCCGAGGATGAAAAGAAAATATCATAAGTTCTGAGGTATGCGTAAAATATGGGTGAGCTTGGGGCGAACACAAAGGACCAGCGATGGTCTCCGTGTTACATAACGACCCTTGCTTGCAATAGCCCAACCACAAATAATAATAATATCATATAATGATTAAGTTAAGATTCTTTAAGTATAACATAAATTTTCGAACCGAGGAATACATAAGTATACCTGGTCTTATCTAAAACACTTCTCTACTGTACAGTGTGATCAGACTATTGTCTTCTCTAAAATGACTAATCTGAGAATAGAGTTAGGCAACCTGCAGTCAGCTCCTAGCTTACTCAACAAAAAAAAATAATTGGTCGTTTTGTTAAAAAAAACTATTGTTTCAAAACTGCACACTTGATTATACAACGTGTTAAATCAATAAAACAGTAAAGTATGAGGAAAGTGCGCGCCGCGGCCGCTGGGCACGCGTCCCACTGCGCCAGATATCTGCGCACGCGACCGCGGCATTCACGTTATGTTCTATTCTATGCAGTCGGTAATTATTACTAACTATTATAAGTATTTGTCAAGGCAGATTTATTGTTTGATTTTTTAAAAGTTAGCATAGCATATGCTCACGACTATATTCCCCGAGGGGGTAGTCAGAGATATTCTGAAACCTCAGAACATCCACGATTCACTTATAGTACCGACTATTTGTCCAGTGTGACAGAGAGTGAGCCCGTCGCCACTTGTAATGGACAGTAGGTACAATACATACTTCGAAATTAAAGCATGTAGGTTTCCTCACGATGTTTTCCTTCACCGAAAAAGCCAGTGGTGTTACAAATCGTACATAAATTCCGAAAAACTCATTGGTACGAGTCGGCCTGGACGGGGATCGAACCATCGCCTCCTGCACGGCAGGCAAGGTTACTCGTCACTGGACCACCACAGCTTAAAAGTTAGCACGAACAATAAACTGTTACTGTAAAGTATTTTTCAACACACTTGCTCATAAAATGGCCCTCATTTCACCGCAATTAGGCACATAATGACACCTATAATCAAACTGTGACTTTTTCATTACTATTATTCACAAGGGAGTTATAGGTTTTTTATAGTAGGTATCTAAACTTATTGGTTGAGTTCTTGAGTTGCTTTGTTCTTAAAAAAGTTTCGATACAAAAAAGATCGTATTCAATAGTACAAATAAATTCTCTAAATAAACTTTTTATTTACTAAATAAAATGATTTTTTATTATTATTTTCTTCACAAGTGTGTTGAAAAAGGTCATATGATACACGTGTGTATTGATGATTACCGTCCTCGGCTCTCTTAAGACCCTCGCCTACGGCTCGGGTCTCAATGGCGCCTCAGCGGTAATCACCAACATTAAACATTTGTACCATAATGTACTATTATAGCCAGAGCAATGTTCTCTTTGGTTCGTATTGACAAATACAGCATTGGTCAAGGAGAAGCTACTGTTTGTTACTGCGGGCTAGCATCATCATCATCAGCCTTTTAACGTCCCACTGTAGGGCACAGGGTTACCCTCAAGGAAGGTGGTATGGGAGGCTTATGAATAGAGGGTCTCGTTTTCACCCTTTCGGTATGGAACTTTAATAAGGAACCTATAAAGATTAGTTGTCGATGGCCCGCCTTGTAGGTTAGTGAACCTGCCTGCTGATCTGAGGGTGGCTGGTTTGAATCCCGTAAAGGAGCAAATATTTGTATGCTTAGGAGTTATAAATTTAGTCTACAATGAGTGCAAATTGGTAGACTTCAAATACGCGTTAGAATATCTTTTTCAGTGTATGCAGGTTTCCTCACAATGTTTTCCTTCATCGTTTGAGAGCATTTGGTATTAAGTACATTGCATGTGGTCTGTGCAGATTCGAACCCTCACAATTGAGAGTCCATACCTGTCCGTAACGCACTACCGACTCTATGACGACTGACGACTGGGGGCTATGGGGGTACCAGGCCATGTACCCGGACTTTCAATCTTCGATATATCGCGACCGTTTCGATCCAAAATTCATTATAATATAGTTGACAATGGAACGAAAACGTTCATGCAATTGCGAAGTTCGAATGTCCGGGTAGACCCCCAGGGCCTCTACCCGGACATTCGAACTTCGCAATTGCGTGAACGTTTTCGATTCAATGTGTACTCTATTACAATGAAGTTCGGACCGAAACGGTCTCGATATATCAAAAATCGAAAGTACAGGGCCTATACTTAGTAATAACTTAAGTATAGGGCCCAATCGGGTACAGGGCCTGATTAGGTCAACTAAATGAACTGAGCGGCATTGGGCTTACGCTACATGAGTAAATACTCCACAGAGCACTATCGCACTAGCAGACAATATATGGAAGCGTGATTACTGGGCGGCGCATTCCTGACTGCTTTTTAGGGTTCCGTACGAAAAGGGTGCCTCTAGAACGCCTGCGCTGTCCATCCGTCCATCCTCTAAAGGGCTGTATCATTCTTCAAATTTGGGAATCAGGAACTCAATTACTTATTTGTATTCCACTAAGTTATTGTAATCAAATAAAGAATTTTTATTAATTATTTAATTTAGTTTTTATTTCCTAACAATAAGAAACAAAAAAAATATTGATGGAGGAGGTTTGGGGGATACCTTACTTTTAATTTTGCTCTATCATAAAAAGGGTAATACATTCAAGCGCCAAACTTGATGTGATTAAAGATTAAAGAGTCACAGAGAAATAATAAAAACCGGCCAAGTATGTGTCGGCCTTGCTCTAAGGATCCCGAAAAATATATTTTTTCCTGAATAATATATTGTGGTACGGACCCCTCGGAGCACGAATCCGGGTCGCACTTGGCCTGTTTTTTAATAAAGCGATCTCTGTAAGTGAAATTGGTTATGAGAATCCATTCATTTCTAACCAAATTTAATGAATGGATGAAAGAATTAAATAACAACCATTCAGTTCTAAGTGTTCAAAGTCAATACCATTTCATTAGCTTGTAAATGCAAGCATTATGCAAAACAGAACTTATCACAATATTAGTTTGTTTAACATCTTAACCGGACGGTTCCGGTTTTCACCGGATTCAGCCGCTAATTGAGTTAGTGACAACTTTCGTCCAAAAGGCGCGAAAGCTGGGTTCGGTGACCTATTGACAGGTGTCCGATGACAATGACAGGGAGTGACAACTGTTACGTCAGAGCAAATGGGACGATTTGGTTTGTTTACAATACTTTCTCAGTTCTGCGTACATCTATCTATACTATTATAAAACTGTACCAGGAAGTTTGTCTGTACATTGAAGATATTAAAAAAAAAAAAGTTACGATATGGTTTTTAGGTGTCCCTGATTCCATTTCACCAATTTTTGGATTTTTTGTCTGTCTGTTTGTTTGTGTGTTTGTTTGTTTGTTTGTTTGAACGAGTATCACGCAAAAACTACTGAACCGATTTTGATGAAACTTTTTTTGTTTGATAGCTTATGATCTGACTTAAAATCTGGTATATAATTTGTGCGGACGAAGTCGCGGTTTAACGCTCGTACTATTATAAAACTGTAACAGGAAGTTCGTCTGTACATTGAAGATATTAACAAAAAAAAAGTTACGTTATGGTTTTTAGGTGTCCCTGAAGCCATTTCACTAATTTTTGGATTTTTTGTCTGTCTGTTTGTTTGTGTGTTTGTTTGTTTGTATCACGCAAAAACTACTGAACCGATTTTGATGAAACTTTTTTTGTTTGATAGCTTATAACTTATCTGACTTAAAATCTGGTATATAATTTGTGCGGACGAAGTCGCGGGTTAACGCTCGTATATAATAATATTGTTAAATGTGCCTTGTGAAGTTGTGAACTGATTCTGCACTTCATGGGAGTGCTTCAATCAAAAGTTACGGCTATTTATGTCACAAATGATTCATGCAAGCTCACTCATCAAAAACTACGCGGTGAAATTGATATCATTAGCATCCTTTTAAACTAAGAGTCTATCCATCGAACTGAATAACTTTTACTATGGGAGCAAACCGATCGGAGCAAATAAAAAGTCTACTGTTCCATACTAAACTGCACTGTCGAGTTCGCGACTCAAATGTATGCAACAGCAGATTTTTTTTTGCTTCGATCGGTTTTCTGCCATTGTAAAAGTTGTTTAGTTTGATGGGTAGACTCTAAGCTTAAAAGGATGCTAATGATACCGTTGACCTATTCTCTAGTTTGGGAGGTCTGGGCATATCTTTCTCGCTTCCTTTAGACATCAATATACATTCTCGTAGATTTATGCTTCTATGTAAAAATCAGAAAATGAAAAAAAATATTTTTCTGTACTGTGGTTAGTGAAGATGAGGTACTTTTAGTACCCACAGAGCAAAAATAGTTAAACAACCATTATATGATAATGGTGACGGAACCCTTTCAAGGGCGTATCTGACACGCTCTTAGCAGGTTCTTTAGTGCAGTTTCATTCAATAATCAAGTCTTATTTTTATGTGTTCTATTCTAATAATTTCTTGACTGAATATTTGTTTCCTATTCATTTATTTGCATGCATGTACAATTACAACATTTGTTTCTTCTTTCTTTTATTGATAACCTTCCCCTTGCATTACGTTCCGTGGTGAATACAAATACTTAAAATGAACTCAATTTCAAACCATCCATTCACTCTTTAGCGCCTCGTTTTAAATGAACCAAATTAAAATAAAATTCCTTCTTACTTTCCAATCATTAATTATCATTACACTAAGTATCATTGCACGACAAAAATATAATGATTCGGAAATAGTTCGCTTAAAGACTTTAATAATAGTACTTAATATAAGGCCGACCGCAAACTTTCGATTACGATTGTAAATGTTCGTTATTTATTTTGTTTCATTCCGTCAGTCTCGGTAAACTTTCGCTAGTAAAATCCTATTAATATTGCAAATGAATATCGCCATGTCGATTTTATAAGTTTCCTCTTTAAATAGAGGAGAAATTGACGTTTTGTATTGAAGTCTTGAGTTTTATTAACTTCTGTAATCAATGCGTTATGTTTTATGGATTTCTTTGAAGCATTCAATACGGACCTTTTACTAAGGTGTAGGTAATATAATCTTCATAAAATACCCTATTCACCGTTTTTTTCTTCTCTAGAAAGTTAGTTGCTAAAACTGTATTTCTATTCCCTTATCTACCTTTATTTGAATAAGATTTTTCGATTTTCATTCAAAATTTCATTTTTCATGCCTTTCTTTTTCTTCGTCTTTTCCTTTTTTTTTTAACTTGTTATGACATCCGAATATTAAATATGAATTTTTCTGTAAAATCCCTCAATAAAAGTCTAAAATCAAGAGAATGATATGGTTGGAGAATAGTTTCTGTCCCCCGAGCGAGATGAGCAGTATAACAAATTATTATACTGATTTTGACTGATTTATGTCGTTGCCAAAAAAGTGTGTAAGTTTTGTACTTGTTTGGGTCTTGCTTGAATAATTTGGACATTCTGAGTATGCTTCATTTTGTATCTCTGACTACCCTATCAGGGAATATAGGTAGGTGATTAGTCGAGAGCATAATTATGGCATGATAATGTGAACCTTGAATTTGGCAAGGTTCCTTATAAGGCAACTAAGTCTTTACCATGGAATCATATGCGGCATTCTATCTCTATCAAAGTGGATCACCAATCTACCTGCAAAGTTCAAGCATGACTATAACTCAAATTCCTTTCAATAGTACCACTCTAGTGAATTTCTTGATTGTGATAGTTAATTTATATATTACTAGAGTTAGCCCGCGACTTCGCCCGCACAAATTATATACCAGATTTTTAATCAGATATATCAAACAAAAAAGTTTCATCAAAATCTGTTCAGTAATTTTTGCGTGATGCTCAGACGGACAAAAAATCCAAAAATTGGTGATATGGAATCAGGGACACCTAAAAACCATATCGTAATTTTTTTTAATATCTTCAATGTACAGATACACTTCTGTTGCAGTTTTATAATAGTAATAGATAGATAGATGACATTGATTTTAAAGTTTTTCTTTCTCTTTAGTCAACCGACCTTAAGCAATAAACGGAAATCCCATAGAAACTCCATCAGCGAAGTACTAAACGCCAACCGATGCGATGTCGGCGCAGTCAGTCAAGCTCAAGAACGAAAACCAGCCTTATCAATATACTGTTGTTATACTTTTGTACTTAGCTGTTGCTGATTCAATACATTTTATAAACTCGTCCACAGAATGTACCAATTTAGCGTTTTTCTTTACTTTTTAAAATCTCAACACATGGCATAATCATCGTTCCATAGAGAAGTGTGCCAAATCATTTTTAAAAGCCAAAGTATTAAGCCCGTACAGCCAATGTCAGACGGTAACAGTTTAGAATTTTTCATTGAAATGATTCATAAATAATGAAACATTCTATTAATATGTCTTTTTGATCATATTTTTCCTGTTTATTTTTTTAAAGAAATCATTTAGAAATTTTGTATTTTATTCACGACGATCTATGCTCCATCTAGTGATCCCCAAGAAAAATGCTCATTCGGTGCGACTTTATAAATGTACGAGCGTTAACCCGCGACTTCGTCCGTACAAATTATATACCAGATTTTAAGTCAGATCATAAGCTATCAAACAAAAAAAGTTTCATCAAAATCGTTTCAGTAGTTTTTGCGTGATACTCGTTCAAACAAACAAACACACAAACAAACAGACAGACAAACAAACAGACAGACAAAAAATCCAAAAATTGGTGAAATGGAATCAGGGACACCTAAAAACCATATCGTAACTTTTTTTTTGTTAATATCTTCAATGTACAGACAAACTTCCTGTTACAGTTTTATAATAGTTTAGATAAATCAATCGTAACGTCAGCGGCGCACCTAATCGCCCTTGAACCTACTGGATAGTGAAAGTGATCATTATCAACCTGTCGGTCTGAGTCGATTGAGTCGTGACTCGACTCGTGAGTCGAATCAGATGAATAGTTATTATTATTGTTATGTCGGTTATTTGCCGGTGATTGGGTTAATACGTTGCGTTTTGAGTTTGTGATGAAAGTTCGTGCAAAATCGTAGGGAATGGAAGGTTTAGTCCTCTTTCGCCGGATTCCTTATTGGACGGATAATCTTTTTCGTCGCCAAATTGACGGTAAATAACTGATTGATATGTATCATGGGTACAAACCAAATATCTTTGCAAGCTTCCTGATATGTAAACATTTCCGGTAAAAAAAAGGGATTTGTCCAAACAAGAATCTGGCCAAAACGGAATCTGTCCAATAAGGAATCCGGCGAAAAAGGACTAAACCGAATGGAAATGGTGCTTGTAATTTTTTTTTAAAGTATATTAAGTACCTTTTTTTGTAAGTTTAGAAAAAAAATTGTAGATAGTGCGGTCTAAAAATAGAGTTCAATGATTTATATTGTATATGTATATTCCTATTTGAATTATTTTTAAATATTAATTATCTAAATTGTTAAAGTAAAATTTAAAAAGAAATGTTTTGTATATGAAGCCAGAAGATTTTTAAATGTTTTTTTTTAATTATTTGGAATGAGTTCTAGAGTTTTTAGCCAGTAAGCTTGATGTCACTTAATTATAAATAATATAAAAATTCTAAAACAATAAAACGATAAAATAATAAAAAAATAACTCACCTTATAAAAACGCAAAAACACAAATAATTCCAAAAATAATATCCTCTCGCCGAAATCAAAGTCTCTTCTCACTCAGAAAATATCCCAAAAAACTCAACTAAAAAAAATCCTAAAATTTCTCCGACTGAATCACATTTTCCTTTAAACAAAAATGGTTCATCCTTACACTTGATAAGTTTAAGTAAGTTTTAAGTTAGTTTTAAGTAAAGTTTAAGTTTTAAGTATGGTGTTGTCGATTCAACGGCCGCGGTAAGACTAACTTTGAGTTAGCGGTCGGAGAGAGCAGCTTAACTATCACTTAACAAGGCAGGGCCGGATTTAGTAGAACTTGTTTCTTAAAGGAATTTATTTATAAAACTTCATCATTGTTTATTTTTGACGGTCTTACTTCAGTCGGTAGTGAACCTGCCTGCTGTGCCGAGGGTCACGGGTTCGAATCCCGTAAGGGGGAAACATTTGTATGATGAATATGAATATTTGTACCCGAGTCATGGATGTTTGTATCTATTATACGAGTATGTATTCCATATCGTTGTCTAGTCATCATAATACAAGGTACTTTAAATGTGACTCAGATAATTTTTCAAAAAAATAATTATTAGGCCATAATTTTTTTTATAATATACAAGGTAAGGTAAGGTAAATGTGACAAGATATTTTATGTAAAAATGACCAATATCAAATATTATTGACTATAAACATGTAATCCACCTGAGACTTAATAATTCAATGTCTATCATCATCAGCCTATAAACGTCCCACTGCAGGGCACAGGGCACAGGTGTATGGGCATTAAACTAGAAATAAACATTTCAACGGATTCTTACCGCGTTTTGGTATATTTGGTATATCGGGAACGCAAATATACCAAAACGCGGTAAGAACCCGTTGAAATGTTAATTTCTAGATTAAATAATAACCGCGTAACTCTCAAAAACTGTATGGGCGTTAGTCCACCACGCGTGCCCAATGCGGATTGGTAGACTTCACATACACATCAGAATTTCTTATTCAGCGTATGCAAGTTTCCTCACGATGTTTTCCTTCACCGTTTGAGAGCTGTCTGTCTGTATGACGTACATAAGTTTGAAAAACTCATTGGTACATGGCATGTCGACAGTGCGGATTTGAACTCGGACCTCAAGATTTGGTTTCCACATCTCTCCGCAACGCGCTACCGACTTAACCTTATAGACAAAGCGTCGAAGCTAATGTCTGTAATGTAAAAAATTTCCTACGGTACACAAAAATCTTCTAACCGACACGGTATTAACCACATCGTTAACTTATGTAAAGTTAGAAAAACTCATTGGTATCATGTTGTCCGTGCGGATTCGAACCCGGACTCCCATAATTGGGTGTCCATATCTCTCCACATTATATTTTATTTATTTAGTTTATTACCAACCCATTGTGGATTTGTGGAGTATGGGCCCTCTCCCTCTCACACTTATTCGTGTGGCGAGGCCTTTTCCCTGCAGTGGGATATAACTGACTTTTTATATATATTACATCAACGCGCTAGCCAATTCATCAACAAAAGATAGTCAAATAGAAAATAAGCTTAGTCCTTAAAGACATTTACCTCTTTTAGGATTTTTCCACAGTCAGATAAAAATTACTCATTACCATAGCGTACCTTTCCAATGAATATAATTAAGTAACGTCTATTATTAATGTTATGTGCAATTGATTGAATGAATTTATAAATTCCGTCAAAATTAGTCATTCACAGAAAACGTTAAGGAAATTGCACAGAGTTATAGGAAGTGGAGGGCATTTGCAATTATTATTGTAGGAGCATTAACACCATCCTGTTTAATTATTAATTTAGCTAGTACATTAGAAATCTAATTGCTTAATACTCTAAAGTTCGATAAGAAAAATACTGGTTTCTAGGTGAATTTTTTTTTACTACTTTTTGTTCTATTACCTATACTTGATCATCGTCATCATCATCTCAGCCGATGGACGTCCACTGCTGGACATAGGCCTCCCCCAAGGATTGCCGTAACGACCGGTCCTGCGCTGCCCTCATTCAACGGGTTCCCGCCGCCTTCACCAGGTCGTCAGTCCACCGAGTGGGGGGCCTACCCACGCTGCGCTTTCCGGTACGCGGTCGCCACTCGAGAACTTTTCGGCCCCATCGGCCATCGGTTCTGCGAGCAATGTGCTCTGCCCACTGCCACTTTAGTTTAGCAATTCTTTGGGCTATGTCAGTTACTTTCTTCTTCAGTCAGGTTCTTCTGCGGATCTCTTCATTTCTGATTCGATCTAGCAGGGAAACTCCATTGCCCTTTGGGTGACTTTCAGCCTTTTTATGAGGCCTTGAGTGAACGACCATGTCTCGATCGAAGACTTAGTAACGAACTAGAAACGTAGACACTGCGGTATTTGGGACGTATACTACGTAGCTTCCCGAAGACTGCCCAACCGAGTTGGATTCGACGGTTGATCTCTTTCTCGAAGTTGGACCTACCTAACTGAATACCTAACGCTATATATGCTTTCCCATAATACAGGAAAAAAAATAGAGTAGTCTTTCTGTTCTAACCCATACGTCATCAAAAGAAAGTATTTTTTTATAAGGTACCTTTCATTTTACATTCACAAATACATCCCTGTCTCGTGTTCAAACATGATGGCATTTTTTCTGTTTCCCGATTTACTCTTTTTTGCTCTAACATTAAGTTTTTACGTTTCCTCCGAAAAAGGTAAACACGTTGTGTTTGATACAGATTAACTATATAATTTAAGGATGTGCGTGGGTTTTTATAGTTTATTTTATGGATCAAAGGAGCAGGTAATCATGATGTACTTACTTACTTATTAGGACTATTAGCCCAGTCATTTTACGGAGTTTTATTAGGAGGGTTAACAAAACTCCGTAAAACGACTAGGCTATAAATAGCAGCGGTTACAGTTTAAAAGTCCCATTGATAATTATTCCCCACCTCTTCTAACAAAACTCCGTAAAATGTGAGCATATGCTCTGCTATGCTATGCTAAATATCAATTTTTAAAGTTCAATGCCTATTTTATTGCTCAAAAACTATTTATATTGTTAAATCTAATTCAAATGAGTGCTAAGGTATTAATTTAAAAGCCTTCTGGGACTCACAATTTTGATTCCTATGTTGCGTACCGATTTTTTTAAATATGTTTTCAGATAGTCTTTTTGTCACTAAATGGTGCCAATTACAGTTTGAAAGTCTAATTAATAATTACTTCCGACCTCTCCTAACAAAACTCCGTAAAATGACTGGGCTAGACTTGTGTGTAATTAGAAAATAGCGATTTTGATATCTTTATGTTTATCGGCTAGCAATAAGGATTCTTCGGCTACTTTCCTAAAATCCGACGAGTTTCAAAATGTGTTTGACAAAATGGTATGTAAATATAACCAAGTTTTATGTGTTTATAACTATGTAAGTATGTAAATGTATACGAAGTGTATTTTGGCGGTGAAATGGTGATGTAAGAACATTCCGACGCCCACCGTCCATCTATAGTTATTGAAGTTTCTACTAAGAATTCTGAAAGTACACTCGGCTTAGTAATTTTAGTTCCAGTTAATTTATTTTTAATCTGTGGTATCAGCTAGTGAAAATTTTTGCCATTTAATAAAATCAAGTCTGTTACCTTTTTCGTAGTAATCAGAAAATTTACTATAGCTCTGATCAGAGAACTGCGTAATCAACTAATAACTTGCCAAAGTTTTTCAATTTTTGCATATAAGTCTTTGTAGGTTGACCAGAATATCATGAAATGAAAAAAAGTTAAAAAATATATATTTTCACATGGTAGTGTCACAATGCCATCTGTCTAGTAAACGTGCATTTGTCCATCACGTGTCTTAATAGATTCACTTGTATCGATTCAAACGCATTATTGTAGTGAATAATGATGCACACACAAATGTTTATATTGATGCGCACGCGCGTGTGCATAGTGGCAAGGGCTGTCGACAAAAAACTGATCAAATATTACGAAAGTTTTGCATCGTGGCTGTACCGCGTTTGGATCTATGCTTTACCGACTTTTTTTTATTTATTTTAAGTTTTCATATTTACAAAAGGTACAAATAACTTTACTTTTCGCCAAACTGCAGAACAGTTTGTTGGCGAAAAACATTACACTCAACTTTAAAAAATGAGTCCTTAATCTTACCTATACAATATAGTTTAGTATTATGATAAAGTATAAAGATAATATCAAAAACCCAAAACAGTAAGTTTGTGACATCACATATTATACTCAGACACCTACTAACAGCGATTGTTTACAATATTCATCTAATTATGTACTATCAAATTTTTAATGACTCAAGAATTGTTTTTTTAGTTTAGGCCTACTGGTACCGGGATATCGGCCCCCAATACCATTTTATGGGTTTTGGTGTCGAAACTCTTGGGCCGTGGGGACCTAATGCGCAGGCGCTTTTTAAAGACCTGTCAAAGCGCCTGATAGACTCGACAGGGGACCCAAGAGCTGGCACTTTCCTCGCTCAACGGATCAGCATAGCCATTCAGCGAGGAAATGCGGCCAGCGTTCTGGGTACCCTCCCACAAGGACCGAACCTGCACCACATCCTAGGTTAGTTTAGTTATAAGCTCTTTATTTATAATTTTATTTAATGTTACTATTTTATGGATCTTTCGAATAAACTAATACTTAATGTTTAGCTTTTAAGGATATTTTACAAAGATTCTGTTTTTGCCTTAGCCAGTCAATATGCATCGATGCTGCATCGCGACTCAATCGATGCTTTTTACAGCACTCCTGCGATGCAGTGTGTAAAGGGCCCAAATATAATTACCCCAGTGTTGCTTACTCTAAAATTTGATTTCCATATTTGCCATCAGATTCTGGTCCATCTATATTAATGTAAAGTAATATTAATCCTAAAATACTCACAGCATTTGGTGACTGGCCGCCAGAAAAAAAAATACGCCAATATTACCCATACTACCCCTTCATATTGTTTATAACATTGAATACAGTAAAGTCGTCCTTTAAAGTCCTCTCATCCTTTCTACTCCTCCTCAATCCAGTATTATTCCATATTTTTTTCAAAAATATTAAGTAAGTATCCCATACCGTGTGTGCAGTGTAGGTGTAATTGAATTGACACATAGATATAATTAAGTTAAGTCTGTTCGTGTGATTATCTTTTATACTTACTTAATAATAAGGATGAGTCCCTACCGGCGTACGAACAAACCAGTTATGGGTTTTAGTACGTTGATATTTGTTAATTTAAGTAAACAGTGTATTGTCATGTATAAATAAAATAGATAATAAATAAATAATCTACAGTAATGAACTTATGTAATAAATACGCCGGTAGTAGATCCAATATCCAGATTATCGGATGAAATGAACAAGAAATGCCTATACCGTGAGATAGAGATCTAAGCGTTAGTACAGAGATTCCGGAATAGAGGTATGAGAGCTATAATTATATAACGAATGCTATCTTTAACAGGTTCCTCAAAATATCGATGGACGTCTGGAAGAAATGAATATAATAAGATCAGGACATCAGCTGGCATAGGTATTGTCCTTGTTAGTCGGTAATAATCGTTTTTAAATTCCCGTCTATGTTTTCGACGTTACTTTGCCCCTTTCTAATCCAATGACAAAAATAAAAATAAAGTTTTTATTTAATTTTTGTTCTGATAGAAAGGGACACGAAAACGTTGGAAATATCAATTGCGGAGATACGAAAGAAGGTCGAATATTACCGTTCGCCATGGCCAATTTTGTTGTTTCCATGCTTGTAAGGAGAAGTGGCATCCTTTATGATTCTAAAATCCTCGGATAAGATCCTCATCGGCAACTTATAAATATTCTACTGTAGGGCACAGGCCTACCCGCAAGGAGGGTGTATGGGTGTTAGTTCACCACGCGTGCCCAATCTGGGTGTAAAATTGAAGACTGTGTGGAATAGATAATATGATCAATAGCAGTTATGTAGAATCACAAATGGGAAGAAAAGCGATTGTCAAGAAATTAAATAAATCCGATTAGTAGACTTCTCATCATCAGAATTTCTTCTTCAGCGTATGCAGGTTTCCTCACGATGTTTTCTTTCGTCGTTTGAGAGCGTTTGGTTTTACGTACATAAGTTAGAAAAAATCATTAGTACATGACATGCCGTCCGTGCGGATTCGAACCCGGTTCCTCACGATTGAGGGTCCATACCTCTCCGCAACGCGGCACTGACGTTGTGATAAGTAGACTATAGAGATAGAGATAGATAGACAAAGAATTTATTATTATTATTTTTTATTTATTTACTTTTTTTTTTACAAGTAGGTCGTTCAATTGTCTAAAAGTACGCGTTGCTTCAGCGGCACGCATAATTCCGTTGTTAGTTACGTTACAGCAAAGCTTTTGTCCACCCCTAGAGGGATTAATGGTCATACATCCATATACTCACGCCTCTGTCCCGTTGGGGTAGGCAGAGATAATTGATCGCCATCGGCTACGATCCTGACACACCTCTTATGCCTCTTCCACAGTCATAATAATATATCCTTGTCAGTCTCAGGTACTATCGCGGTCTTTGCCGCCTGTACACCGCTAGGCTCATTTTCGCTTGCATACTAAAAAATAACAACGCTGTCTAGCACCGCCCTGTTGATGAATAGATCAATTAATGAATGGTTTCCAAACAATAAATTTTGCGCGAAATTATGCGAATTTTCTTTTAGTGGTCAGGCGGAAAAGTCCCCGATAGTACATATTTTGATCTGGTCCTTCTTAAGTACGCTGCCAATTTGGGGCGACCCCGTTCAACTTTTCCACTCGCTTTACATATTTGATACGTCACACTAAGAGGTCTTACAGACGAGCGACAATTTGTTTGCGACAGCTTGTTACAGCTTGCGACAGCGGTCGCAGAAGGTCGCGTGACCCTCGGCGACCGCTACCGCAAGCTGTCGCACGCTGTCACCATTGGCGTAGCTAGAAATTTTCCCTGAGGGGGGCAACCGTCCACCTAGCATATAGCTACCGCCCCAGTGGCAAGACTCACATTTCTCGTGGCAAGGTCGGATCCAAAAGTTCATTTTCCTAAGGCGCCCGTAACCAAAATTTTACTTGGGATTTTTAATGTATACATGTTATAAACGTGAATGATCGCGATTATTTCATAAACAATAACAGTTGTGGTTTTGATGCTTCAGCCCTTGTATGCCTATTTATCTGGATTCTGGAGCGAGCGAAGCGAGCTCGAAATTTTGCAGTATTACCTCTGAGTTTTGGCTTGAATTGCACAAGATGATGTTGAAACATATTATTATTTTTTTTTTTATTTTTTTTTTTTATTTATTTATTTATTTTTTTTTTTTTTTTATAAATAGTGCCCACTACTATTTAATTATTTCTTCACTACTTTCCATTTTTCTAAGGGGGGGCAACGAGCTTTCTGAGGTAGGCGGCCCCCCCTTGCTACGCCAATGGCTGCCACAAGCTGTCGCATACTGTCGAAAACTGTCACATGCTGTCGCAAACAAGTGTCTCTCGTACGTAAAAGGCTTCGGTCTAAGCATGTATGTATAGGCATATCAATTTATATAATGTAGTGTACGTATTGATATCTTTAAACTCGCGTGTGACTGTACGATACCCGCGGACCCGCTAACCGGTGGGTAAACTCGTCACTTTCTTCGAGCACGCCCCGCATTGTGCAACACCTTGTAACATGTTACCGGCGGTCACCACTCACATGGCCAGGCTGTTATTATTTACGTTACATCCTCACATTATTACGCTTATATCCGTACAATGATACTGGTTTCTTTTGAACTGACAAATACTGCTTGCTATCGCCTGGATTGACAAACGTCCGCGATGGGCAGATCTAATATGTCGACAGTATGATTGGGATTGCCATAATCTCACAATGAGCGTTTTTCTTTTCTTTTTTAAAGTTAGTTCTTAAAAAACTCGACAGATGACATGTTTATCGCTCCATATAGACGCGAGTACCTGTCAAAATCATGTCAAGACCGTGCCTGACATTTTTAAAAAAGGCCAAGGGATCGAGTCCATACAACCATGTCAGACGTAAACAGTCTCATATTATCGATTAAAATGATTCGTAAATAATGAAATATTCGTTAAAAAGATGCGTTGGCGTCTTTTTGATCATCCTCCCTCTTTATTATTTTAATGAAACACTTTTTGAAAATTTGAACTTTATTCGCACAGGCCGTAACGCTATCTATCGATCCCCTAGAAAACCAAAAGAAAAAAGCTCATTTTGAAGACTGTGGTGTAGTTAAGGACGTCTTCCATATCCTGATGGAGTGTGTGCGGAGCGAGGCCCTCAGGAGACAGGTTTTTGATGGCATGCCATCTTTTTATATTGGGCGTTTAAATTGTGCTTTGGCTGTTGGCTACACCTACCTGGGCTGCAGCCTAGGCACTGTATTTCTTGGCCTAGTTACAAGTTTTTTTTACAAATGTCTGTGAACACTTAAGAAACTTACAGAGTTATATGGCCTCAGACCAAGCTCTTAGTGTGGGCTATGGAAGGACCAAAAACCAGAGACGAGCAATCCCCCTGGTAAGTCAACATCATGTGGGCAGCAAGCCCTGGTGCCCGAGTTTTTTCAGACCATCTTAGGGCCTCTGAAGTGGTTTTTACGTAACGACTACCACCACCAACTAAGTGGTCCCGTTAATAGCGCACTGATGCGAAGTCCTCCTTGTATAGAATGTCATTGTCTGCCCCATATATTAGAGTCAAGTCAGTACTGTAGATTTGTATGAAACAATCGTTTTTTTTTCGTGATTTCGAAGTTGGCTCCATCGTGAAAGTTGTTTAGTTTGATGGTCTGAAGCAACCCTTTAAGTATAACTAGGGTGTTTTGTTACACCCTGTAACTGCTGAAGAATCCATAAAATGCATCACCGTTCCTTTTGGTTTCCTCCGAGCCGGATAAAAAAAAGAAAAAATTTCTTTCAACTTGAATTACGCAAAGGCATTCATCTTTCAACCTTATCTCGTTTCCATCCACGACTCATTGTGCCTGACCCAAATCCTCGAGTTTACTTTCTTCTGCGCACGCGCCGGGGGGCATGAAAGCTGCCACCTGTGCAATGTAACCAATGATATAATACTTACCTATGGTATTACAGTTATGTTTACTGTTTGCTATTACTTCAATTAGACGTTTTAATGTTATTTATTAGGTGTATTTGCTATTATATGCCCACGCAGAGTCGATTTCAACTAAACATAGTACTACTTTAGTTGCTTCCTCTTTTCTCAATCTACAGGATGAAATTGATATCATTAGCATCCTTTTAAACTAAGAGTCTACCCATCAAACTGAACAACTTTTACTACGGGAGCAAACCGATCGGAGCAAAAAAAAATCAGCAGTTCCATACTAAACTGCAGCGCCTACTCGACTCAAATGTATGCAACAGCAGATTTTTTTTTGCTCCGATCGGTTTGCTCCCATAGTAAAAGTTGTTTAGTTTGATGGGTAGACTCTTAGTTTAAAAGGATGCCAATGATATCAATATCACCTAACAAACGTAGGTGATGCATACTTTTTTCTTAATATCTATTTATAACGTCACGCCTCTTTCCCAGAGGGTTAGGCAGAGACCAGGGCGCGCCATCTACTACGAATCCTTAGGTACCTCTCTCGCCTCGTTCATATCCATACATATCTTCAGGTTTAAATCGTGGTGAAGATATTTGCCTACCAGCATTAGGTTAAGGTTGGGTACTTGGTGGCCATTAATGAGTATACAGTATTCCTGTGAACATTTTAAGATAACCTGTTGACAATAAATATGAGGGTCAGAAAGGGAAAATAAGATAGATAATAAGGATAAAATAAATGTTTATTTTTAACTTTTGCTTAAAACTAATAAATTAAACGGTAGACCAAAAACGAGGCATGACTTTCACACACATCATACGAAAAAAGATAGCATTAGGAGAAATTCCTTTCCCCCAAGTTCTACAGGTTACAAACAATTTACTTTTGTTTCACTCTACATGTATTACTAAGTTTCATTGATGTAAGGTCCCTCTAAAGAGGGAGACCGAAAAAACAGGCAATCTGCCTTTCGTCTTTAAATAAATGTCAAATAAATTTATTGGATTAGATTTGAAAAAAGGTGCTCGTTGATTTTCATCCGGACATGAAATCTAAAACAGATCTTTACCAAACTACCTATTTGAAGATGAGACTATTGAGAATGTAATACCTACTAAGTAATTATTTAATAACAGTAACAGTTACTTGACATCACATCACATCAGTACCTCGAAAGCAACTAGATCCATTTCATTACTTTCTACAGAATTACCGACACAATTATTATACGTATGTAAATATATTACAAGTCAGCTTACATAGTTCTTGTACCTTTGATATAAGTATCAAAATGACTTGTTTCGTGGGACTTGTAAAATGAATTATACTTGGACAGTAAAGTTATGCAAGAGTTATTTGGATAAGATCCGGTTGATTTGATGTAAATCATAATTTTGGTGCTAAAGATAATTGAGTAATCGATAGCTTGCTCATTTCAGCCGATAGACGTTTACTGCTGGACATAGGCCCCCCCCAAAGACCGTCACATCAACGACTGGTCCTGCGCATGTGCCGTGCGCCCATATCCAACGGGTTCCCACCGCGTTCACCGTAGGCCTCGCATGCAACCCCCGAGAAAACGATAAAAATCGAGATGTGTCTTCATCTTTACTATTTTACTTATGCCCAAAAGAGCGCACATGACGTTTTTCTCGTTTAAACGCTTTATCGTGGGTGGCATGCTAGCCGTGCAGGTCGTCGGTCCACCTTGTCGCCCACGCAGTTCCACTTGATTTTAGCAATTCTTTGGGCTATGTCATCTACTCTGGTGCTCCTACGAATCTCTTCATTTCTGATCCGATCTCGCAGGGAAACTTCGATCGTAAATCTCTGGTTGTCTTTCAGCCTTATTATGAGGCCTTGAGAAAGCGGCCACGTCTCAGTTCCGTATGTCATGCCAAAACATCGAAGTTCTATTCTTATCCAATTTCAGTTTTAATCAGATTGCAATCCGATTACTATTCAACTGTGCTGAATTCTTTATGTAGCTGACAGCCTTTAACGCCTAATCGATCTGTCAAAACGGCTCTAACTGCTTTCATGAGCTGTACCGCGATTAGCGCAATACCAATTGTGTCAAAAGTTATGGTTCGTACGTAATCCAATCACGGTTCCATCTTACCGCGATTGCAGCCCTGGTCAGAGACTTTCTTCTTGAGACAGTGCGGTATTTGGGACGAAAAGATACCACGAAGCTTATTAACAAATAAAATAATAAATACATAAAAATACCAAATCTATCTAGCTATCTGTAAAATCGATAACAACCATTTCGTTTCGTGCCTAATGTCTTACATATTCTGTCCTAATAGGTCGATATTATGCTGCTAGGTTAACGATTACGATGTTATCGATTTATTTCTGGTTCGTTAGTCCAAGCTATTGCTAAATATATAGTTACTTGAACGCAAACTAGATACCTATAGGTACGTACAACTCAGGCATTATGTAGATAGGTATGTTGACTACCCAAAACCATATGTTTTGGATAACTACAGGTTACTGTGGATAACCTAAATTATACAAATTTTCAAATTCCTGCATTCAAAAAGAGTTTTACTATCAGCACATGAGTAAATATCCCTACAGAAAGAAAGCTTCATACAGGGACCGCTATCGGTGCAATTACACATTGCGCGCGTTTGAGGACATATAAAGAAGTGCACACATATACGCGGCTGAAATTTCGTTTATAACGTGTTAATAAATTAGCGCAAAACCTCATACACCCCAACTGATTTATAACAAAATAATTAGATTGAAACAATAATTTCATTATTTTAATAGTTAAAATTTAAAGTTATTCGCATTTTAAGTTTTGAGGCAAAAATGATTTGTTATCATTTCAGCAATGAATGAAAGCGCTAACGTACTCATGGATAAATTTTAATAATATTGTTTTGGTAGTAAGTAGGGTGAGTGTGTTCGTGCGGTGGGTTGACATCGGGAGCAGTAAATTTAAAATTTTACAAACAAATTATTTAATATTTTAAAAAAATTACCTATGACCATGATAATTGGATTCTGCTCTCGATTCTAAACAAACTAATTTCTAGTTTTGCGTTAATTCATTAACGTGTTGTATATGTCCGTCCTCTAACGTGCGTTGTGTGTTAGTGCACCGACGAAACAAAGGCGCCTTGTATGAAGCTTTCGTTCTGTTCGGATATTTATTCATGTGCACTCTTGCAACATCCTATTTCTAAGTACATATTAACCTAGGCAATCTAGGTCACAAAACGATCTAGCTAGGTATCCCACGGTACTTATGCAGTCCTTGTAAACTAGGCGAAGACATGCAGACAGACACTAAATGATATTTCCATGTTTAGAGTGTCAAGGCCACAGTCACGCCTGTATATGGATATTTAGGTCTATGTAATAAACATTGGTTACTTTACATATAATGGTACCGACTGCCTCCGTGGTCTAATGGCTCTCGACACGGGGGTCGTGGGTTCGATTCCCACGGGGACACCTAGTGAAATGTCACTTTGTTCGTTTTTCCTCAGTTGGTTCGGACATTGCAGGCTGAATCACCAGATTGTCTGAAAAGAAAAATGATGGTACGTTAAGCCGTTGGTCATCATCATCATCTCAGCCGATGGACGTCCACTGCTGGACATAGGCCTCCCCCAAGGATCGCCATAGCGACCGGTCCTGCGCTGCCCTCATCCAACGGGTTCCCGCCGCCTTCACAAGGTCGTCGGTCCACCGTGTGAGGGGCCTACCCACGCTGCGCTTTCCGGAACGCGGTCGCCACTCGAGAAAGCCGTTGGTCCCGGCTACTATCTCTGGTGGTAGTAGTCGTTACATAAAAACCACGTCAGAGGCCGTAAGGCGATCTGTAAAAACTCTGACACCAGGGCTCTGCCCACACGATAAGAAGAAGAAGAATGCTACAGAGTAAATTTTACGTTATTATTAACCGAGTTTAAAAAAAGGAGTTTCTCAATTCGACTGTATTTTTTTTAAATATTTTTTTACCTCAGAAGTTTCGACTGGGTAAACCGATTTTGATTATTATTTATTTGAAAGCTGGTGCTTCCCGTGTGGTCCCATTTTAATTTGGTGAAGATCTGATGAAACGCTTCGGAGCTGCACAATAGAACTCAATGAAACTAAACAAAAAAAACGAGAAAATTGTTCCGACTTTTCATGCAAAGGCGGCGGCAGGAAACGATCGATTTTAATCGGAGGTCCGAAAATTTCTACATTTTTCGAACCATATTTCTTACGGAAAGTTGTTAAGTTTTATTACCTGAATACAAGGGGTGTATAGATCGATTATCGGGAACTTGTAGATGTACATTATAGTATAAAAGATAGACGTACTTTTTGTTATCATCAGCAGCAAGGCTGATTCAGTATTCATAGGGTATAGAGGGTATAGGGCATCTCTGTGATGGGGATGGACTAGGAGTGCGATTTTTGAAACTCATTCGCCGAGCTCAGCAGTTGAAAATGTCAATATTACTATGGAGATACACATCTTTCTACTGCTGATTTGACTTTCAAAAATCATACTCCAGGAGTGCGATTTTTGAAACTCAAACTTTGAACTCAGACTTTCGAAAATCGCACTCCTGAAGTATGATTTTAGAAAGTCAAATCAGCAGTAGAAAGATGCATATCTCCATAATAATATTGACATTTTCAACTGCTGAGCTTAGCGAATGAGATTCAAAAATCGCACTCCTGGACCATTTGCTTTTTCTATTTCGTCTCCAGTCACCCGTAGTCCTCTTTGGAAATATGAAAGGTTCTTTTACAAAATAATAACCTGAATGATTGATTAAAGTTTTAGGTCTCTAATCCATTATCTTACTGGTGTTAATAGGTAGTTACTATTAGGCAACGGATAGTTGTAGGTATTCGTGCCACTGTGCCAAGGTCGCAAGTCCTGACAAAAATACGTAAAACACGCCGACTAGAGTCGACTCTATTCAGAATGCATAAGATTATGCCCAAGTGTTGTAAGGTGCGTAATTTGTGCGTAGGAACGTAGATCCTACTTACATATAAATATACAGGGTGTTAGGTTAGGGTAGACAGTTGGGTGATTGTATTCATTATTCTGAACCACTTTTCAAAAGGAACAAAAGGAAATTCGCAAAAGCAAAATTAAATTTTTCATACAACCGTTCGATCAACTGATTGCATTATTATGGAAAGTTCAAAATTTTCTTTGCTAATTTCCTATTCGAAAGATCCATAAAATAGTAACATTAAATAAAATTATAAATAAAGAGACTTAAAACTAAACTAACCTAGGATGTGGTGCAGGTTCGGTCCTTGTGGGAGGGTACCCAGAACGCTGGCCGCATTTCCTCGCTGAATGGCTATGCTGATCCGTTGAGCGAGGAAAGTGCCAGCTCGAGTCTATCAGGCGCTTTGACAGGTCTTTAAAAAGCGCCTGCGCATTAGGTCCCCACGGCCCAAGAGTTTCGACACCAAAACCCATAAAATGGTATTGGGGGCCGATATCCCGGTACCAGTAGGCCTTTCGTTTTTCGGCCGCCTCCGCCGCTGCGCCAGCCCTTCGACTCGTGCCCTGTAAGTGAGACGGGGCCAGTGTGTCCACGCAGGTAGCGTCCCACACTAGCGCCCGACCCATCTTCCAGGGGACGAGAGACATCCCGTCTGGTCTCTTGCCATCGCTCCGTATGATGCCAGTCGGCTCGAGAATGGCAGGAACGTTGACTGTGGCAAGAGACCTACGTATGATGTCGTTAAGGGTGACATGGCGAGGGAATCTGCCGGCACTCTTTTGACACGAGAGTCCGTGGTGACCCAAGCGATCGACGGCCGCACCACAAGGACATTGGTGGCGGATGCAAATTTCTGCGCCGACTCGAAGCCCGATAGCCACGCGCAAGGTGTTGGAGTCCAGGTAGGTTCCTGTGTTGACCGAAGGATAGGCGTGTAGCCAATACCCGGACTCCTTTGTGGTCGATGCTAGGAGTCTGGCGCGGTCGTGGCCTTCTGTGTTGGTGACAAGTGTTTCAAAGGTGATTTTGCTAGTAATGTCGTCCCAGCTCCTCTGTATTTTCGGATCGGAAGGGAAATTTTGATTCGGGCCAGCAGTAACCCAGGTTTGTCTTGCCTCATCCAAACACGCGACCTCATAGTTTGAGGATACACCTAGGATATTTCCTATGAGGTCTGACGTGCTGTGGATGGAGGAAAGAAAGGCTGGCAGTGCGATGCTACTGGTGTTGCGCATCCCTATGCCGCCGTGTCTTATGGGAAGGGATGCCTGCGTCCAAGAACGATCACTGAACTGAATATTGAGAATTTTTTCCACTTGTGTTTTGAGCGTTTGATCTACAAAAAGGAGTAAACTTTGAAATTTCCATACAGGACAGCAGCGCAGTAGGTACGTAAATTTCGGAACCAAAAGACAGAATTTTAATAGAAAGATAGCCGAGTGTGTGTTAATTTTCAGTAACCGGTCAGAATTTTGATGAAATTTTGTAACTGAATTATTTATGAAGGGTTCTATGGCCTCGTCGAAAATTGGGGAGCCTAGGAGAGTCAGGTTGTTCTTTGAGAGAAATTTAATTTTGGGTGTCAAAACGTTAAACTTATCCACTATTTCGCTTCTGTTGGTTGCCGCGTCAGAGATATATAATTCACACTTGTCAAAATTTAAATCTAAACCGATGGAATGAAATTCGTTTGTTATAAGTGTGAGATCCGATAGAACCGTGTCCGTGTCTCCTCCTAGGGTCCCGTCGTCGAGATACCATAAATTAAATTTTGAGCGGAGAGACTGGATTATTGGATTGATGGCCAAACTGAATATTGCTGGCCCGAGGGGATCGCCTTGCTGACAACCGACAGCCGAAAGGATTTCATTGTTTTTATGCATTAATTTTGACGGATGGTAATAACATTGAGCCAAATAATTATAAATCTCTGGAGCTTTTGAATTTACCTCTCTAAGTAGGGTGTCCCGGTTGACCGAGTTGAAAGCATTTTTGACATCAATTTTGACCAACACCTCGTGGCTGTTGTCGCTTAGGAAGGTCCGGAGAGCGTGGATGGCAGCTTCGCACCCACCCTTTGTACCGAAACCGAGCTGGACCGGCTGGAATGTGGGTTGTAATTTTGAAACAATATGTTTCACACATATTTTGGATGTCAACCGCCTTAAGGTGGAACCAACCGCTATAGGCCTAACTCCACCGTCTTTTTTTGATAAGGCAATGAGGTTTGCTCCATAAAGTACGCTGGTTACCTCGGGGTTGACGTCGCCGGCCAGCATCTTGTTTACTAAAAGGGTAAGTGCTGCGGCCACCTGCTTTCCGGACTCCCCTGAGCTGAGCGACGTTAGATCTTTTAAATGTTGCGGGGAGATACCGTCTAGTCCTGCGGCTGATCCTGTCTGAAAAGATGCAATGGCAGACAGGATATCTTTAACGGAGGCGCGAAGACATGTCTGGGGAGGTGTTGGTGGGTCCAAGACGTGGGGTGTTACAGGGGCTGGGGGGTGTTTGTTCTGGAGGGCGATAAGAGTGTCAGGTGTATCAGGTGATAGGGTATCGGCCGATTATATTTCCTATAGGTTTCTCAGGGAGAATTGTGCAGTATCATGGCATGGGTACAAACAATCATCGTAAAGTAAGAAACAACACGGACCGCAAGACTGTCGACTTTTTTCGACAAGCACTGCCATCTAGTGACGAGTAGTAAGTAGTTTCACTACACTATCAGCGACATCTAGTGTCATTTAATAATATTAAATTGTGACCGACAACTAGCGTCAAGTAGCAGATTTAGTTAGAAATAGAAGCGCTGGCATCTAACGTCGAGTAACAGATTTACCTAAAAATTTAAACGCTGGCAAACTAAGAGCTTTTTCTTCCGCTCACTAGGTATTTATTCCAATCACAGCTTTTTAAATTATTCACTAGATGGCAGTACTTTTACCAAATTAAAAATAATTGCGAACAAAAAAATGATATGATAATAATAATTAGTTTTATATTCTTAATATTTTTATTTCAGGAAGCTGTTTTTTTCAATGTACTGACCTATCTTTATTTGTTTCATCTATTAAAATTATAAATAAAAAAATGATTATAATGAATAATTTAATGCTTAATTTATTTTTATACTTTATGTAGTTGAAAATGTCAAAATAACTATGGAAATAAAATATGCATCTTTCTACTGCTGATTGGACCTTCAAAAATCATACTCCGAGTGCGAATTATAAAGTCAAATCAGGGCTGCGTTCACGACCTTTGGGTGCGGTTGTTTTTTCAACACGCTCTATGGTACGGAACCGTTCACCGAGGCTCGGAACGGCGTTAGTGCGAAAAGTTGCACTCGGGGTGCACCTGGGGCGTAGGTTCTGAACGCAGCCCAGCAGTAGAAGGATGCGTATCTCCATACATTTTCAACTGTTGAGTTCAACGTATGAGATTCAAAAATCACACTCCTGGAGTGCGATTTTTGAAACTCATTCTTTGAACTCAACAATTGAAAATGTCAAAATTACTATTTTTATTCAAAATAATATCACATAGATAGCTTTTTGACGTCATTTTTTGACTTTACCACCGCGTCGGAAGGCCGCATCTTCTCTCAACGGAACACGTTGAGAGAAGATGCGGCCAGAAACTCTACAACACACATCTTTTAAACAAAATATACAAAGTACAATTAAAATACAATATTACATTACATAGAGTAACATTGTCAAGACCAGACATTTTGGTCATTCAAATAGTCATCGAGTTTATAGTAGCCTTTTTTACAGAGGACTTGTTTAACATGGGACTTAAACTTTTTGTGTGGCAAGTTTAGAATATCCTCTGGTATCTTATTATAATAGCGTCGTCTCAGCGTATAGCATCTATATGCTGCTGATTTGACTTTCAAAGTCAAATCAGCAGTAGAAAGATGCGTATCTCCATACATTTTCAAGTGCTGAATTCAACGTATGAGATTCAAAAATCGCACTCCTGGTACCTATTTAGATAGGTAGTTATAAAGGTATTATTTGAAAATTCAAATGTCTGAAGATAACAAAGAAAAACTCAATAAAATTCAAAACTATTACGTAAAAACTCTTCTATATCTCCAGCCATACCTTACTACAAACATAAAGTAGACATGCACCTATAGTAAAGCTACGTTATAATGGCCAAGTCATGTCGGACAGTACGTCCCAGCGGGCCGCGCCCCGCTCGCTGTGGGAGTGCAGGCAATAGGCATAGATAAGTACAACTAGGTAGGTATTGTAGGTATAGTAAGTAGATACTAGGTACATTATCAATTGATTACAACAGCCAACTGAATACTAAAGGGGTCTAATTCTAACTTCGAATACTACAGGGTGAAATTGATATCATTAGCATCCTTTTAAACTAAGAGTCTACCCATCAAACTGAACAACTTTTACTATGGGAGCAAACCGATCGGAGCCAATAAAAAATCTGCTGTTGCATACATTACAGTCGCGAACTCGCGCGTCGACTCTCAGTTTCGAACAGCAGATTTTGTATTTCCTACATACCATCCATAGTAAAAGTTGTTCAGTTTGATGGGTAGACTCTTAGTTTAAAAGGACGCTAATGATACTAATTTCACCCTGTATAATGACATAGATTTGGATGTAGAAACGGGAGCAGGTCTATTATATCGGGCCATCACTTCGTTCTATTACCACTCAAACGTTCAGTTGCAGAAACGCTCATTAAAGTTAATCCTCCTTTAAATCTCTTGCTGCCACTTTTTGTCTTGTTGACGTAGTAAAAGCTAGCAAGAGATTTAATAGAGGATTAACTCTAATGAGCGTTTCTGCAACTGAGTGTGGTTACACTGAGTTCGTGTAAACCAGGATCAGAGACTATAATACAACCAGGATCAACAGCGACGACTGCTCTCATTTTAAGTCCGCCACATACATCCGGAATAAACCTGATTCGGAATTAGATTCCGTATGGAGTGTTGCCGCTTTCAGAGACTTTTTCACTAGATCTAGTGATTTTTTGATGTCTTAAGTGGCATATTTTAAAGTGATTTTTGAGCGTAGGTAGGCGTTGATGGAACGATACCGTATCGTGACGGTGCAGTTGCGACGTCGTTGCGGCATAGTTGCGAAATCGCCTACGCTCAAAAATCGCTTGTGTGATAATGGTGCATGCATTTACAAACCATCATCGTAGCATTCGTAACGTCATGACCTCATCATATGATAGTAATTATCATGTATAGCAATTGTTTGTTTTGTTTTAATAAATACCTAAAAATGCAATTATTGTCATTCATGTGGCGTTTCATACATTTTTATTTTAGGCATTTTTTAAACAGCACTAGTATTTTTTGTAACCATAGTTGACAACACTGAATCCTGAATTAGGATTCCGGATCGCAATTCTGTCTGTGTATGGCGGACCTTAGTACAATAAAGTCCATCGAGTGAGTGGGACTGGGGAATGAATATGATTAGTCTCTTTTTTTTATAACAGCTGAGTTTGCTCTTGAACTCCGTTCCAGTCCTCAGGACAAAGATAGGGTTGAAGATGTAGCGAGCTTACCCAGAAGAAGCCTATTCACTCGTACTTTAAAGGAATTCGGGTTGTAAGCGCTTGGAAATACTGACGCAGGCAGGGCATTCCACTCCTTGGCTGTGCGCATTATAAAAGATTCTGAAAGGCGCTTAGTGCGAATATGTGGGATGTCAACCAAGAAGGGGTGGTATGAGGACTGAGGAAACATCTTCTAATATTTAACCAAGTAACATATAGGTATATCGGCTTCCTTTCGGAATCTGAAGACTATAAAAATTCTTTATTGTGACTTCGTCCGCAGCCACCTTGAGTACGCCTCTCGAGTTTGGAACCCTTTATATGATATTTAAAAAGGGCGTATTGAGCGTATCCAAAAGATACTTATGCGGTTTCTTGATTTCAAAGCGCATCGTAGAACCTCGGGTTACACGCAGCGGTGTAAACATTATCATTTTCTTCCTCTGGAAAAGCGGCGTCATATTGGCGATATTTGTTACCTAATGAATGTCGCTAATGGAGCAATAGACTGCCCTGATTTATTGGCCAAGGTAAACCTTCGCACTAACCAGAGGGGTCTCCATCATCGGCCGCCCCTACAGGTGCAGTTCGCGAGAACTATAAGCAGAACGCGTTCCTGCAGCGCGCCAGCAGCGGCTTCAACGACATTTGTGTGGACTTCGATATCGATTTGTTTTCTACAAGCACCAATAGACTTACAAATATTCTAGCACGTGACTTCTTTGATGGCCCATTATAATTTTGTTTTACCTTTGATTTTTAATGTTAGCTTTATTTATTCTCTATTTTTATATGTGGGAACTTGTTGTCAGCCTCTGACTATCAATTAGTCTTTGCCACAAAACTGTTTATTTAGCTGTAAGTTCTCCAAAAAGGAAATAAATAAAAAATATATAAATAAATAAATACAAGTTTATACTCTAAAGTACCTAAGTATAGTTACAATTACAATTTATTAATGTTTAAGGGTGTCTTGCATTGTGCTACAACTTTTAGTTTGCCCAGTATTGTAGTCTGGAGCAGCTGGTACAAATCAATAAGATGAATATAATATCGACTTTAAAAATAAACAATACTAAACCAACTCACTCCGTAGCAAGCCACCCCTCACAGTACAGAGTAGCTCTAGCTCCCCAGAGAGCGGCCACTTCATTTGTCTCTGCGCTCTGCTCTGTGACTGACGTCGGTATTACTGCTACACGGAAACTTCATTAGTCCACCGCTGCTAGGGATGGACTGTTTAATTAGTAGCCGATGTAATTATAGCGTGATAATAATGATCATAAGTAAATAGAATAGAATCTACAGGTAATAAGAATATAGGGTGTAAAATAAAATGGGACAGTCACTTAAAGGGGTATTTCAGACCATCAAACTGAACAAACACTGAAATCACGAAAAAAAATCCGCTGTTCTGCTATATTAAATGGGAGAGACTTCCACAGCCGGACTGCATGGACAGTGAAGGAATAGGAATAGAAGTCAGTACAGTGGGATGGGATATTAAGGAGGGTACGGACATGGGATCTACAGGGTTTGTCAGAAGGACGGGAGAAGGATGTACCTACATCTTTTTTTTTATATTTGCAGTCAAAATAGTGACACCTGAAACAAAGTCAAAGCTCCGTCCATCAACATCCTCCATGCCTCTACACACCTATTGCTCCATATATGTGTAAATGGGTCCATACCAGTCCATACCGTATGAATTCATATTCCATTAAACCACTTAGGCCCGCGTATCAAGCCATTCTCGTTTATGCTGCGTGGACATAAGAGTTTCAACAAGAGATTTGTTGCAGCGACTGAACGTTAATTAGCAAGTTTCATTGTGTTTTAACGCCTCTAAAGTGTTTGTTTTACTTTAAATTGGTCGCTATTTACATAAGAATAGATGACAAATTAGTTTGATGGCATATTTGGGACACATTTTTTTGGAATTTGGTAAGTGCTAATGGAAGATTTTGGTGATAGGAAACGCTATCTGTGAAAGTCTGATTTAGTAAAATCATAGTACCTATAACAGGTACTACACAGGGGTCTCAAAACTTTATAGCCTAACTAATGTATATACCAGGCGGAGGACAGTCGCCTTTTGGTGGCTTGTTCCGATTCAGTTTACATAGAATGTGTTGCTATCTATTAAATTCTTCGCAGAACTATGAAAAAAAATGTTTATTGTCTATGTCAATGTCTAATTGACAAATTAACAAATTACGCAAGATATGTAGCATCTTGCGTAATGTGCGGGTTGTTTGTAGTTTTCGTTCAATTTCGTGCCGATTTAGTGATGCTTTGGAGTTTCTGTTGTTCTCTTACCAATGTTTAGATTACGGGAATAGTAAGGATTCTGGAATTGCACTCGATCGGTGCGGGATTGAACGAAAACTAGCATTCAAAACAATAATATCCATCGGTATGAGTAGATATAAGTAGGTATGTATAGTATAGGTTGAATCATTGTTGGTGAAACATAGATGGCGCTAGCTAGCCTTCAATTTGACATAAGGTGGATGCATAATGTTGCCACGAGTGGGTTCTCTTTTCTAATACACTTATATTACTCTTTGGTCTATACTATCTTATCTTATCTTATTGTGGGGGCTGGCAAGACAGCAACACTTCGACCCAGTGGGATCTTTTGTGTTAGCTCCAATACTTTTTATTTTCTTCACCCTTCAAATACATGGTCAATGAAGGAGGCAATACCATTGAGGGGAAGAAACTTAAGATCTTCCGGTTTTGAATATCCATTTCCGAGGAGGCTCATGTGTTTTGCCGCTAAGACATCAAGGTCACCAAGGATGTATGTATGGTCTCCTCATCCTCTCCGCACGCTCGGCAGCTGGGATCTAGGGTGAGTTTCTTGTGCATCATCGTGCCTGTGGCGTAGTGCCCGGTGAGGGCTAGGACGATGCCACGAGCCTTGCTCCTGCTGTTGTTCAGTATGAACTTTGAAACACGAGTTGTCACGTTGCTGATAAGGGCTATCTCCTCCACCAAGTCCAAAGGTCCAAGACTAATAATAGCGTCTGGTCTGTCATGGCCTTTGACAACGAGCGTGAGCATATATTACCAAACCACCATACACTGAAGAAGAAATTCTGATGTGTATGTGAAGTCTACCAATCCGCATTGGGCACGCGTGGTGGACTAATGCCCTGCAGTGGGACGTTTATAGGTTGATGATGATGATGATGATGATGATGTGAGCATATTATTATTCATAGCGTTTCAATAACGCTAGCCTAGAATTTTCTTTAAAATTTCCTTGATGGATAGATGTTTAATGAGAAAATATAGGTTGAATATTGTTCTTGAATGCGAATCCACGTGAATGCGAAAGGATGCGTTCGTACGACGTCCCATACTAATCGTGCTTTTTGTATGGACAAACCGTCGATCGCCAAAGTGTCGCAATCCTTACGCCTGCCACACACATCAGGAATTCCTAATCAGAATTGTGATTTTGTATAGGATTTGATGCCTTTGTTTTTCCGAACCAAATTCTGGAGGGGGCAGTTCCATACGAAATCGTAATTATGATTTGGAATTCCGGATGTGTGTGGCAGGTGTATTACGACACTTTGCGATCGATGGAACCCTAACATAACTATCGCGCACACACTGCAACAGTAACAATAGAGCATCGTGCACCAACATCTTAGCACCTCCGTATCATCACGCCGCGAGGTGCCAACAGGGTGGGCAAACAGTAAGTAGGTAGGTATCTACTCTGCTACCGAACTGGAGCACGGACTGTTACTAGCTGCATCTATATCATATACACACGAACTTTTCCGGGATGGTTAGAAACTGCAGCAGGGTTTAAGAAAACGCTAAATATTGATTAAAAAAACGAGGGTAAGTAATAACCCGTTAACGTGCTTTTTTAAATTTCTTTAAATTGTAACGTGATGGTGGTAACGATTTCGAAAATGGCTGCATAGTGAAAGTTGTTCAGTTTGATGGTCTGAAGCTGGCTCTTGAGTGAATGAATGAATGAAATATACTTTATTTACACCAAAACAAAATACAATGCACAATAGGAAACATAAACTGAATATGGTACGAAGAACGACTGAAAAAGCGATTTCTTCTAGACAACCTCTCTCTCTCTTCTCTTGAGTACTTATTACTAGGGTGTTTTGTTACACCCTGTATCATTTCAAAGTTGATTGGTTATAGATCAGAAAAAAAATATAGATTTTCACATGGTAGTGTCAAACTGTCATCTGTCTAGTCAAAGTAGGCACTGTACAGATTGCGATTTAAAAAAAAAAATATTTTTTATTGGTTATCAAACAGCAAATTACTTAATTTCTTATACAACATTTAAATTTTACAGCGCCAATTACATGATAACACGTTTTAAAAACTGTTTAAGGTACAAAGGACCAAACGAAAATAATATAAAACTATTGAGAAATATAAAAAGATAACCTAACATTCGAACTAACTGCTTCTACAGGATACATTATTCCATTTTTTACAAAATAACAAAACGTACAAAATATAAAAATTTGGTTAAATTAAAAGACTACTTAACATTATTATTTTATTCTATGTGCTTCTACGGGATACATTAAAATACTAACATACTTTTGCAGGGATAAAACCGCGCTCTTGTCAATCGCGTGGCTGTATAGTGGCACTAGGAATCGATTCAAACATATTGAATGTCTTTGATTCAAACGCATGATTGTAGCGATGCACACACATGTTTGTATCGATGCACAAGTACTAGTGCAATGTGGCAAAGGCTGACGACGAATAACTGATAAAATATTACGAAAGTTTTGTGTCGTGGATGCTGCTTCGCGACTGAATCGATGCAGAAGCGCTGCAAAAAGTCGCAATATGTAAAGGGCCCTATTCCAATTACCCCAGTGTTGCTTACTCAAAATTTTGATTTCCTCATTTGGCATCAGATTCTGGAGCATCCTGTAAAGTAATTCAGTAGAGAGTTTATGTTATTTTTAACATATTGCGCAAAGAGAATAGAATCACTACGTTGTAAGAGCCGGCACTGCCTAACTAGATTCGAAATCCAAAATAGTATGAAGGCTTCATTTAATACCCTAGCTTCATAATGAAGCTAGGGTATTAAATCTTTGGAGCCCATACAATCTAGTGCAGTTCATACAATTACGATTTTGTTCTGAGTGTCGCGGCACTGATATTGCGATGCCGATGTTTAACACCACCAAAGTAAACGAATATCTAACAAAAATTCACCGTCTAAAATTCCCCTACACACAAGACACAGGCAATTTGGCTGGGAATGGCTTACGATGCCTTATTAGCAATAAACAAAACTGGGGCTTGCTATCCGGACTACGGTGTGAAGGGACAAGTGACAAGCGGGAGCCTGTTGGTTGACGCACAAACTATTATGTTCTGAGCCTAAGGTCTATAAATCTATCTAAACTATTATAAAACTGTAGCGGGAAGTTTGTCTGTACATTGAAGATATTAACAAAAAAAAAGTTACGATATGGTTTTTAGGTGTCCCTGATTCCATTTCACCAATTTTTGGATTTTTTGTCTGTCTGTTTGTTTGTGTGTTTGTTTGTTTGTTTATTTGTTTGTTTGTTTGTTTGTTTGAACGAGTATCACGCAAAAACTACTGAACCGATTTTGATGAAACTTTTTTTGTTTGATTGCTTATGATCTGACTTAAAATCTGGTATATAATTTATCTCGCTACATTGACGGGAGCCGGAGATATAAACATATAACCGCAAGTGCAACCAATGTACGGTGCCATTTCAATTTCAAGTAAGTAACACTAATTAAAATTAAAAGACTTGTAATAAAGTAAGCTGATTCTGAAGACTGTTTGATTTATAAATAGCGAAAATAACAACAAATTACAAAATAAATACCAATAATTATAAATTTTATCATTGTCCATTGTTCTTCTTTTTGGCGATAAAATCTTTCAAACTCCATGGAGAAAACCTTTGCATAACAAAAAAAACCTTAGTACTGGCCACAAGAAAAAAAGATTCGAACTACAAATTTCTTGACATTTTGTAGAATTACAGTGCAACCAAAGCAGGAGTAATTATTTAAAAAAAAACTGCACGCCAATTTCAAACAAAGAGAATATAATCATGATTTCAAATCAGCAGCCGAAAGATGTCTAAAACTCGATTTTTAATTCGGAATGTTTTTATTTACGGTGTAATCACACAGTGTCATGTAATACACATTTTAAGCAAGACTGGATAATAGTTAATATTTTAAAGCAATTATAAGACAGGTAAGAAACTATTTTGAAATACCGTAAATTATTACTAAAATACAAACGAACGAACTCTAACAAATTAATAAGGATCGGTTTTTTATGCCGCCGATGCGATGTGCCGCCGTGCATTTTGCGCCCGATTCGATTAAGAGGATAATTTATTTTTCTACGGGCTCCATACAAAACGAAGCTTAGTTTGAACATTTAGTAATTAAAGTAAAAAATTAATGGTTTTAAAACAATCTAGAAGCCAATATCTGTGATTTCCTTTTAAATGTTTAGTTCTAAAGTTATCTTGACTCAAAGTTTGTAGTCCGTGCTGCGGTCCGTCCGTGTCGTATGCCATCCACCATTTGGGCTCTCTCTGAGGAACCTGCCACAGCCCTACGGACTGTCGCTTGATATGAGCATTACATAAATTAATGTAACATTCGGCAATAGCCGACTGCGTTCTTCCGGACGAAATTATTCGCTGGAATCCAGGCGCATACGTGTTGCCGTTGTTTCAAATGCACGCAAATTGACAGCGAGTGCTGACCAGGCCATGTACCCGGACTTTAGATTTTCGATATAACGCGACCGTTTCGGTTCCGGTCCGAACTTCATTGTAATAGAGTTGACATTGGAACGATAACTTCCATGAAATTGCGACGTTCGAATGTCCGGGTCAAGAACAAAGAACATTGTATATAGTATTCGTCCGGGTAGACCCCTGCTGTCAAACGTCAAACGGTGACGTTGCAGTAAAATGCGGCTGGCACCGATTTCGCGCGCATCTGACCGAATTGCAAGATGTATATGGTCCTTCTTATATGCAGACAGTTTTTTAAGGGGATGATCAGACCATCATACTGAACAACTTTCTGTATGGGACCAAAGTCGAAATCACGAAGAAAATCAACTGTTCCATACAAAACTGCAATCTTACTCTACAAAAATGTATGGGGCAGAAGATTTTTTTTCGCGATTTCGATGTTAGTCCCATAGAAAAAGCTGTTTGATGGTCTGAATATCCTCTTAAAAAAGTGTCAGCATATTAAGTTAAATAAATAAAAAATAAAGTAATATAACATATATAATGCACCCCGACGCGTTCCGTTCAGTGATAAAAATACTTAAAAAATAATTTTGTATCTGCCAGTACACTTGATTGTTTTCAGTAATGAAAAATGTCATCACGAAGAAGAACTAATAATCTCACTAATATTATAAACGTGAACGTTTGTGACGATGTTTGTAAGGTTGTATTGTTGTATGCTTGTGGCGCAATCACGCATAAACGTTATCGTGTCGACTTCAAATTCTGAAGTCGCTAAATAGTAGCTTGCCAGAATCGGGCAACCGATACTGCACCGTCGCTAGCGGTCATGAGCTCCTCCTGCGTGCAGATGTAAGGGCACGCAGGGCACGATGTGAGATGGGCCATCGTTTGTGGAGTTCCACCCAAGCAAGTCACATTTTGCGCATCCGAGTATCCCCACCTGACCATGTTGTCCTTACTGCGACCGACCTGGGTTGGAAGTCGGTTTAAAGACTTCCAGGTCGCCCAGGGCAAGTCATGTCTAGGCGGGACACAAACGGCTCTCAGACGGCGACACAAATGGAGTTGGGAGGGACACTTTTTGTCGCCATAGAGTACACCTTGCTTGCACTGGGCCAGTATTCACGGGGTCGACACACTTCATAAAGCTGCGTCGGCTTAGCAGCCTTTGCGGCGCAGGAATAAAGCCATGAATGGGATGTCGTGTGTCGTCCACCATTTGGGCTCTCTCTGAGGAACCTGCCACAGCCCTACTTACATCTGGGGGCGCTATGCCAGCCAGTGGGTAAAGCAACTGTACCGGAGTCGGTTTCAAGCAACCAGTTATAATCCGACACGTTTCGTTTAGTGCCGGTATCCACCAGCTTGGCGTGGGCAGATCGGCCCCACACCGGGCACGCGTATTCTCCAGCGGAGAACGCGAGAAAAATAATTAAACAAATAAATTAATAACGCTCACAGGCTCAAACATTATTTTAATTATCCCAAACAAGCAATAAAGGCTTTTTATTGTGGAAACCATACAACAACGGCACAAACATTTATAACATCCATGACCGAACCGGGTTTCGAACCCAGGACCCTGGTTTGGCAGTCCGGCGAGGTAACCATTACACCAACCGGGTCGTCAACTATCAAAAATCAAGTTTTCAAAAATTTTATCGTAGTAATTTAATCGTAGTATTGTTTTCATCTTAATAGATGGCCTTGGGAGTTATTTTAAAGCAAGTATGCTACAATTATTAATTCAAAAACTTAGCTATAGCAGGAGCTTACAAATTTAGTTGATTATATAAGGTCTAAAAAAATTAGGTGAAACTGTTTTAAGGGTATGCTCATACCATTAAACTGAACAACTTTCTCTACGGGACCAATATGGAAATCTCGAAAAAAAATCTTCTGCCCCATACATTTGTGTTTGCAGTTTTGTATTGAACATCAATTTTTTTTTCGCGATTTCCATATTAGTCCCATAGAGAAAGTTGTTCAGTTTGATGGTCTGAGCATACCCTTAAAATAGTTTCAGCTAATTTTGTTAGACCTTATATTATCGTTGTAATACATCGTTGTAAGTATATTGATTGGTTGAGTCCAATCTGAGCCAATGCTACGGATGATAACCTTATTTTACAGAAAGGATGAATTTTGTTGCAGTAAGTCTTGCCAAATTTTTGTTTTGTTTGATTTTCGGTCTCAATTATGATTTTTTGAGGGTTTGTGCAACTTAACTATAGAACATCATTCTACCACAACGTATAAAAAGGTACCTACGTATCTAAAAGGTCCTTCTTATACTATAACACCACAGGTCGGTAATGTAGCTACTTACATAATTGAAAATCTTTTTTAGCAAATTGACCATTAGCTTGCTAGAATATTATTATTTTAGCTCTTGCCTTGACCATTTTACACTAGCCCGCGTGGTAGAGTATCCTCTAACGTTTATACGTAAGTGGAGGTCTGTGACCCGCAGTGGGTCGTAAGATGATTATTATGCTGCTCGACATAAATGAAAAACTAATAAACGACGAACAGTAGAAAAATTAAAGTGATGGATCCAGTGAATGACTTTTAAATCTGATACCTACAGAATTACTTGGGGTACTTTCTGATTTTGATTTAGCTTAAGTTCATGACTTTCTTATCTTATTATGGGAAATGGCAAGCCAGCAACACTTCGACCCAATGGTATCTTTTGTATTGACCCCTACATATTATTTTCTTCATCCTTGAAAAACTTGGAAAATGAGGGAGGCAATAGCGTTCAGGGTAAGAAACATGTAATGAATAACCATCTCTCAGGAATCACATACGTTTACCCACCAAGACAGCGCAGTCACACAGTACAAATGTTCCATGGTTTCCTCTTCCTCTCCACACGCTCGGCAACCGGGATCTAGAGTGAGCTTTATCGTGCCTGTTGCGTAGTGCCCGGTGAGGGCTCCAACGATGGCACGAGCTTTGCTCCTGCTGTTGTTCAGTATGAACTGTGGGATTCGTGGTGTTATATTGCTGTTATACTCTGACACCAGGGCTTTGCCCACATGATAATAAGAAGATTGCTGATGAATTTCCTGCAGTGTTGCAGACCCGAGAGGCCAGAGCATTCTAGCCTGTGACTTTTATTAGCCCATTCCTTAATCGCCATTCTAATGTTACATGCCAGGATTCCTAGACTTGGTTCGGACCATGACCTTCATGACCTTAGACGAGACATAAGACAAAATTACATGTCCACGCAGACGAAGTCGCGGGCAAAAGCTAGTACTATTATAAAACTGTAACAGGAAGTTTGTCTGTACATTGAAGATATTAACAAAAAAAAAGTTACGATATGGTTTTTAGGTGTCCCTGATTCCATTTCACCAATTTTTGGATTTTTTGTCTGTCTGTTTGTTTGTGTGTTTGTTTGTTTGTTTGTTTGTTTGAACGAGTATCACGCAAAAACTACTAAACCGATTTTGATGAAACTTTTTTACTTTGATAGCTTATGATCTGACTTAAAATCTGGTATATAATTTGTGCGGACGAAGTCGCGGGTTAACGCTCGTAAATAATAAAACGGGTAACGGTCCACGTGCTGGATCATACCTGGCCCAACGCATGGCACCTTCGGGCTAGAATCAGTAAAATTTGTAGTTTAGAATGCTTAGAATGGTTTAAGTTTAGGGTAAGTTTTATTTGTGCTTTTATTATTTTATTTCCTTATTAAACATAATATTTTATGAAATAATAAAAAGGCTTGTTTGCACATTTTCATACAAAATTTTAAAAGATCCATATCTTCGTAATTATTTATATTAAAGCACTACATACATAACCATTAACCTAAAGAAAAAACAAAAAAAAAAAACAAAACTAATACTATTTACAAATAAAAAATGTCCTCGAAATTTCCGCCGCTCGGCGGCAAGGTGCCCAGGAGGCTGGCAACGTTACCTCTTTGTATGGCCAGGCTGATGCGCTGACCGAGGTAGCTGCCAGCCCTCTGGTCACCGGAGACCTCGATTAGGCGCGCCGATAATTCTTTAAATAATCGGCGCGCCTCTATATTATAAAATGCTTCGTTTCGCTTCGATGTTTTAGGAATTAATTAGGATTTTAATTTATGTAACAAATTCACTCCGCCATGTTTTAAAGACAGTGATGCTGTGTACATGTGTAATTTGATTACAATCTAGTTCTACATATCTTATTGCAATGTAAATGGTTTCATCTTGACTGTAATCTGTACGTGTACCTATACAATAAAAAAAAAAAATAAAAAAAAAAAAAAAAAAATGGCAAATGTTATTTGTGACGCGGCATTTAGATCTTCTATACTATTTTTCCATATATACTAATAGTAATATTTATTTGCCAGTCAAAGATACATTGCATATGTAATAAAATATTTCTTTTATTAATTCCGTCTACGCGTATTATGCGTCAAACGTTTGTATGGACTGAAACCACCTAAAGGCAAAATAAAACAGACAACAAAATACATATGCGGTCAAAACTATCAGCCCGCACTATTCTCATAACTTGTACCAACTCAAATAAATCACTAAGGTTAAAACATCATTAATATTAAATCATGGAGTCGCTGATTTATACGCGTGGGGCCCCACAGACTAGCGCCTCGCTAGGGGCGCTTATACCAGCTTTAAGTTGAATTATGTCCGTTTGGGTTTTTTTGTATTGAGCTGTGTAGACCATAGGTTTAGAAGTTAAACTAACCATTTGTAATAAGGTTACTTTCTAGTCTTTCTACGTGGTGAGATATACACTGCTAATACTTTACTTTACTATGGGAGCAAACCGATCGGAGCAAATAAAAAATCAGCTGTTCCATACTAAACTGCAATCTCGACGCGCGAGTTCGCGACTCAAAATGTATAGCAAGTTTTTTTTACTTAAGAGTTCGTCCATCCCATGGTTGTTTGGAAGAAATCGCTTTTAGTGATAAGACCGCCATTTGTACCCTTACGTTCTTTTTATTCGTTTTTGTTTCTGTATATTTTTGGTGTGCAAATAAAGAATAAAATTATTTCTGAGTTTAGCCTAGACACGAATTGCTGTTTTCAGGTATAAACAGGGTGAAATTGATATCATTAGCATCCTTTCAAACTAAGAGTCTACCCATCAAACTGAACAACTTTTAGTATGGGAGCCATTGGGAGCAAACCAATGCAAAAGCAAACCAGGTCTGCTATTGCATACATTTGAGTCGAGTAGGCAGCGGCGGCGGGTGCAGTTTAGTATGGAACAGCTGATTTTTTTTGCTCCGATCTGTTTGCTCCCATAGTTAAAGTTGTTCAGTTTGATGGGTAGACTCTTAGTTTAAAAGGATGCTAATGATATCAATTTCATCCTGTATAGACGTACCTACTTTTTGTTACCATCAGCTGCAAGGCTGATTCAGTATTTATATGGTGACGAGCATCTCTTATGGAGATAGACCAGGTCTGCCTGCATAACTCCCTTCGGTTTAGGAGTTACAGCCGTTCACAAGGCAGAAATAGAAGAAGGCCGGTGGTAATTGGAACTGTGTCCTATTCTGTGACTGTGTAGAGGAGGGGGGGGGGGGGTGTATTCTAATATAAGATGAGTGAACATTTTTCTTTTAAAATCCACCTAACGAAAAATGAGACTACACATTGTACCTACTATAATTATTTGCATGCTATTTCAAATAGCCATTTGCTAGATAGGCATGAACTTAATGTATTGTTAAGTGATAAATTATTTGATAACACCTAATGTAAAATTTACCCTATTTGAGGCAAAAAAATGATTTCTATCTCTATTTTTAGTAGGTAGTTACATGCATATTTTTATGTTTGTGTTGGTATCTCGACATTGTTCTTCAAACAGTCCATATCGCTGATAGAAAGCACTCCCCCCCCCTCCTACCATACCTCGCACCCCCTCACTACGTACAGAGCAGAGCGAGACGTGTGAAAATAGACTGCGTGCGCGCCTCATTTACTGCTATACAGAGTGCTGTTATTCTCCATATATTATTTTTATTCACATTATCTTTTTATTAGGTATAGGAAAAAAAAACAACAACGCAAAAGCAGTAAAAAAGAGGCTATATTAATAACTACCTAAAGTAACGTTTTAGAAATAAACAATTTCTTATTAGATTTTTTAGAATAAAAAATCACCAGTTTAGTATGTAATCAATGCTGTAAATCTTCCTAAGAATAATAAAATAAAAATAAAATAAAGTTAGGCCTACAGGGCACAGGCCTACCCTCTAGAAGGGTGTAAAGTCAAAGTCAAAGATAATTTATTTACTTTATACGTTAGTCCACCACGCGTGTCCAATGCTGATTGGTAGACTTCACATTCACAACAGAATATCTTCTTCAGTGTAGTGCAGGTTTTCCCACGATGTTTTCCTTCACCGTTTTAGAGAGCAGTCGGTTTTACATACATAAGTTAGAAAAACTCATTGGTAATTTGGTACATGGCATCTTTTCCGTGCGGATTAGAACCAGGACCCTCTGATTGAGTGTCCATACCTCTCCACAACGCGCCAACAACGACGCTCTTTATATTTATTTACTAATAAAAAAAAAAAAATATTTTTGAATCTCTCTAGACTGGCGCCCCCTGTACATCGCAACTGTAGTTCACAGCGTGTTAGCGAGTGTGCGCTAATTGGCGCATCAGCTCGCGGCTACCGTGCGCCCGCGCCGCTTCCGGTACCTCATTCCACATTCAAAATTATTTGAATATAGAACCCTATAGTGTGGGAGGTCGATTTATATTGGGAGTCTATCAAAATGCCACACAATATGGTTTTGTTTGAGTCTTTTTGTTGTTTTTAATACGATTTTATAGTTCCTTTATGGGTTTGTTCCGTACACGTTAGGAACTCACGACCATTGTTGGCTTACGCGGTGGGCAGAGACTCAGCTACAATTAAAATTATATACACACCTAGACCTACTTATTCTTTCTAGTAATGTAATATTTTTTGTTAACGCTCGCTTTCTACGTTGCTGCGCCCTACCAGGGTCAATATAAATATTACTTTGCTTGGAATTCTAGTCTAATAGAAAGAGATCTAGTCTAATCTAAACGTACCAACTAAATGTCAAGTGAAAATAGATGGCTAGCCACTAAAACTCTGTTTCTTCTTCGTCTTGTGGTGCCATCTACTTTCAGAGTTTGGCTATCATTGGAGCTACTCTGACTCTGTAGACTGCAGTCCTGAATAGTGAGGCGGTGTTCATGTTGAACCATTCAAACAGGTTCTTAAGCCAGGAAGTTCTTCTTCTACCAGGCATTTGTTTTCCCAAAATTTTCGTCTGCAGAGTAATCTGGAGAAGTTGGTATTTTTCACTTCTCATAATGTGTTCGAGGTACTGGAGTTTCCGAGTTTATATCATCATCATCATCATCTCAGCCGATGGACGTCCACTGCTGGACACAGGCCTCCCCCAAGGATCGCCATAACGACCGGTTCTGCGCTGCCCGCGAGTTTATATGGTTTTCAGGAATTCTTCACACTCTTATTCATCATTTGCAGGACCACCTGTATATCCACATCTCAAAAGCCTCAAATCGTTTGTACTCTGTTTTAATCCCTTAGGCACACACGGGTATTTAGAAATGTGGAAGTCCACTCCTCAAGCCACAAAAATTCTACAGATACCAAGTGTCGTCCCGTGTCTATTTTCGATACGTTTCTATACAGGGTGTAAAATAAATAAATAAATAATAAGTAAATAAATAACGCTCACAGGCACATACATTGTAATGATTCCAAGCAAGCACTATAGGCTGTTTATTATGGAAACCAAACAACAACGGCACAAACATATAAACATCCATGACCGAACCGGAATTCGAACCCAGGACCCTGGTTTGGCAGTCAGTCAAAAGACAGCAAGATACGCGTCACTTGAACAATGCATCAAATTGACTCACTAGACATAGTTTGGATACCGCTTCTTCTTCTTCTTATCGTGTGGGCAGAGCCCTGGTGTCAAAGTTTTTTCACAACGCCTTACGGCCTCTGACGTGGTTTTTATGTAACAACTACTACCACCAGAGATAGTAGCCTGGACCAACGGCTTAACGTGCCATTCGAAGCACGGAATAATCTTTCTTTTTCAGACAATCAGGTGATTTAGCCTGCAATGTCTTAACCACCTGAGAAAAAACGCACCAAGTGACATGTCACTAGGTGTCCCCCGTGGATATCGAGCCCACGACCTCCGTGTTGAGAGCCCAATGCTCTTAACTATTAAGTTAAGAGCATTGGGTTCTCAACTAGCGGACACATGACACATGTCTAGCGGGTAACTACTTGCGTGGTCTAATGACCACACAAGTAGTTACCCGCTAGAAATGTGTAATTCTCAATATGCAATAATTTCAAATGTTTACTATCTACCCTCATGGAAAACATAGCATGTCGATGGAAATCGATTCAGTTCAATGAATGGATATTAGCAGGTACAATACAACGGAGAGCTATAACGCGGAGTATTTCAGCGGCACTTGTCGTTGTGTTTAGAGCACTCTCTGGTTGCCATGGCGACGGTCGCAGATCTACGCTAGATATATGTAGGTCTGTGTAGGATGGTGGGTGTACACGACGATGTATTGCGTTTGTTCCCGCTTCATAATAAGAACTAGAATTCTCATAGCTGATATGACGATGATAGCTTGGCGAACATGCTGGCTCGCAGATTCACTCGGTGTATGGGTGCAGACAAAATTACGTTATTTAAAGCATACTATACTGCACATATGGCAATCAAGGTCAAAGATGTGGGTCAGCGAATCACAAAGTCAGGACACTTGGCTAGACGGGAAGATGTACGGTGGACCAAGGCAATATCATGAGAGGGACGGAGCTCACTAGGCAGACCACCAGCACGTTGGTCTAATGACATTGAGAGAGTGATGGGTTTGCATTGGATCAGATTAGCACAGAACTGGGTGGAATGGCGGCCTATGCCCAGAAGTGGTTTGATGTGGGCTGATTTGATTGATTGATACTGTGCATTGTACACAGCATGTCTGTGGGTCAATTATGCCCAGAAGACATAAAATGCTTTGCGGTTCCAATTTAGAAAGACGTCCAGTTCAGGGCGCTGTTGCGGCTGCCACGGTTATGCGGGTGTAAATTAAATGCATTACATATTAGACAGGGTACTTCAGACCATAAACAACTCACTATGGAGCCCACATCGAAAAAGGGAAAAAAATCTGCAAACCCCTAAATTTTTCGTTCCAGTTTATATTGAAAAATAAAGAGAGAACTGAATCGTTATTTACAGTGCAATTGCTCTATAGTTGCATTAACTCCATAGTTGCAATAACCCCATAATTGCTATAACCCCATAGTGAGTCACGTTGCAGGTTCTGACTCGAGAACTTGTCTCGCGTCGCGTTTTTGCCTGCCACGAGGCTCCGCAATTCTCAATCTCTTCTTGATTGTACTTGACACTGGCGCAAATGCAGTGCTAACGCACAAGTAAGAGTCCAGTAATTATAAATAATAAAAACCCCATAGTTCCAATTATCCCATATTGCACTTATCCTTGGAGACCTTATTTGTACAACAGACTACTGTGTGTATACTATTATAAATGTGACGAAGTTTGGATGTTTGTGATCCAATCACGCATAAACAGCTGAACGGATTTTGTTGAAATTTAGCACAAAGATAGAATATGATCCCGTCATTCAGATGGGGTCTAAATTAAAATAAAACACTGGATATTTCTTTCTTTTTCTTATTTTCGTCTCAATTGTCCTACGATGGTGCCTCTACATTTATTAACAAGGACGGTTTTAATGGGATATTTCTTTGAAGGCATCAGGTAGTATCAACAGCCCGTGTGTTTCCGCTGTATATTGATGAAGGAGGAATTAATTTGTCAAGTCTCTGGTCGCCATCTTGATGCCTGTGACGAGTTTCTCTCATCCACGCTTCTATTTGTAGGAATTTCAACTTTATATCAAAACAATACGAACGAGAGTTGAGAGTGAAGGTATAAAGTGATATTAGCGTATATTTTGAAAATGTTGAGAATTTCATAATTTGACTTTTGGAGTCATAAATTGAATAGTATCAAACTGTAGGGGGTAGGGAAGAGGGGAGAGGGGAGAGGGGAGAGAGGAGTTGACTATAGTAACGTATTTTTAACCGACTTCAAAAAAGGAGGAGGTTTCTCAAGTCGACCGAATATACAGAGTGGAAAAAAAGGCCGTGGTTGGAGGGAAAGTACCCTTAATATTTATGATGGCAAATTTTATTGAAAGGAAACATTCCTTTATTTTCAAATTTAATTAAAACTGCATTTAAAGATTTTTGAAAAATCATCTGCTTGAGCCGTGAATCGAACCGGTGAAACGTGAAAAAAATTTTATGGTACCAACCGAAAGAGTCATTCATAAGGATCAATTTCTTTTAAACAACATAGTATCTTAAATTAAAGAAAGACCAAGAAAACATTATTTTTTTATTGTTAAACTTACTAGCTAAAAAAAAAATTATTGGAAAATGGTTTATGGAGAAATAAAAAATACTTACTCCTCTCCGGGCGTTGACAAGAGACACGTTTTTCTCTATGATTCTTGGTGTGCAAATAAAGAATATTTAGGTACGTATGTTCTCACAGTGTTTTCTTTCACCGTTTGAGAGGAGTCGGTAACGAAGGTACCTAAGTTAAAATACATAAGTTAGAAAAACTCATTGGTACACGGCATGTCGTCCGTGCGGATTCGAACCCGGGCCCTCATGATTGCGAGTGTCCATACCTCTCCGCAACGCGCCACTGAGAGGCTCTCATTATGAAATAACTAGCGTTAACCCGCAACTTCGTCAGCAAAAATTATATACCAGATTTTAAGTCAGATCATAAGCTATCAAACAAAAAAGTTTCTTCAGGTTCAGTTGTTTTTGCGCGATGCTCGATCAAACAAACAAACAGACAGAAAAAAATTCAAAAATTAGTGATATGGAATCAGGGTGTGTCCGTGTGGTGTCGGCTAAGAATAGCACCTTCCCATTTCCTCCCGTGGGTGTCGTAAAAGGCGACTAAGGGATCTACTGAAGCATCCTCTGAGTACACACATTGATTCGATCCAACTGCGATCGCCAACCCGCCTGCCAAGCGTGGCGATTATGGCAAATCCCCCCATTTTGGGGGAGGCTTATGTCCAGCAGTGGACGTTTAGTGGATGATATGATGATGATGGAATCAGGGACTCCTAAAAACCATGTCGTAACTTTTTTTTTGTTAATATCTTCAATGTACAGACAAACTTCCTGTTACAGTTTTATAATAGTAAAGATTGATAAGATAAGATAAGATATATAGAAAAAGGATTTTATTTCTAATCTACCGTTTACCATTCACTCTAAAGTTACTCTTTCAAAAATGTTCGCCATCATCCTAATACAAAGGGTGTATCTAAATCAACATCGCTGTCAGCGTACAGGGTGATTAGTTTAGAGGCGCGTGCCGAGGACAGGTGAGGCGTGCCGCTCCCGCACGCTGTACTGTTAAAATTATATATTTTATACTCCTGCGCAGATCTGCTTGGGACTAGCAATGTTGATCCACTTTCTTTCAAAAGTATGAAAAATATAAACATTTTTCCTGTTAACTTAGTCTTACGAAATGCATTTTGCTAATAATTTTTTTTCATTACGGACAACAAAAAGATCCACAGATCTAGATCCTCTGGATTTTAGTTTAACATTTTAGGTATCTTCGAACTATACAGGGTGAAATTGATATCATTAGCATCCTTTTAAGTCTACCCATCAAACTGAACAACTTTCACTATGGGAGCAAACCGATCGGAGCAAAAAAATAATCAGCTGTTCCATACTAAACTGTAATGCCTACTCTACTCAAATGTATGCAGCAGCAGATTATTTTTTTGCTCCGATCTGTTTGCTCCCATAGTAAAAGTGGTTCAGTTTGATGGGTAGACTCATAGTTTAAAAGTATGCTAATGATATATATTTCACCCTGTATATAATTATAGTATGTAGGGTGTATGTGGGTTGGGGGGTAAGTGACAAATTAATTATTTGTGAAAAATAAAACATATTTTAATGTAATCAGTGAAAAAGGGCAGTAAAATTTGATATTTTCGAAGGTCCCTATAGTTATTACAGTAATCAATTTATGCAAAAGAGCAAAACATAGGGACATAGCAGATGTAACAGATCGTATGTTAAAAAAAGGTTTGCTCTGGTATCATTATTCAGAAACAGGGGAATACGATTGTATGTGTTAAGTTCTGGAGTAGCCGGTATTGTAGGGTCCAGGTCGGGATTTGGGGTTCGGAATGAAACAACAACTGTTCTCCACTGAGTCTATTCAAAAAGTATAAATGACAAGCTACCTATTTAAAGCTAGATTAAACTATTTAATACTACCTACGATACATCACAGTATGGAAAAAAACGACACTAGTCTATCCTTTTAAGCCATCATAAAACAGTGGATCTTCGTTGCAGGCCCACAAGTGTCCACCCAATAACAGACCTGCACCGCGATTCATTCATTCTCTCACTCAGTCACACTCACTTTTGTACTAAATTTCTGCAATCCGACTCTAACGCTCAACTAACCAGCTCAAAGTGCAACAAATCAAAACATAATGCAACAAAGGTGCATTTAATTGTCCATTGATTGATGTTTATTACAAGAGGGGATACTATCAATTTAGCCTAATATTACCCACTTATAATTACACCTTCAAAAACATCCTCAACACCCTGCGTTAATAATCATAAAGTATATTTTAGAATAACTTCTAGTTACTTTAACAGTGAAATTAATTTGGTTTTTATTTCAAAGGTGATGTACACATCATCATAGGTTGATTTTGAACGGAATTCTCACGAGAATTCTCGCCAATAAAACAATTAATTTCAAACTTTACCTACAAAACATAAAGCCTATTTTAGATTCAAATATTGTATTCGTTTGTCTATATCACGTAAGTTTTGGAGTGATTTTATCCGAAGCGACGTACAGTTTTCAATATGGGAGTGATTTAGAACGGAATGCAATATGCAATGTTAGAGATGCATTCGGTATGCGTTTGTGCAATTAACTTTGTGCAGGCAGTGAGTTGAAGTTGTACTCACACTGGCGGTGAAACTGAAATAGGAATTTAAAAGATAATACAGGGTGTAACAAAACACACATAGTTTTAAGTCTTTGTTACTAACACTATGGATCTATGATCTGCAATTAAATAAATGAATTTGAATTTGAATTTAAAAAAACACCCTTATTCTTAGACCATCAAACTGAACAACTATTAATATGGGGCCGACACCGAGAAAAAATAAGTGAGAGTAAGTAGGTACTGCAGTTTTGTATAAAAAAGATGTTTTTTTTTCTCGATTTTGGTTGACCTTATAGTTAAAGTTGGTCAGTTTGATGGTCTGAAGCACCCAATTACGTACATAACGCAGTTAAGTATACACCATGTAATGAAAAAAAATATAAAAAAGTCTGCTGTTTCATACAAAAATGCAGTACCGACCGACTTGAATGTCGAACAACATTAACTACCAACTATATATTATCTTTTTAAGCGTTCAATTGTAGCAAGGCCCATTTTTCGAATATTGAAAATGAAAGGGCTTGTCCGCACAGCGATTTTTAATAGCGCGATTTTTTTTCCGCAGTTCTGTAACCTATGGACACACTAGAAAGTATTCGCACATACGGAAACAAATCCGAGGGGTGGCTACTTTTCGGCTCCATAAATCGCTGTTCGGATAGGCCCTAACGTTGGAACGATGTGTGATAGGTACCCTTTTGAGTCCTACATAGATTTTGAATCAGCGAAAGTTTAGTACAGGCAGCGCCGGGGCAGCAGAAAAATAACAATTAAACACAGAAAACTAAATAATTAAATAAAATAGAACATCATCATAAAGGCGTGCACACACTGCTAACTGCGGACGCGTGCCGTGCACGTGCCGGCGCCGCGCCGCGGACGTCCGCGCGTTGACGTGCGGCGCGGCGCTAACACCGTAATATCTATTTGTACTGACAGTTTAATGATGACGTTTTGATTATTGGATATTGAATCAGGGTCTGTTGGATTATTTATTACGATCAAGTCTATTTTCTGTTTAACATTAACGACCCCTTGCTTCATCATCATCATCATCAGCCTATCATCGTCCACTGCTGAACATAGGCCTCTCCCAAGGCACGCCACCAGGGCTCTGCCCACACGATAAGAAGAAGAAGGCGCGCCACAAAACTCTGTCCTCGGCCATCCTCATCCAGTCACTCACCGCTACTTTTTTTAGGTCGTCTGTCCAGCGGGCAGCAGGGTATTCCACACTACGTCTACCAGTTCGTGGTCTCCACTCCAGAACTCTGACACCCCACCTGTTGTCAGTTCTTCGGCAGATATGACCAGCCCATTGCCACTTCAGCGTGCTAATTTTCTGAGCTATGTTAACCACGTTAGTTCTCTGACGTATCACTTCATTTCTGATGTGATCTCTCACAGAAATACCGAGCATTGTTCTCTCCATAGCTCGCTGAGTGACCTTGATGAACTAGTCCTATCGTCAGGCTCCATGTTTCCGCACCATAGGTCATTACTAGCAGGACGCACTGATTGAACACCCCTTGCTAAGTTTTTGTCAATTTTGTCAAAAGTCGCTATACCTTAGCTTCTGCTCTCCCAATTAGGTTTGAGTATTATGATGAATGTAGGTAGGTACTTATTATCCATTTTCTATAATCCTATGAACATTTTCGGTCTATAAGATTCATTGACATCATCGGCCTGTGGAAAGTATAATCGTATATTTTCATTATCGTAAATGTGCTGGCACTGTATTTTATAAAGCTTTGTTCTGGATTGCCTAGCATGGATTTTTGGCTAACTTACTCATAAGAATATTTGTATATGCATCCACGCAGATCGTGATCCCTTTCAAGGTAGTCAATATCGCCACAAGTACCAACTCTCTTTTGGTGAACTAACTGTCATTTTTTAAGTCACGTCGACCCCAATTACGCAGGCTTTTGCAGGCCTATACTTGTAAATTTAGCTATGTGATTCACCAATTACAAACAATGACTAAAAACCATAATGTAAATCAATTAAACCATCAGGAACAGCTACCGTACAAACAAAATTAAATGCGCAACAAACGTAAGCCCACGCACAGCCGCAGGCGGTCTCAATATCTACTTATTGTTGTACCAACGCCTCGCAGTGTGTTCGCAAGGTCATTATCGCAGCGGGCGGCGGACGCGCCTACATTGTCCGCCGGCGGTATTGAGTCCCGTCAGTGTGACCGGCGCTTTAGTTTATTGTTTAGGGCTAGGTGATGATGTGCTAAATTTTATTATACTTTTCATCATGCCTACTTTGCATGCATTCGATTGCGTAATACCAACTGATCTTGAACGGGGAAGAAAAACTTAGAGGAAACCTTATGTTACATACACACATACTTACACTGCATAATATATGGTACCTGCTGTGTGAAGTCTTCCAATCCGCATTGTGTACGCGAAGTGGGCTAACACCCATACATCCTTAAGAGGATTTATAAAACTTAAAGCGCTTCATAAAAATAAAGTTTAATTGTATTTTGGAAATTAACCAATTCAAATTAAAGTCAATGAAATTTTTAAAGTCGATCTAGAAACTAATCACTGATGTGCCTGTGGTGTGTCAGATTTTAAGGCCAAGCCACACAGAGGCGGTTTTGCGGGAAAGCGGGCCGGAAGCGGACCTGCGGAAAGCGAATATCTCCGGACCCGCTCGGTTTTCTGCGTGTTTTCCTGTGTATGGTGTGGTGTGACTTACCACACAGAAATACGCGCCTCCGGCCCGCTTTCCCACATAACCACCTCTGTGTGGCCTGGCCTTTATAGTTTTAAAGTTACAGTGGCTGCAATATTTCCATACAAATCTTAAATTAATCCTAGCATTAAATCTATATATTTTAATATCTGACCAACCACACAAATAGATTTTAATAATCTAGATCGTATTTAAAAATTAATTGACTTTAATTGGTAAAAATAGCATCTAACTTCGTTTGTATGTTTGTATGTATGTATGCAGCGCGACTTAGCGTTCTATAAGGACTGTTATAAACTTGCCCGTCAACTAGCTGGACGATAACTGCCTCCGTGGTCTAATGGTTAAGAGCATTGCCTCTCGACACGGAGGTCGTGGGTTCGATTCCCACGGAGGACACCTAGTGAAATGTCACTTTGTTCGTATTTCCCCAGTTGGTGAGGATATTGCAGGCTGAATCACCTGATTGTCTGAAAAGAAAAATGATTCCGTGCTTCGGCTGGCACGTTAAGCCGTTGGTCCCGCTATCTCTGGTGGCAGTAGTCGTTACATAAAAATTAAAAACCATGTCAGAGGCCGTAAGGCGGCCCAAGGCCCAAGGCTTGCTAGTTGCTGCCTACACGATAAGAAGAAGAACTAGCTGGAGGTGAGTATAATATGGAGTAGTAGTTAGTATTTCTTTGCTATTATTCTTTTGGCTTAACAACTGCATTTAAATCAAAAGGTAAATGTTGCTAACTTCGCATAATACTAGTGAAGGGAGATGCGATGACTTTTAATTTCTTATTCATTGTTCATTTACTCGGCTTGTTTATCATAAAGAGGGTACGTTATGACTGGGGGATCCCTTTATGAGATTTTTTACCCCATAAGTTACTTAGTTACTAAATCCCTATAAAATAATGTTGTTTTTGAATAAGCTGATTCATTTTTAACCAACCTTGACATGCGTCCTATAATTTTTTTTGTATTCTTCTACGTAAATTCAAACTCAAAATACATATCATAAATTTCCTTTATAAATTAACAACCTGCCTTTACTTTACTTTGTAATTAAAACATGTGTGTTATGCGGCCAGAAACTCTACAACACACAACGTGTTGTAGAGCTTCTGGCCGCATCTTCTCTACAACGGATTACCTTTCGACGCGGGCGGGGTGGTAGAGTCAAAAAAATTACGTCAGAAAGCAATTTATGTTATTTAATTTTAAGTTTCAAAATAATAGAAAAACATTGTCAGTTTGAATTTTTTAAAGGAGTCAATTTATTGCAGACCCACAAACTCTAAAAACATAATTTAATTTACTTTAGTAATCGGACGAAAGATCAGGTAAAAATGCAACCAATATTGAAATCGCGAAAAAAAATCAGCTGTTCCATACAAACCTACTCGACCTAAATGTATGGGACAGCAGATTTTTTTTTCGCGATTTCAATATTGGTCCCATAGAGAAAGTTGTTCAGTTTGATGGTCTGATCATCCCCTTAAAATAGTTTCAGCTGATTTTGTTAGACCTTATATAATTTGTGCGGACGAAGTCGCGGGTTAACGCTCGTACGAAAATAAAAATAAAAAATCAAGATATCTTACTAAGACAAAATGTGCGCCAACTGCGATTACGCGACACTCCATTTAGATAAGGTATAGCTTATATTACCACTATAATCTAGAGATAATGAGAAACAAATCGACATAAGTTCCATAACCATACGCCAACTATACGCTAACATTTTTATATTAGCCTGTTTCCCATACTAAGATTGAGCATCTTCTTTACGTTCAACGTTGCAATTAGTCGTTTTAGGTGGAGTGAGTCGTTATGTAACACTGAGACCATCGCTGGTCCTTTGTGTTCACCCCAAGCTCACCCATATTTTACCCATACACCCGAACTTATGGTGTTTTTTTTTCATTCTCGTGAATTCAGGTTTCCTCACGATGTTTTCCTTCACCGCCGAGATAATAAATGATAAATACAACCGTACATAAATTCCGTAGAACTTAGTGAAACAATGCAGGACCACGAAACGAATATTTATATTGCTATCCGAGGGAACTATCTGGGACCAACTGCTGAACGTGCCTTCCAAAGCACAGCACGGTAATTAAACATGATGGTAAAAAAAGGAGTAGCCTGCTTGTCGGTCTTCTACAGATTGTACTTCGGTGAGTGTACATGAGCCATCCTCGCCTCCTCCTTTCTACTATCGGACTTCCAGACGCACCGCGGGATATCACCCCTTTTTGGTTGACACCCCACATATTCACACCAAGCGCCTTTTTCAATCTTTTATAATGCGCACAGCCAAGGAGTGGAATGCTCTGCCTGCGTCAGTATTTCCGAGCGCTTAAAACCCGAATTCCTTTAAAGTACGAGTGAATAGGCTTCTTCTGGGTAAGCTCGCTATATCTTGGACCCCATCTTCGTCCTGAGGACTGGATTGAGGTAAAGAGCAAACCCATACGTAATAAAAAAAAAGAAAAAAAAGGCTATAAATATAATTAGCTTTATTATAATATCCCTAATCCTTCCTCGACAAGCCCAAAGCACAGTATATTAGCATCATTAAACCGTTATTAAGTTGACCGTGAGCACGGCGTCATCTAAAAAACATCGGAGGCTTTGGGAACGCGAATTTTTTCCCCATTTCCCGACGCTATACGGTTCCATAGCCGTTTTATAAATCAGGCTTTAATGGTTGAGTTATGTTTTGTGGACAGATATGTTTGTAGGAAGGGGAAGGGCCCCGGTATTATTAAAAGATGATGGCCCCTTTATTCACATAATGTTGTTATGCTTACGAGTAACGACACTTGTTTGTCGTGACGATATTATTTGAAAAAAGGCCCTACGTACGACATAATATCGCACATCCGGCAGAACAAAGTCAGAACTGTCAAAATATACAAAACTGAGTTAATAATGACAAAAGGTTCCATCACCGTTTGGTAGCACAAAGACACTTTGTTAGTTCAAATAGATTATCAAGATAAAAACATACTTAGCATAATTCTTTAAAGGTTTCAAGTCCAAATCTAGAATTTAAAATCTATACTTTGCTCTACTGAACAATTTGTGAAATGTAAGTTCTGACTTTGTTCTACCGGATGTGCGATATGTCATGAGTGTCAAAAAAAATATGTGTTTCTGGTCGCATTGTCTCTACAACGGATTACCTTCCGAAGCGGGGATAGAGTCAAAAACGATGTGAGAAAGCTATGTAATAGTATTTTGAAAGAAAAAAAAGGTAGTTCAAATTCATTCAAAGGTGTAGGTGACATCTAAATTTTTTTTTTATGCCGAAAAGACGCTGTAATACTATCGTGGGCCATCATCATCTTTTTTTAAATTATGCTCTTGTCGGTGAAGTATTTGCCAATCCTGTCTTCTTGCAAGTGCTTTGACTATTTAAACCAAAACATGTTGCGCGAATATAACCTATGAGTGTCTAGACTAGAATAATTCAAACGTTTTTTTATCCTTTTCGTTGATTGCAATTTAATTCTACTATATTATTTATATAATACATAGAATATAGAGAAAAAATTATAAAAAACATAGAATATAGAGAAAAAAGTATACCAGTACAACCTTAGAGTAGAGTAAAATAGTTAGATACTTTGTACGTTTTTAGTTTCAAAAAGTTTCTGTAAAGTGAGCCTTGTAACAACTGCAAGTAAGACAGCTGGTAGTTGTAGTAATGTTTCTGATCACCCAGAAATGGATTATGGTCGTAAATTTATGTATGGTTTTGTAAATATTCATTTATAAATGTGAATCCTGTATGACAGTACAAGGCTGACATTGACTGTGAAAATGTTGAAGGGTCCTCAAACTCCCTGACTCTGTCCCTGGCCCCCTCGGCTAGTTACGAGCCGTTTGTATGCAGTAGTCTGTTTACAGGATCAAGGCAAGCACTGGGTTTTGTTGGAAAAATTGTGGCCCCGCGCTGTGTCGAACGAGCTCGAGCTGTACACTCGTGTGGGGTTAACCGTTAACTTTTAGTGCATAGTGACCTAAACTAGATGTTTATTATTATACTCTATTTAAAAAATTCATCGTGGTCTAGTGGCGAATGACCTTGCTGGCCGTGCAGGAGGCGATGGTTCGAAGGAAGAGATCGTGACGAAACCTGCATGCTTGTATTTCGATGCATGTATTGTACCCACAGTCTATTATAAATGGCGATGGGCTCACTCCTCGTCACACTGGCCAGAGAATAGGTACTACTAGTGAATCGTGGATGTTTCGAGTTTTCAGAATATCTCTGATTACCCCCTCGGGGAACATAGTCGAGAGCATATGCTTTATGCTCTATTTAAAAAGTCCACGTGTTCAATAGTTACATACACACGCACATAAACTCACGACCGTAATCCCTTTCGGGGTAGTCAGAATCATTGCTGCAACTATCAACTTTCTGTTAATAATTTAGTTGTAGCATTGCTCAGTTTCGGGATGGAATGATATTTCAAGTGATGAGAGGTGACAAGCCTTCCGTAGAAATAAACACTGCATAAGAATGGACCATGGGACTATGGGACCAATATCGAAATCACGAAAAAAAAATCGAATGTTCCAGCATCATCATCATATCAGCCGATAGACGTCCACTCACAAGGCCTCCCCCAAAATGAGGAGATTGCCATAACCGCCATGATGCGAAACGTTTGCGATGTTCCATACTAAACTACAGATCTACTCGAGCTAAATGTATGAGACAAGAGATTTTTTTTTCTAGTTTTTTTTTAAAGTTGGTCCATTCTAAGCCTAAACGACACAGCGAATTCAAAAATTATGTTAAACGAGCTTTTGACCCGCGACTTCATCCGCCTGGATTACCCCTTAGGGGTGGATTTTCGAAAAATCCTTTCTTCGTGCATTCCTAGATCCTCTATCTCTCATCTATCTCCTCTATCCTATCTTCAGCGGTTTAGGCAGCGCATTGTCAGTCAGTCAGTGAGTCAGTCACGGAACTCTTTTGTGAGTATAGATTTTACTTCATAAATCCGCACTGATCCGAATTTCAATGTCAGTCCCATTGTGAAAGTTGTTCAGTTTGATGGTTTAAAACACCCCGTAAAAAAAAGTAACGCTTTTAATTTTACACTCTCTCCCCTACTTACCTACCATTAAAAGTAACAAAGTAAAGTACTAGATAGAGATACAGATACAAACGGTAGCAGCAGATCCCGGTAGGTATTCGAGTAACAAATAACAATATATTAGTTCCCGGGGGAGAGCGAACAGGGCTTAGCTCTTACGCCGGTCCGAGGTAGAGGTGGGATAGGGTAAGCGATATCCGATATATCGATAAAGTGAAAAAAGTGTGGCGTTGACAAAGATTGGTATGAAAAAAAAAATTCTAAAGATTGCGTTGGTACTAATTGCATGGATTTAGATTTATTTGCAGTAATTATTACAGGTACAAAATAATGAAATTAGGTATCTCACTCACACTTAGCCAAAACATAGGCATGCAAAATCTTAAATAACACAAAATTTTATTAAATAAAAAAAACAATTAGCTTGTAAATTACTTATGTACTTGGTTTATTGTGCAGACAAAATATCGGTGATTGTAATAGTATTTTGGCTTTTCCGGCGTCGGAGAAAGCCAAAAGACTATACAGAATGGTCCAATTAGGGTGCCGGAGACGGTAATCCTTTGTTTTGTTATATTCCTTTTTTTTTTGTAATTTTGGTTAATTCATTTTAAGACCGATGTTATTATAGTTTTAGGTATTATGGGAGTGAAATGTTCTCTTTGAACAAACTCCCTTCAATCAATAAACATAAAAAAAATACCTCCTCTTTTTCTGAAGTCGGTTAAAAATACTTATACAGACATACAAAAATACCTGTCATATTTTTTAACGTAAAATTTTACGGAAAATCAACTGCCTTAAAAGCGTATTTATTCAAATTGTTGTAACTTGTCTTACATCGTTTTATTTATGAATAAATCGGAGAAAACGTGTTCGACAACGACAAATAAGTCATTTTATTCTAACAATACCATTAAAGTACGTTTCGTGGAACAATAACAATACCATTAAAGTACGTACTCTTGGAAGATAAAAGAAAATTAATTAATTAAAAGCAATTCCGTTAATTAGCACATTGATTCCAATTCAAATGTCTATTATCTCACTAGAATCTGGTCAGAATGATTATAGCGTGAAGCGTTTTCTAATGAAATCATAAAAAAAAAAAAATGATGCACGTGGATTTTTTTCGATGTTATAAATAAAGAACTAGTAATCATAAAAATTTTCACGGTGCAGAAACTTGTTACCCATAAAGCTTTCTGATTTCATAACTATGACAATTGCATTCCGAACTCTTATAATGAGCAAAAATAGAGCATGATAAGTTTAATGATTATACAATTGATGGCTTTAAAAAGAAGACATGAAAAACGTATAGAGCCAATCTATCGAAACTATTATAAAACTGTAACAGTGTCTGAAAAAGATAGATGATTCCGTGCTTCGAATGGCACATCTTTTTTGGTCTTTGTTGATTGTACTATTAGTGAAAGTTGATCAGGTCTAAACTCAGCCAACCCTTTGAATATTACTAGCGTGTCTTGTTACATCTTTTATATCTATACTATTATAAAACTGTAACACAGAAGATTGTCTGTACATTGAAGATATTAACAAAAAAAATTACGATATGGTTTTTAGGTGTCCTTGATTCCATATTACAAATTTTTGAATTTTTGTCTGTCTGTCTGTGTGTTTGTTTGTTTGAACGCAAAAACTACTGAACCGATTTTGATAAAACTTTTTTTGTTTGATAGCTAATGATCTGACTTAAAATCTGGTATATAATTTGTGCGGACAAAGTCGCGGGTTAACGCTCGTTTTAAAATAAAAACATCATACGCATGGCCACGGTTGAACTCTACCTATTTCAATGTCTGTGGTAAAATAAGAGTATTACAATAGTAGATTACACACCGAGGGCAGGAATGTATGAAAAGTCTCAGATCTCATGTAATTGTTGTGTTGTAACAAACGTGTGATCTGAGGCTTTCTTATCTACTGCCCGAGTTTAATACACTATTTTCATCCTCGACGGAGGCGGAAAGCGGCAACTTTGTTTGCGCAGCGCACGTGCAGCGAGACGAAAGTTGACACTTTCTGCCCGTGAGGGATGAAAAAAAAAAAATCGATGTATTTGACCCTGATATTAAATAAAAATTATGTTATCGACAACTCTCTCGTGGCACCCCTACTCAGCTAAACTTTATGCGAGCCGGCGATTTAAGCGCGCGGAAGAAGTGTTCATTTTACAATGAAATATATTGCAGGCACAGGCAGAGGCAGAGGCACTGCCGCCGCGTCCGTTTTAATATCAAATTGCTATTTATTTTTTATTAAACTTTAGAAGAAGAAGTAGAAGCTGAGGAAAGGAAAATATGTAATTACTTTGGATTATGTTTTTGAGATATTGTAAGTACATAGATGTAGCTTTGTTGTACTTAATTTTAATTCAGTTTAAGTGAATGCGAAACGACGCGATGTGACATGTGTAAAACGATTGCGAAACTAAGGAATGTCATACGTTTGTGTAACACTTGATCAATACACATATGAACTAAGTAGTGGCATGCTTTTGTTTAACTTTTGATCAATTCACACATGAACTAAGCAATGCCGTGCGTTTGTGTAACATTTGATCCATACACATATGAACTAAGTAGTGGCATGGTTTTGTGTAACTTTTGATCAATTCACACATGAACTAAGCAATGCCGTGCGTTTGTGTAACATTTGATCAATACACATATGAACTAAGTAGTGGCATGGTTTTGTGTAACTTTTGATCAATTCACACATGAACTAAGCAATGCCGTGCGTTTGTGTAACATTTGATCAGTACACATATGAACTACGTAGTGGCATGCTTTTGTGTAAAACGATTGCGAAATTAAGGAATGTCATACGTTTGTGTAACACTTGATCAATTCACGCATGAACTAAGCAATGCCGTGCGTTTGTGTAACATTTGATCAATACACATATGAACTAAGTAGTGGCATGCTTTTGTGTAAAACGATTGCGAAATTAAGGAATGTCATACGTTTGTGTAACACTTGATCAATTCACGCATGAACTAAGCAATGCCGTGCGTTTGTGTAACATTTGATCAATACACATATGAACTAAGCAACGCGATGCTTTTGTGCAACATTTTGTTAATACACACATTAATGAAGCAATTCCATGCGTTTTTGTAACTTTTGATCAATACACACATAAATACTTACATTTAAATTGAATATCTTTCTCCTTTTATTAATAAAATAGAATATCTAATATATGAAATTCTCGTGTCACGGTGTTTGTGACAAAACTCTTCCTAAACGGCTTGGCCAATTCTTATGAAATTTTGTGTGTATATTCAGTGGGTCTGAGAATAGGACGTAAACTATTTTTCATACCCATGTGTACGAAGTCGCGGGCAACAGCTAGTTTATTATATAATTGTTTAATGTTATCATTATTGTCAGTCACATATCATCTCACAAAAATATATATGTCATAAATAACGCTCACAGGCAATTGTAATGATCCCAAGTAAACCATAGGCTTTTTGTTATGGGAATCATACAATAACGGCACAAACATATATCATCCATGACCGAACCGGGATTCGAACCGAGGACCCTGGTTTGGCAGTCCGGCGTGGCAACCATTGCACCAACCGGGTCGTGCATATGAGTGAGCGGACCAGGCTCCACTAATGTGGAATTTAGTTTTCATATAAAAACGAATTAATCCAATACAAAGGTACTCCCATTATGATTATTATTATCATACTCCGGCGGGGGTGCGGTGCGGTAAGGTGTCGCGGGGAGGAGGGGGACGTGAAGTTAAAAACCGTGTAAGTTTATTACAATAGGGAACTAGGCAGGGGCTGTGTGTTGTGTGGTGGCGGACAAAATTACTCGCAAAGTTAGGAATACAAGAGCTACATGGACATAAAGATTGATAGCTAGAGACAAGACGAAGAATTCGAGCTCCTTTAAGGTGGTTGCAGAGAGGTCAATTTTATAAAAAACTTTGACGCACAATACGCGTACCTTATATTACGTAGCATAGCGTCGATGCACTTCCTTTGCAATGACATACAAAATGAACTTAAGGTGGTTTCAGTCCATACAAAAGTTTGACGCACAATACGCGTAGACGGAATTAATATAAGTAACTTTGTATACATGGAAAAATAGTTTAGAAAATCTAGATGCCGTGTAACAAAGATCATTTGCAATTTATAAAATAATTACGAAGATATAAAGCTTTGAAATTTTTCATACTAAATTTTAAAAGCATTGTATCTTCGTAATTATATATTATTATAAATTGCAAATGTTATTTGTGACGCGGCAACTAGATTTTCTAAACTATTTTTCCATATATAAAATATTACTTTTATTAATTCCATCTACGCGTATTGTGCGTCAAACTTTTGTACGGACTGAAACCACCTTAAGTTCTTTTTGTATGTCATTGCAAAGGAACTGCATTTCGCGTGAGAGCGCGATTCTCCTTTACTACAAAAACGACGCTATGCTACGTACTATAAGGTTTATATTGTGTTACTTTGACTATCCGCCACCGCCACACGTCTTTTCTGTATAAACTGCGCCTTACGCCCATGTCCGCTATGCCAGTTCTGGAGCGCAGGAGTGCGATTTTCTAAATTCATTCGCTGTGCTCAGCAGTTGAAAATGTCAAAATTACTATGAAGATATGCATCTTTCTTCTGCTGATTTGACTCTCAAAAATCGCACTCCTGGAGTATGATTTTTGAAAGTCAAATCAGCAGTAGAAAGAGGCATATCTCCATAGTAATTTTGACATTTTCAACTGCTGAGCTCAACGAATGAATTTCGAAAATCGCACTCCAGTTCAGTGTGTAATAATAATGTAATTAAATGTATTTAATATACGTAATTGTAATGTATTTAATGTACGTAATTTAATGTTTTACTGCAAATAATTAATGTATGCTTGCCTTCTTTTTTGGTCTACCGTTTAATGTTATAGTTTTAAGCAGAAGTTAAAAATAAACATTTATCTTATCTATCTATCTTATATTTTATACTCTGAGCGATTTTCTCTGTCCGCCACTGTATACAACAGATACCAGTGAGTTAAGGTGCGGTGCGTATTATAACTTATAATAATCTGCGTGCGGTTTTACTATGTGTGCATGCTTCACCCTCGTCTCGAGCATCGCCTTAACTAACACTCTGATCTAAACTAAATTGTACTCTAATTACATCTAATTACGGTTGATATTTCTATGAAATTTATGCATGGTATTCAGGGTCATACACGTTTTGTTTTAATAATTTTGATTCTTTTTTTTCAATTTTATTTAATTTCAAATTCAATGTTAATTTAGTTTTGTCAGTGGGCAGGCCCAGGTATCGCTGGATAGACCAGATTACCAAAGATCTCGAGGAGCTGGAGATGCCCAACTGGACTGAGATGACACAGAAAAGAGATGAATGGCGTGCTTTGTTGTCGGAAGCCAAGACCCACTTCGTGATCGTCTGAATGGTGGGTCAACGCTCATATTTATATTTGAAACAGAGTTAAATAATTGCTTACCAATTGCTTATATAAATCTGCCATCATGATAAGCAAATATAAGCAATTGGTAAGCAATTATTTAACTCTGTTTCAAATATAAACATGAGCAATTATTTAACTCTGTTTCAAATATAAACATGAGCGTTGACCCGCCATTCATCACCCCACTTCGGGTCCCTGAGCCAGCATTGTAAGTAGTTCGGTTATGGGTCAAAACCTAGGTATTTCTTTCATCATCTATTCACAAAACAACATTTCTTACTTACTAGTAAGTATAGATGAAAGAAATACCTAGGTTATGACCCATAACTGATATTAAACTAACATTTTGTTACTTTGAATTAGTATGAATTTAAGTAACTTGTTTCTCGATTGTTGAGTACACCTAAACCGGCTATACAAGAAGGTAAACAAAACATGCTAGTCATATTTAAAGGGGTGGTCTAGATTAGATACGTTTGAGTCAAGAAACCTTAACTACTGCAGCTTTGTATAAAAACTGCAGATTTTTTTTCGCGATTTCGATTATGGCTCCATTGTGAGAGTTGTTCAGTTTGATGGTCTAAACCACCCCTTTAAATATTTCCAGAGTTTTTTGTTACACTTTGTACACCTACCAGTCATATCAAATCAAAGCAAATAAATTTATTTGCCAGAACACATTTTACAATTTAAAGATGTTAAGTACAATATATTATAACCTTAGTTATAATATAAATTAGGTTGTCCAGTGATTATGTATTCAGCCTGCTGGCAGGCGTGCAAATATTTTTTCTACTCATAAAATGGCCCTTATTTCACCGCAATTAGGTACATAATGACACCTATAATCAAACTGTGACTTTTTCATTACTATTATTCACAAGGGAGTTATAGGTTTTTTATAGTAGGTATCTAAACTTCTTGGTTGAGTTCTTGAGTTACTTTGTTCTTAAAAAAGTTTCGATACAAAAAAGATCATATTCAATAGTACAAATAAATTCTCTAAATAAACTTTTTATTTACTAAATAAAATGATTTTTTATTATTATTGTCTTCACAAGTGTGTTGAAAAACGTCGTATGATACACGTGTGTATTGATGATTACCGTCCTCGGCTCTCTTAAGACTCAATGGCGCCTCAGCGGTAATCACCAACATTACACACTTGTACCATAATGTACTATAATGTTATGTTAATGTCAAAGGTGAAAAGTGGAATACAATGTTAATGTTGGAGTCACGTTGCAGGTTCTGACCCGAGCACTTATCTCGCGGGGTTTTCACGAGGCTCCGCAATCCTCTATCTCTTCTTGTTCTTGACAAAAAATTGTCCTTGAGATTGGGATAGATTCTCCCATAAACTACTTGACACTGGCGGCAATGCAGTGCTAACGCACAAGCAAGAGTCCATTAATTATAAATTAAAAAAAACATAACACCGCTGGCTTTTCGGTGAAGGAAAACATTGTGAAAAAACCTGCATGCTTCAATTTCGAGACATGTATTGTGCCCACTGTCCATTACAAGTGGCGACGGGCTCACTCCCCTTCACACTGGGCAGAGTTTCGGTAATACTAGTGAAACGTGGATGTTCGGAGGTTTCAGAATATCTCTGACTACCCCCTCGGGGAATATGCTTAAGCTAAAAAAAAAATTAAATGTTACAAAAATAAATGTCTATAGTCACACAGTATTAAGAGCGAATATGAATCGAGTTGGTTCCGTAGTAATGCAATAGAGGGTGAATTTATTATTAAAAATCATCGCTTTAACACCCTCGGATCATTTAATTGGATTTCGATGTTAGTTTATTATTTGTTTACATGCGCTTTATCTACTAGCATTTAAAGTCAAAGTCAAATGTATTCAATGCTTGAAGCCCACTTATTAAACGTCAAATCTTTTTAAGAAGCTACCACCACGTCGGAACGTGTTGTCGCTGTAGAGAAGATGCAGCCAGAAACTGGCCATGTACCCGCACTTTCGATTTTCGATATATCGCGACAGTTTCGGTCCGAACTTCATTGTAATAGAGTTGACATTGGAACCAGAAAGTTCACGCAATTGCGAAGTTCGAATGCCCGGGTAGACCCCTGTACAACATAACATTAATCGTGTCAGGATAAGCTTTTCATAAAATTACTACAAAACCCTATCACGAGTGAGTACGACACGCTCTTGGCGGGTTTTTTTACAGAAGACTGAGTTATAAGAGAAATTTATTCCGAAGGCTCTCCAGAGCACGCTGCATACAAAAGCATGCATCTGTTTATTGTTTCAGTACCTTTTTTGTATTTTTGTGTGGCACTAAAGTACATTTTATTTTATTTTTTACTAGCTGGTGCCCGCGACTTCGTCTACGCTTCGTCTGGACAATTCACACAATATCTTTATAAATTGTAGCCTATGTGTTATTCTGATGTATCTATCTAAACTATTATAAAACTGTAGCGGGAAGTTTGTCTGTACATTGAAGATATTAACAAAAAAAAAGTTACGATATGGTTTTTAGGTGTCCCTGATTCCATTTCACCAATTTTTGGATTTTTTGTCTGTCTGTTTGTTTGTGTGTTTGTTTGTTTGTTTATTTGTTTGTTTGTTTGTTTGTTTGAACGAGTATCACGCAAAAACTACTGAACCGATTTTGATGAAACTTTTTTTGTTTGATTGCTTATGATCTGACTTAAAATCTGGTATATAATTTATCTCGCTACATTGACGGGAGCCGGAGATATAAACATATAACCGCAAGTGCAACCAATGTACGGTGCCATTTCAATTTCAAGTAAGTAACACTAATTAAAATTAAAAGACTTGTAATAAAGTAAGCTGATTCTGAAGACTGTTTGATTTATAAATAGCGAAAATAACAACAAATTACAAAATAAATACCAATAATTATAAATTTTATCATTGTCCATTGTTCTTCTTTTTGGCGATAAAATCTTTCAAACTCCATGGAGAAAACCTTTGCATAACAAAAAAAACCTTAGTACTGGCCACAAGAAAAAAAGATTCGAACTACAAATTTCTTGACATTTTGTAGAATTACAGTGCAACCAAAGCAGGAGTAATTATTTAAAAAAAAACTGCACGCCAATTTCAAACAAAGAGAATATAATCATGATTTCAAATCAGCAGCCGAAAGATGTCTAAAACTCGATTTTTAATTCGGAATGTTTTTATTTACGGTGTAATCACACAGTGTCATGTAATACACATTTTAAGCAAGACTGGATAATAGTTAATATTTTAAAGCAATTATAAGACAGGTAAGAAACTATTTTGAAATACCGTAAATTATTACTAAAATACAAACGAACGAACTCTAACAAATTAATAAGGATCGGTTTTTTATGCCGCCGATGCGATGTGCCGCCGTGCATTTTGCGCCCGATTCGATTAAGAGGATAATTTATTTTTCTACGGGCTCCATACAAAACGAAGCTTAGTTTGAACATTTAGTAATTAAAGTAAAAAATTAATGGTTTTAAAACAATCTAGAAGCCAATATCTGTGATTTCCTTTTAAATGTTTAGTTCTAAAGTTATCTTGACTCAAAGTTTGTAGTCCGTGCTGCGGTCCGTCCGTGTCGTATGCCATCCACCATTTGGGCTCTCTCTGAGGAACCTGCCACAGCCCTACGGACTGTCGCTTCATATGAGCATTACATAAATTAATGTAACATTCGGCAATAGCCGACTGCGTTCTTCCGGACGAAATTATTCGCTGGAATCCAGGCGCATACGTGTTGCCGTTGTTTCAAATGCACGCAAATTGACAGCGAGTGCTGACCAGGCCATGTACCCGGACTTTAGATTTTCGATATAACGCGACCGTTTCGGTTCCGGTCCGAACTTCATTGTAATAGAGTTGACATTGGAACGATAACTTCCATGAAATTGCGACGTTCGAATGTCCGGGTCAAGAACAAAGAACATTGTATATAGTATTCGTCCGGGTAGACCCCTGCTGTCAAACGTCAAACGGTGACGTTGCAGTAAAATGCGGCTGGCACCGATTTCGCGCGCATCTGACCGAATTGCAAGATGTATATGGTCCTTCTTATATGCAGACAGTTTTTTAAGGGGATGATCAGACCATCATACTGAACAACTTTCTGTATGGGACCAAAGTCGAAATCACGAAGAAAATCAACTGTTCCATACAAAACTGCAATCTTACTCTACAAAAATGTATGGGGCAGAAGATTTTTTTTCGCGATTTCGATGTTAGTCCCATAGAAAAAGCTGTTTGATGGTCTGAATATCCTCTTAAAAAAGTGTCAGCATATTAAGTTAAATAAATAAAAAATAAAGTAATATAACATATATAATGCACCCCGACGCGTTCCGTTCAGTGATAAAAATACTTAAAAAATAATTTTGTATCTGCCAGTACACTTGATTGTTTTCAGTAATGAAAAATGTCATCACGAAGAAGAACTAATAATCTCACTAATATTATAAACGTGAACGTTTGTGACGATGTTTGTAAGGTTGTATTGTTGTATGCTTGTGGCGCAATCACGCATAAACGTTATCGTGTCGACTTCAAATTCTGAAGTCGCTAAATAGTAGCTTGCCAGAATCGGGCAACCGATACTGCACCGTCGCTAGCGGTCATGAGCTCCTCCTGCGTGCAGATGTAAGGGCACGCAGGGCACGATGTGAGATGGGCCATCGTTTGTGGAGTTCCACCCAAGCAAGTCACATTTTGCGCATCCGAGTATCCCCACCTGACCATGTTGTCCTTACTGCGACCGACCTGGGTTGGAAGTCGGTTTAAAGACTTCCAGGTCGCCCAGGGCAAGTCATGTCTAGGCGGGACACAAACGGCTCTCAGACGGCGACACAAATGGAGTTGGGAGGGACACTTTTTGTCGCCATAGAGTACACCTTGCTTGCACTGGGCCAGTATTCACGGGGTCGACACACTTCATAAAGCTGCGTCGGCTTAGCAGCCTTTGCGGCGCAGGAATAAAGCCATGAATGGGATGTCGTGTGTCGTCCACCATTTGGGCTCTCTCTGAGGAACCTGCCACAGCCCTACTTACATCTGGGGGCGCTATGCCAGCCAGTGGGTAAAGCAACTGTACCGGAGTCGGTTTCAAGCAACCAGTTATAATCCGACACGTTTCGTTTAGTGCCGGTATCCACCAGCTTGGCGTGGGCAGATCGGCCCCACACCGGGCACGCGTATTCTCCAGCGGAGAACGCGAGAAAAATAATTAAACAAATAAATTAATAACGCTCACAGGCTCAAACATTATTTTAATTATCCCAAACAAGCAATAAAGGCTTTTTATTGTGGAAACCATACAACAACGGCACAAACATTTATAACATCCATGACCGAACCGGGTTTCGAACCCAGGACCCTGGTTTGGCAGTCCGGCGAGGTAACCATTACACCAACCGGGTCGTCAACTATCAAAAATCAAGTTTTCAAAAATTTTATCGTAGTAATTTAATCGTAGTATTGTTTTCATCTTAATAGATGGCCTTGGGAGTTATTTTAAAGCAAGTATGCTACAATTATTAATTCAAAAACTTAGCTATAGCAGGAGCTTACAAATTTAGTTGATTATATAAGGTCTAAAAAAATTAGGTGAAACTGTTTTAAGGGTATGCTCATACCATTAAACTGAACAACTTTCTCTACGGGACCAATATGGAAATCTCGAAAAAAAATCTTCTGCCCCATACATTTGTGTTTGCAGTTTTGTATTGAACATCAATTTTTTTTTCGCGATTTCCATATTAGTCCCATAGAGAAAGTTGTTCAGTTTGATGGTCTGAGCATACCCTTAAAATAGTTTCAGCTAATTTTGTTAGACCTTATATTATCGTTGTAATACATCGTTGTAAGTATATTGATTGGTTGAGTCCAATCTGAGCCAATGCTACGGATGATAACCTTATTTTACAGAAAGGATGAATTTTGTTGCAGTAAGTCTTGCCAAATTTTTGTTTTGTTTGATTTTCGGTCTCAATTATGATTTTTTGAGGGTTTGTGCAACTTAACTATAGAACATCATTCTACCACAACGTATAAAAAGGTACCTACGTATCTAAAAGGTCCTTCTTATACTATAACACCACAGGTCGGTAATGTAGCTACTTACATAATTGAAAATCTTTTTTAGCAAATTGACCATTAGCTTGCTAGAATATTATTATTTTAGCTCTTGCCTTGACCATTTTACACTAGCCCGCGTGGTAGAGTATCCTCTAACGTTTATACGTAAGTGGAGGTCTGTGACCCGCAGTGGGTCGTAAGATGATTATTATGCTGCTCGACATAAATGAAAAACTAATAAACGACGAACAGTAGAAAAATTAAAGTGATGGATCCAGTGAATGACTTTTAAATCTGATACCTACAGAATTACTTGGGGTACTTTCTGATTTTGATTTAGCTTAAGTTCATGACTTTCTTATCTTATTATGGGAAATGGCAAGCCAGCAACACTTCGACCCAATGGTATCTTTTGTATTGACCCCTACATATTATTTTCTTCATCCTTGAAAAACTTGGAAAATGAGGGAGGCAATAGCGTTCAGGGTAAGAAACATGTAATGAATAACCATCTCTCAGGAATCACATACGTTTACCCACCAAGACAGCGCAGTCACACAGTACAAATGTTCCATGGTTTCCTCTTCCTCTCCACACGCTCGGCAACCGGGATCTAGAGTGAGCTTTATCGTGCCTGTTGCGTAGTGCCCGGTGAGGGCTCCAACGATGGCACGAGCTTTGCTCCTGCTGTTGTTCAGTATGAACTGTGGGATTCGTGGTGTTATATTGCTGTTATACTCTGACACCAGGGCTTTGCCCACATGATAATAAGAAGATTGCTGATGAATTTCCTGCAGTGTTGCAGACCCGAGAGGCCAGAGCATTCTAGCCTGTGACTTTTATTAGCCCATTCCTTAATCGCCATTCTAATGTTACATGCCAGGATTCCTAGACTTGGTTCGGACCATGACCTTCATGACCTTAGACGAGACATAAGACAAAATTACATGTCCACGCAGACGAAGTCGCGGGCAAAAGCTAGTACTATTATAAAACTGTAACAGGAAGTTTGTCTGTACATTGAAGATATTAAAAAAAAAAGTTGCGATATGGTTTTTAGGCGTCCCTGATTCCATTTCACCAATTTTTGGATTTTTTGTCTGTCTGTTTGTTTGGGTGTTTGTTTGTGTGTTTGTTTGATTGAACGAGTATCACGCAAAAACTACTAAACCGATTTTGATGAAATTTTTTTTGTTTGATAGCTTATGATCTGACTTAAAATCTGGTATATAATTTGTGCGGACAAAGTCGCGGGTTAACGCTCGTAAGCTATATTATTGTAAAGTTTCATTTAAATCCATTCAGTAGTTTTTACGTGAAAGAGTAAGAAACATCCATCCATACTTACAAACTTTCGCGTTTATAATATTAGTAGGCTACTTCCTATAGGATTTATTTAAAATAATTTCCGTCCTATTTTCAATATTAACCAATAAAAGTCATTGCATTATTAAACACGATCTAGAAACGAATATTCATCATCATCATCATCATATCAGCCAATAGACGTTCACTGCTGAACATAGGCCTCCCCCAAAATGGGGGGATTTGCCATAATCGCCACGCTTGGCAGGCGGGTTGGCGATCGCAGTTGGATTGAATGTGTGTACTCGGAAGATGCTGCTGCCCATCCTCCGGTAGATCCCTTAGTCGCCTTTTACGACACCCACGGGAGGAAATGGGACGGTGCTATTCTTAGCCGACACCACACGGACAAAACGAATATTATCTGTGCTTTATAGTAGTTACAACTTCTACTATGGGAGCATACAGATATATAAAAGTTGTTCAGTTTGATGAGTAGACTCTTTGTTTAAAATGATGCTATTAACATCAATATCACTCTGTATATTTTTTAAATATCTATGTTTATTTTTTTATTTATTTATAATTAATGGACTCTTGCTTGTGCGTTAGCACTGCTTTTCCGCCAGTATCAAGTGTTTATGGGAGAATCTATCCCAATCTCAGGGATTGTTCTTGGTCAAGAACAAGAAGAGATTGAGGATTGCGGAGCCTCGTGGCAGGCAAAAACGCGACGCGCGAAATCCACGTGAGACGAGTGCTCAGGTCAGAACCTGCAACGTATTTTACTGTTTATTCATTTTAACAATTAAGTCACCAGCCACAGCAAACGCATCCCCATCCACACAGAATAAATTGAAAGATCTTCTTACTCACTCCCTCGCATAGCGTGGTTCCTCTTGCACTAATTGCATTAGTTTTAAGTAAAGACGCATTAGATCTAATCTGATGGATACAAAGTTAAGTGATGTTAAGTGAGAGCCGAGTTAAGTTTAGCGGGTAAGTGTTTAGTGCAAATGGTATTTCTTTTATAGAATATATGAATTAAATATTTATTTACACCAAATATAATGAACAAAAAAATATATGATTAGTAGAAATCAGGCGATTTTTATCTCTAAAAAGATTTTTATTTCAGACTCTTATGTCTCTTTTACTAAGGTAATTTCATTGTTTAATAATAATAAGGCAATTGACTACATTTTTACTTCTTTTTCGTAAATAAATCAGAATAGACGCCCGCCCGCTCGCCCTTTGTACATGTTTTCTCTACTTTGTGTATTATTATGTCCGTGTGTACAATAAAGTGTTATAATATAAGGTCTAACAAAATTAGGTGAAACTATTTTAAGGGGATGATCAGACCATCAAACTGAACAACTTTCTCTATGGGACCAATATCGAAACCGCGAAAAAAAAATCTGCTGTCCCATACATTTAGGTCGAGTAGGTTTGTATGGAACAGCTGATTTTTTTTCGCGATTTCAATATCGTTCCCATAGAGAAAGTTGTTCAGTTTGAAGGTCTGATCATCCCCTTAAAATAGTTTCACCTAATTTTGTTAGACCTTATATAATAGAAAACTTTATTTTCGACCAACTAACTAGTATGGACAAAAGAGACCAACTAGACCAAAAGTGACAACTGCCCTAATGTTTACGGCCACTTTTCAAACACACGAGCACGAAAAAAAGTGGACAGCATCATAAACAAATATCTACAGTTCCGTCTAATTCTACTATTAAAGGTACGTCATAAGACAAAAGAGACTAACTACAAACGTAACTTCATCATCATCATCATCATATCGTATGGCATTTTTATCTTCCTGCTTGGATCCGAGGGGAGGGGGGGGGTCAGATTTCGAGATCGAGGTGTTTCAGCCAGTCTTCCGCTGCCGGGATAACCTGTGAAGTTCTTCGATTCCACCAGGGAAACATCGCAGAGTGCACTCATTTACCACATGGGAGAGGGTCTGGTCAGGTGCCCCGCAGTCGCACGTCGGAGACTCCCTCAAACCCCACTTGTGGAGGTGGTAGTTGGTTCTTCCATGGTTGGTTCTGAATCGGTTAAGCTTAACCCAGGTCTTACGGTACTTTTCAAAACCAGCCGGCTCGACAGTCGGGTCACGCACAAGGCTTGCATGCGGATGGTCAAAAAGGCCCCAATCTGCCTCCGCAGGAACACTGCGCTCCGGTGTGGTACCGCAGTGCACATACGGACAAAGTAGATACCCAGCTCAAAGAAGCCATGCGCCTAATTACGGGAGTAATCAAATCGTAACTTGATGCGGACTCTATGCTTTAGAATAAAGAAATCCTTCCTCTGAGGGTTCAAACGAACAATTTCATTGTTTCTCATTATTAGATCAGTGACAGTGAATCTCATACTCAATCGACAGGTACATAAACTACGGGAGGGTGACTACAAAGGGCACAAACGCAATATGTAACAATTAGTGGTACCTGATGCGATGTGACGCGCCACGCGACCGACTTCTGACGACTGCTTTAATATTATAGAGATTTGTTTTATTGAAATTCATTTCTTTTTTTTTCTAAAGGTTGGATTATAGTGGAGTCTTGTTATTGCAACTATCTGGTAATTACAACTATGGAGCAATTGCACTTATAAGAATCACGATTCAGTTCTTCTCTCAATAGACTTATGTCTTGAAATCTAGAATCATCTAGTGTTGGTATAAAGAAAAGGACTGAATTGTGATTCTTATAAGTGCAATTGCTCCGTAGTTGCAATTACCAGATAGTTGCAATTACAACTTATGTTATTGAAATTGTTTAGTAAAAAGATTTTTTAGAACCTTGTTTTTTAATCTGTATGAAGAGTCTGTAAGTCGGAATTGAACACATGCCAGGCCGAAACTGTGAAACTGTGAAATAGTTAGGGAAGCTAAAAAAATTGCCGATAAAAGACAATGCGGGCTTTTGTATGGAAAGAATTTTCCGCCAAATTTTTTGGCGCGGCCAGCAACCAAACTTGAATATTTTAGTTTAAAATAACATAACAAACAAAAGTTGTCATTACATGTATATCTCTAAACTCAGTTCGAACAGAGATATAAAAGCTTGAAGTTGAAAATGTATTCATTAATTCAATCCTTTCGGACTGAGTTTAGAGATATACTTGTCATAACAAGTTATTTTTGCTACTTTATTTTGAATTTAATATTCAAGTTTGGTTTATGACCGCGCCAAAAAAATTGGCGCCATTTTTAGGCATTGGCTTTTGTCTTATTGTAAACAAGATGTATAAGAACTATATATATAGTTCTTTGTTGTCAAATAAGAGAAAAGAAATTTTTTGTAACCTTCTGCAACCCACCGAAAAACCATCAGATCTTACCCGAGTATACTTATAGCACGCTTTCGAACTGACCTAAAAATTTTCGAAAAGCTGTAAATATTTAAAAAAAAAAAAAAAAAACGAAAACTCCCAAATTCTCTTTCTACCCAATATTCCATTTCGAACGACTACGGCGTAGCAAAGCGCTACGGCGTAGTCCCCCTACCCTCCTCTCGTAGAAATAATTGCTATCTCGTAGCGGGAATGTTAGGAATTTTGTCTGTCTGTACAGTTTTACATCGCGTACGTTGTATTGTATGTATTTGTAAGTGTATTTACGTGACACAGGGTGAACATAAAAGTAGTAATGGGATTTTTTTAGGGCCTGAACAAAAATCCAGTCAAATCATTATCAGCCTTTCCGGATAATAAGACATGTCAATACAAACTGGGTGTGTTTTGAAAATAATATTTGATATTTCGAAAATAGAGCTAAAATGTATTCATGTCTAGTATATTTTTGGAACCAGCTCATGAATTGCTTTTACTTGTTACCCCACGCAATAGATTTTAGAATAAAAATGTTCGAAATACCACACAAAAAATTTATGACATCATAAACTTTTTTTGGACCATGAAACTCACTGGAAACATCAAAACTATCCTTGTGACTTCAAGAATATACAACAGAAGTTAAACCACAATTGGGGACAAAACAATAAATAGGCATGTTTTGTAATTTTTCTCACGTTTGCAAAACCTACCTTTGCTCAAACAAAGTTGCTAGTTATGACATAGAGCATGTTTTTTCTTTATAGTTTTTAATTTTTTATTCATAAATAGGTTTGCGCTTGGCTTCAGCTCACCTGATGGAAAGTGAAGATGAAGTCGATGATATAGTGAGCTCACACAAAAAAAACCCTATTAACTCTTCTCTTAAAAATATCCTGATTGTATTTACTTGGAAACACAGACGCAGAAAAAGAGTTCCAAAACTTACCAACAGTCAACTTTAACCTGTTTTATCCCACTGCTGGGCAAAGGTCTCTCCTAAACTCTTCCACATATATCTTCGGTGCTACATCCCGCCACTTATAATAAAAAAAACTCTCCTTGTTATGCCAGCAGTGGACTATAACTGGCTGATGATATACTAGGTGGAAAGCAACGAGTGTGTATGCATATGCTCACGACTATATCCCCCGAGGGGGTAGTCAGAGATATTCTTAAACTTCAGAACAGCCACGTTTCACTACATGTACCGAAACTCTGTCCGGTGTGACGGGGAGTGAGCCCGTCGCCACTTGTAATGGACAGTAGGTACAATATATGCCTTGAAATTGAAGCACGCAGGTTTCCTCACGATGATTTCCTTCACCGAAAAGCCAGTGGTGTTACAAATCGTACATAAATTCCGAAAAACTCATTGGTACGAGTCTGCCTGGACGGGGATCGAACCATCGCCTCCTGCATGGCACGCAAGGTTACTCGCCACTGGACCACCACGACCTTTCCTGAAGGAATATGGTACAAAAAAAAATTGTTTAGACCTCCCATTGGCTCCCATAGAAACTAAATCGGCTGATCCGCATTTTAGTATGTGAGTTTTTTTATTTTTAATTCTTTATTTAAAGAGTTTTGTCAATAGACGACAATGTCACTCTATACTGACTACTTATCTATACAGACACGACTATAATATATTGGTGGCCATAACTAGTAGATTTTATCTTCTACTTATGCCCACCATCACAACTTTGTATAATGCCTGAGCGATCTCCGACAGCGGGAACGAGTATGTGAGGTAAAACTTGTTTTTTCGGCCCATGTTCCTTAGGGAAAGTTTTTTAGTTTCATTTGTCGGAATAAAGGAAGGACCCTCGTTACGTTCCATCCAGTATTTGATGTCCCACTTTTGGGCAAAGGCCTCCCTCCATTCTCTACAATAGTCTCGGTTCCGCGCGTCGACAGGCCAGTTCTAAACCAACCACATGCCATCCACCATTAATTTCGTTCCAGCACATTGGTCTAGGTCTGCCTCGAGTGGCCTCGTCACCAATTCCCAACGAAATAATGTAGAAATTATTATTTTGAAACAACAGTTATTTTAGTTTTTTCTCCAGAATCCTAATATTTTACTCAAAAATGCATCTGATAGGTTAGTACATCTCATAATGGAGTACCTACCTATGCTACGTAATAAAAATATTTATGAAGTTTTTAAATTGCGTTCCCCACCACAGCACCATGGAGATGGGATGTACTCAGGGGTTTGCAGTGCCTTGTAATTGCTATTACCTTTGTGTCTATATACATACATACTTACATATACTTGCAGGGTAGACAGGTACTTGAGACGAGAGGGGAACAGATTGCAATCCTGAATGAGACTTTGAGTTGTCAATGTTACATTTTTGGGAAAAAAAGTCTTTGTGGTCTAGTGGTAAGACACTCTTTTCGAAAAGAAGGCAGCGGTTCGATCCCCACCCCGGTTAATTCGAACTAATGAGTTTCAAGTTATGTAGGTATGACTAGCTTTTGTCCGCGTCTTTGTCCGCGTGGGCAAACAGGAAATACCTTTTGCCATACAAATGTTTGTCACCCCATTTCCAAACATTTAAAAAATGTTTTTTTTTTTATAAAATTCATGTTTCTATCCTCAATATTTGGCTGTGCTATAACTGCTTGTCAGTCACGAACACGTTTTCCTTTAAATCAAGAAATCGCAAAAAAATAAACAGCTGTTTCATACATCTGTGTCGAGTTGGTTATGCGGTTTAGTACGCAAATGTTTTTTTTTTTCCGAATTTAGGTTTGCTCCTAAAGCAAAAGTTATTCAGATAGATATTCTGAACCCTGATTTGGAAAGTGATTAAAATATCTAGTTATTTGTGGAAAAACTATTGTGTTGGTCTATTGTGCAGTAGACTCTCCTTTCATGCAGGGGTTGATTATGATTGCGATGAAACCAAATTAAAAATCAAAATAGGAACATTATTTTCTTCTGTCGAAGCAAATATTGAGCATGACTCGGTATAGTAGTGAAGGAAATTGCCAATCAGAATTTTGAGGCTTGATTTATTACCAGGCTGCAGGTGTTACCTACTGCAGTGACATACTTTGTCACTCGGGTAGGCTGGGGAAAAATCATTAAAGTACCTGACTAAGCATTTACCTAAGATAGATGACAAAATAATTAATAATATTTCGGACTTAACAAAAATCTATACTTAATTTAAAAAAAAAATAAAGATTGACTCTAAAAATCCTTTTCAACGAATATTTAAAAACTAAAAACCAAAGCAAAACGTCACTTTAAAAAAAAACATCTCCGTGAGAACTAAAAAAAAGATGATCATCCCGCTCCGCATTCCTTATTCAGCAACGTCCGAAAATTAAAGGATTCTACAAGAAATCGCACTCAGACCGGGACATTTTAAACGCAGCCGACTGAAATGTTTCAGCTTCATTCGAGCACTCTTATTTACCCACACAGCTATAGCTAGATATTTGTTTTTTCCATTACAAAAGACCGAAACGCCTTCGTAAGATATAGCAATAATATTTCAATATCACGACGCGAGGGCCAGCCCTAGCGATTTCAAAGTGAATTCTCCGCGCTCCCATTGGTCGACGCAATCTCGTTCAATATTCAAAACCGAGCGTGGAACAAAGATAGCAATAACGTCGACGCGTATTTAACAAGCGAGTTGAAACGAGACGGGTATGCGTTTGTTGTTACGTTAATATTGTATGAATCTGAAAGGTCCGTATCAATAATACGTGCACGAATGAAATAATAGATTATTCGTTTGTTCAAATCGAACGTAAACAAAATGTAGCATCCATTACTGATGCACGCATGTGGGTCGCGAGAGGAGCTTACGGGTGTCCGTGTGGGTTGAAAAGAGACGGATATAGATTGTTTGGTTTATCTTTTGGTGGGTTCGGGGAAGATGTGAGCACGAACTTGTTTTTGTAGCAGTCGTCAGTCGGTTTCCACATTAAACGATCATTTTAAGGGCGTACCAATCAAATAGCAAATTTATACAAATTGATACTAACCGGGTTATATTAATTTTATAACAAAAATTAAGTGTGTAAATAAGTTTGAACGGAGTTGTAATTAAAACTAATTGGCTGTAATATAGCGCTAATTGTTTTGTATTAAGGCGGGTTTTCGCTGGAATTTTGTCCTTTTTGACAATATTTTTTTTTGCAAACTGGCGTCGGGATTTTTTTTGACAAAATATTTTTTTAACTCAAAATGATGCGATAGCTCCGAATATTTTTTAAAAACTCGACAATAAACGGTATACGGTAAAGTGATCCACAAACATAGTGTTTCGTTATAGTTAGACTGTGCAAAAAGTTATAGTGAATTTGTGTTGGAGTGAGAGGGAAGATGGCGACATAGGGGGCGGCCAGGGCTGGCCTTGCGAGGCCATGCTGAACAACCTCACGGCCACAGCTTTAGGAGGTGAGCAGATCTTACTTTATAGCTTATTATTCAGTGACCAGTCACTTTCAATCCATAACACCACTCCCCTTTCTTAGAGGGATGTTAGGCAGAGACTAGGTCGCGACACACGACCATTATATATTGCATCAAATTAAAGATTGAAAAATTTGTCTCGGGCGGGACTTGAACCCACACTCTTCCAAAGCCAGAGCCACTATCCAGACAATGAAATTTTCAATCTGTTGCATCTTAAGGGGACTTTTTGATTCGAAATAGCACAACATGGCTTTAACATGTTTAAAATCAATAATATTTGAATTTAAATACTGCGTTTCCTATACAACGTGTTAATGAATAAGCGCAAAACCTCATACACCCCAACTGATTTATAACAATATAATTAGATTGAAACATTAATTTCATTATTTTGATAGTTAAAATTTAAAGTTATTCGCATTTTAAGTTTTGACGCAAAAATGATTTGTTATCAATTTAGCAATGAATGAAATTGCTCACGTCCTCGTGGCTACATTTTAATAATCTTGTTTTGGTAGTGAGTAGGGTGAGTGTGCCCGTGCGATGGGTTGAGATCGAGTTCAGAAAATTTTAAAATTCGCAAACAAATTATTCAATATTTAAAAAAAATTATCTATGTTGAAACCATGATAATTGGATTCTGCTCTCAATTCTAAACAAACTACTTTCTAGTTTTGCGTTAATTCATTAACACGTTGTATAATAAAAAAATACATCATTTTATTTCAGACACTCTTGGATACAGTCCATTCCATAGAAACTATACCTAAATATCTCCACACATGCCCACCAGTTTTGAGTAGAGTAGGTAGATACTTCACACTCACCTTTTTGTAAGTCGTAATCGATTTGATCAGATTAACTACGACCTATGGGGACCTCTCTCTACCGACACTTCCATTCCATTCGGATACGCACAAAATAAGATCTCTTCCTTACATCTGCATACCGTTCTTCCTCTCAACGTAACTAAGCCAGCGAAGCATACCTTTCATATGCGGCTCGGTAGCACAGTCTGTAGTGAACCTGCCTACTGTGCCGAGGGTTGCGGGTTTGAACCCCGTAAAGGACAAATATTTGTACCAGAGTCACGGATGTTTGTATTTATATATGTATTCTATATCGCTGTCTATATGGAGAGCGATGATAGCCCCTACGGAAGAGAGCTAGCGCCTCAATCCTGAGGCTGCGGTTCGATTCCTGGCCTGTACCACTAAGTTCTTCGGAATTTATGTACGGTTGTATTTATCATTTACTAGCTTGGCGGTGAAGGAAAACATCGTGAGGAAACCTGCATTCCCGAGGATGAAAAGAAAATACGATAAGTTCGGAGGTATGCGTAATTATGGGTGAGCTTGGGGCGAACACAAAGGACCAGCGCTGGTCTCAGTGTTACAACGACCCTTGCTTGCAACAGCCCAACCACAAATAATAAATAATAATAATACTCGTTGTCTAGTCATCACAATACAAGTCCAGGTACTTTAAATGTGACTAGATAATTTGTGTGACAATGTCCAAGATATTTATTTATTTATATACCTAACTCTAGTTTTGAAAAATCACTACATAGTATAAAACAAAGTCGCTTCCCGTTGTCTGTCCCTATGTATGCTTATGTGATGTGCAGAACTATATATAATAAAATACCGAATAGCATCAAAACACAACCTTTCAATAGGTTTAAATCATTATTATATGCATGGCTCTTACAAAATACATTTTACTCAATCGAGGAATTTCTAGAAAACACAGACTAAATCAATACATAGCTTAGCTTTTGACTTTGTTATTTGTTTTTATTTGTTTGTTTTTGTATTGTAGTTGTGACATTGATAATTACTGTTTTTATTTCTGATTATGTATCTAAGCTTTTTCCGTTATCGGGATCAATAGGAAGTGACTGTGATAAATTCAATGACTAATTTAATTGTAGGAATGATTGAATATTTGCATGCTATTCTTTATAATGGCTAAATAGGAGTTCTTAATAATTATACTATATTAACATCTAACATTTACTGTACTCACCCTATTTATTAGCAAATAAATGATTTGTATTTGTATTTGTATTGTATTTGATCTTTAAAACTACGCAACGGATTTTGATGCGTTTTTTAATAGATAGAGTGAGTCAAGAGGAATTTCTCAATCTATCTCTCAGCATGACACCACATATACATCGCAAGGAACGCATTTCAATTTTCAATTTTATAGGAAGACCTCTTTTTAATCAATCAATCAATCAAATATACTTTATTTTACACCAACAACATAAACAGTAAAATACAGAAATAAAATACAAGAGGCACAAAATAAGGCGGTCTTATCGCTAAGAAGCTATTTCTTCCAGACAACCTTAGGGTAGAGGAAACGGTGAAAAGAAGAAAGGTAGGCGGTGTTTCCAGAAAAAAAATATCAAAAATCAGCAGTTATTAGTAAAAACAAAAAGTAAATATACAAAATAAACCTATTATAAATACATATATTATATACATACTCATATGAATATATATATATATATATATATACACATACATCATACATAAATACGCGTACTACACAACAAAATACTATAGGAAAACATGAACCACAGACATAGGAAAAGATGTACCTATGAAAACAGATCGAGGGTCAGGGTTTAAATGTGTCCCCATTATAATATCAATTAACTTAACTAAAATAATTGCCGCGTATTATCTACTCTATACAGGGTGTAAGTGACAGCCTAGCAAATACTGAAACGGTGAACTCAAACCATCAAACTGAACAACTTTTACTATGGGGCCTTCCTCAGGAAACGCTAAAAAATCAGCTGTCCCATACAAAACTGCTGTACCTACCCGACTCAAATGTATCGGACAGCTGTTTTTTTTTGCTTTTCCTGAGGAAGGCTCCATAGTGAAAGTTGTTTAGTTTGATGGTCTGAGTTCAGCGTTTCAGTATTTGCTAGGCTGTCACCTACACCCTGTATAGAGCAGATAATACGCGGCAATTATTTTAGTTAGGGTAATTGATATTAATAATATAATAATAATAAAAAATAATGTTATACCCTCATTACAATAAATGCTTTGTATGTAACAGAAATCTGAGACGAAAGGCTCTCTTCGCTCAACCCGCTGTATACACTAATTATACGCAAAATGAATATATGTATAGAGCTACTGTATTATACAACCTTAAATACTTTGATTTGGATACATTTTGTTTATCTTTGGCACAGTTTAAGAAGGGCATAACTGGTAAAGCTCTTTAGACTGAGTCTTTGCCTCGCAATATACCTTCTTCTTATCATTTATTGTTATTTTAGCCTACCTACCTTCTGATAGGTAGCTATTATTGAATAAGCTTTGCAAGCACTTTTTCATTTAATTTTAAATTACCATTAGCGGATTCCTGTAATTAGTCTATTCTATGTTCATAGTTTGTAACCATTCGTTTGTAATTTGACTGTTGATTTCCCGAATAAAAATAAATTAAAAAATTTATTAAAATTTATTTATTTATTTATTATTTCTCAACAAATTGGTTCATACACAAACCTGTGAACTGTAAGTCTATAAATAGGGGTCTTCCTATAAAATTGAAAATTGAAATACGTTCCTTGCGAAGTATGTGTGGTGTCACGCTGAGAGATAGAGTGAGAAATTGTGTAATAAGAGATCGATGTAAATTAAAAGAAGATGTAGTGACAAGATTAGAGAAAGGTATGCTTCGTCGGTTTGGTCATGTGGAGAGGATGAGTGACAGCAGATGTACGAAAGAGATATATGTTGCTAATTCGAGTGTAGTTGTAGGACGTATACTGATCAAATCAGTTGCGTTCTACAAAAAAGGGGAGGTGCGGAGTACTAGATGTATGGATGTGCATGAGGCAAAAGAAGTATGTATGGATCTTAGTAAGTGGCGCGCCCTGGTGCCCGATTGCGCTAAGTTAAAACATAAAAGTTCTATTCTTATTCAATTTCAGTTCTAATAACATTGCAATCCAATTACTATTCAACTGTGCTGAATTCAGTATCGCGCTAAACTCTATGTAACTGACAGCCAATTACGTCTGAGTGATCTCGGTGTACAAATGATCCAGGTGTACAAAGCATAGAGATAGTAAGTACTACGTTTACCATGGCTTGTTGTTTTTTTTAATTAGTCTGTGGTCACTCCCTTCTGTCGTAATCACATCCACAGATCAATTAGAATATCACATCGTAATATTTTACAATCTAAAATCTAGTCTTAAATTAATTGTTTGCTTTTGTATGATTTATTTTCCTTCTCGAAGTTTAGAAAGCCTCCTAACTGATTCCTAGATCTTTACAAATATCAAACTAAATAATATGTATTGCCAATGGATCCTGAAAACGGGTAGAACTCCAAATAAAATATGGGTAACTTCGCAAAGTATAATTTGCAAACAAGCATAGCATAGCATAGCATATGCTCACGACTATATTCCCCGAGGGGGTAGTCAGAGATATTCTGAAAGCGCAGAACATCCACGTTTCGCTAGTAGTAACGAAACTCTGTCCAGTATGACGGGGAGTGAGCCCGTCGCCACTTGTAATAGACAGTGGGCACAATACATGTCTCGAAATTGAAGCATGCAGGTTTCCTCACGATGTTTTCCTTCAGCGAAAAAGCCAATGGTGTTACAAATCGTACATAAATTTCGAAAATTCATTGGTACGAGTCGGCCTGGACGAGGATTGAACCATCGCCTCCTGTACTGCAGGCAAGGTTACTCGCCACTGGACCACCACGGCTTATATTTGCAAACAAAGACATTAAATATAAGTAGTATTATGTTAAATCTCTTTGGTAATTTCGCAAACACGGACACCTAAAGGGTCCTTTCTATAAACCTTTTCCTTTGGTAATTTTTTTTTTAAACCATTTGTTTCAGATTTGTTTATTATAAGCCGTCAATTAAGTCAGTGATAGATAAAGACATAACAGTGGAAAATAATAAAGTACCTAGTCTGGTAATTTAATAACTGGCACTACATGCTAGTATTTCCGTGTAGTTTTATTTATTATCACTGTAAGCCACCGCTTCTTTGGTGACCATGCCATTCCCCTTGGATTTGAAAAGTGCGTTCGACAATGAAAACGGCGATTCGGTAAAGGGAATTTTGTAAAATATGGACTTATAGTGCAAGTTGTTCAGTTTGATGGTGTGCAACACTTCTTTCAAGACCTTAGACCTTTTCCGATACATCCATGTAGATTATTATTATTATTCGTATGGCTTTCCATTCTTGCAGAAATTATAAGTTTAAGTCAATAGCTTTAAGCCATAGTTTGGCTCTCGGGGTCAGTTCGTTCGTCCCAAATGGTACTCCGCGTGGCAAGCGGAAATGCAGGCAGGCACAGATCTGGTCTCCGACCCCACAAAGCAGCTTCCTACCGAAAACCGTGGGCTTGCCTGAATAGAATTAGAACAGGAGTCGCTCGGTGTAACTACCATCTTCACAAGTGGGGCATCAAAAGCTCACCCGCGTGCGACTATGGTGCTCCGGAGCAGACTATCGAGCACATGATGAAGAAATAAAACTGCTGAATGTTCAAATCTAAATCTGTATCCGATCGGATCCCGTATTCTCATCCCCTACCTCAAACTGCAATGAAGTCTGCGAACAGTTCAGTTTAACGTGTTTCGATTCCATTAAGCCAGTTTATGTGATGCCCCTTAATCCGGTAAGTCGGCGCGCGTGCTCGGATTTTATTTGATGTCTGCAGGTTTTAATATTGCGTTATTTGTTGTGTTTATTCTAATATACAGGGTGAAATTGATATCATTAGCATCCTTTTAAATTAAGAGTCTACCCATCAAACTGAACAACTTTTACTATGGGAGCAAACCGATCGGATCAAAAAAGAAATCAGCTGTTCCGTACTAAACTGCACCCGCTGCTGCCTACTCGACTCAAATGTATGCAACAGCAGATTTTTTTTTGCTCCGATCGGTTTAAATCGGTTTTTAGTAAAAGTTGTCGAGTTTGATGGGTAGACTCTTAGTTTAAAAGGATGCTAATGATATCAATTTCACCCTGTATTTAAAAATAGGGTATTTGACAGGTTTTTTTACGTTAATCACTGATGTCTAAGGACCCTATAGAAAATGTATATTTTACGTTCCATCGGTAGTGTAAGAAAAAACGAAAATAAAAAAATTATTTAAATATCCCGCGAAAACGCTTTTCTTGACAATATACATGTCTACATGCAGGTGACTTCAGATGACGACACCTGCATTGTGACAATCATCATCTACACGCAACTATCTACATGCAGTTGACGTCATCAACCATTCGGCCAATCACTGTCATTTTAGCCCAGTCATTTTTTGGAGTTTTGTTAGGCGGGGTAGGGGCGGGGATTACTAATTGGACTTTTAAACTGTAAATGGAACCTTTAAGTGACAAAAGGACTATCTTAAAGCATATTAAAAAAAAAATAGCTACGCAACATAGAAATCAAAATTATGTGTCCCAGAAGGATTTTAAATTATTAATATTATTACCAACGCACTCATTTGACTTGGATTTAACAATATAAATTATTTTTGAGGAATAAAATAGGCAATGAAATTTAAAAAATGAGGTATTTATTAGAAAATACGAACGCATTTTTCAAAACCTTCTAAGTAGATAGAAATATTCACACCATGTTTGTAGTATGTATAATGGTAAAGCCTATATATGCAAAAAAAATTACAGTCAGGTTTTTTAGAACGATATCAAAACGATATAATTGCAAAATTTTAAAATTGGAACTGTTGTTGACGTGGTTTTTTTTTAATTTTGGTACATTTCTATGCCGCGCCGTGAAAGAATTATCTTTTATTAGGCATTGCAGTTTAGTATGGAATAGCAGATTTTTTTTGCTCTCATAGTAAGTTGTTCAGTTTGATGTACTTAGTTGAAAAGGTTGATAATAATATCAATTTCACCCTGCATACACATTTAAATAATTATACAGGGTGTCCCGTAAACTGACGTCAACCCGGCGGATGCTGATACGTTAGGTCATGACTAAGCAGTATATCAAAATTTTACTTTAGTAAAAGTGTCTCAGTTTTCTAGATATTGACAGTTTTAACACAGATACTGCATAGAACATTTGTAGCCGTGGCACTCAAAATAGTGACTAAGGTAAAGAGTTTCACGAATTTCATAAAACTGTCCTTATCTCGAAAACTAAGAACTTGTTCCTAAAGAAAAATGTTGACAAATTGATTGACTGACAGATTTTTTTTTATTTTTTTTTATTCTATTATATTCTGGCTAGGCATGGACTAACCTATCAGCATCTACCGGGTTGACGTCAGTTGACGGGATACCCTGTATAGTTATACCAATTATTTATTAGTTGAATATAGGTTTTGTAAGATGTTATACAATGTAAAATCATGTTTAAACTAATGTATGTCATGTACACATTGACTTCAATGGGTGTGTGTACGCATGTTTTTCTCTACATATATTAAGCGTAAGAATAAATATATTATGCTCACGACTATATTCACCGAAGGGGTACAAATATTGTTTAGGGCTTGTTAAGAGAATAATCTGACCACCAAATTGAATAACTTTCTCTATCGGCAGAGGATTTGATTTTAGTTCGCCAATTAAGAGACTTTGTAACATAATGATAACCAACAGTCCATTACAAAACAAATACAAGTCGAATACGACCTCTAATTGCAGTGGAAACTTTACTAAAATGAATCACGCACTAAAATTAGATGATTGATTGATTGATATTTTTTTTATTTCATTCATTCATTCATTCAAATTAGGCTCTACTGGTACAACGAAATGTTGAAATACTTGTACGAAAACGCCACTATGTCAGTCAGATTACAGGACCGGAACTCGAAACCTATTCTACTGCAGCGAGGTGTGAGGCAGGGAGACGTTATTTTCCTGAAACAGTTCACCGCCGCATTGGAAGATGATTTCAAGGTTCTAAACATCCTAAACGGCTAGTACATCAGTCACCTTCACCGACTATGTATATACCTATAGGGTCCTTTTTAAAATGCTGACACTTTTTGAAGGGGATGATCAGAACATCAAACTGAACAATTTTCTGTGTTCAAACCTTCAGTCAATTTGGGACTAGAGCATTTCGGATTTCAGTCATTCTGGGCCTTGTAGTGTGTGCTTAGCCCCCCCCCCCCCCCTCCACACACATAGTCTTAAGGTAGATATAAGTGATTGAGTTATACTTTTTGACGCATTATACGTCTGAACAGCAAGCCTATTTTATCATTTATCTACACCTTGAAGTCCCACACCGCAGCTCAAGTCATTTTAAAAAATGATCGATGTGAAGTTTGGACTATGCTATTTGAATTTTAGTCAATATGGGAAATAGATGATTTGGGTTTTGGTTGTAATGTACCGGAGGCATTGCAATACTTACTCGTAGCTCAAGGCTCATAAAAAGGGTGAATGTCACCTAAAGGGCAACGGATCAGAAATTAAGAGATACGCAGAAGAACCAGAGTAGCCGACATAGCTCAAATTGTTAATCTAAATTGGCGTTGGGCGAGGCACAATGCTCGCAGAACTGATGATGGGGCCGAAAAGTTCACAAATGGCGATCGTGTACCGGAAAACGTAGCGTGGGTAGGTCCCCCACAAGGTGGACCAACGACCGAAGCGGCGGGAACCCGTTGGACGAGGGCATCGTAGGACCGGTCGTTGTGGCGATCCATGGGGGAGGCATTCGTCCAGTAGTGGACGTCTATTTACTTAATTGCGAATCACTGGGAAATGAGTATCTGGAAACAGCCCATCGCTTTTAATAACAAATGGTCACACTCATTTTTTATTGAAAGCAATGAGATACGGCACAAGGTTAAACGATGGCATCACATGGTAACAACTAATGCAATAGGAGAAAATGTTTTGGCCATGGATTTAAATACCGTCAGGTCCGTTAGGTCATATTAACGGAATATCCACTAGAAACCTGAAGAAGAAAGGCATTAAAATTCCACGTGATAAAATAATTGTAGCAGTATAGTACAGACTTTCATATTATGATTCTATCTTCCAGCAGGTCACAAAGACGGGCAGGAGGACTCTAAGCCTCACGAGATAAAGGCTAATATCGAGCGCGGGCACCATGCGCTCGGCGCGAGGCTGCACATCGCGCACAACGTCAGAGCGGACCACTTACAAGGTACGTTATAAAACGGTGTGGCGGTGGATGATTGTCAAAGTTGCACCAATATTAAAATTAAAAGAACTGAAATTAAAATGAAAACTGTCCCCGGTAAGTAGGCTTTACAAGTTTACAAGTAATATTCGATCAACTTTAAAAAAAATACTTTTTAGACTTTATTGTATAAAACAAAATGCCCCCTTCTATGTCCATATATTGTAACCACGAAACTATGAAACCCTACCCAGCGCGAGGCCCGACACGCACTTGGCCGGTTTTTATTATAAATATAGTTTTGCTCTTCTGTAGATTTAGACGAATCTTTGTATGTGACAAAACGCAAGAAACTAATTCAGTTTATTTGTACCAGGTGGTATCCATCAGCAGCACGGGCATATGGCAACGGTGCCGGTCAGTATGTCATCATCAGCCTCGGACAGCGATAAGCCCGCCAAGCAGAAGAGGCACCGGACTAGGTAAGACATGTGTAAGAATTAAGACTTGTTAATTTAGTTTGTTATCACCAGTAGGTAGGTAGGAAGTTATCTACGGTTAACATATTCGTTCAGTCGGGTTTTATACTGGATGTAACATACCAATCAACATAAAAATTTTTACAATCTACACATTTTGATCGAGTAACCATTGTCGTTTTCTAAACAATATTTTTTTTTCGCGATTTCGGCATTGTCTCTGTAGCCCAGTCATTTTACGAACTGATATGAGCTGGAACCGGGACTAATTATTAATTGTTTTTTTTTTCGGTATAACATTTAAGAGCTAATTTGAGCTTGTAAATGTACCAAAATTAAAAGAATATCACGTCAGCAACAGCCCCAAATTTTTAATTTAACATTTATCTCGTTCTAAAAAACGAATGCTTTTTTGCATGCTTTTAAGGCTTTACCATCATACATACTTCAAACATGGTGTTAATATATTTGTCTACTTGCAAGGCTTTGAAAAATAAATTTGTATTTCCTATTAAATATCTCATTTTTTTAATATCAAGGCCTATTTTATTGCTCAAAAATAATTTATATTGTTAAATCTAAGTCAAATGAGTGCATTGGTATTAATATTAATAATTTAAATTCCTTCTGGGACACATAATTTTGATTTCTATGTTGCTTAGCGATTTTTTTTAATATGCTTTAAGATAGTCCTTTTGTCACTTAATGGTTCCGGTTACAGTTTAAAAGTCCAATTAGTAATTACTGCCTACCCCGCCTAACAAAACTCCGTAAAATGACTGGGCTATATATTATTGTGATTAATCTTCATGATTATTTATTTTTTATTTATATTTATAGTTGATCAGCCGTCATAGAATGTTGCGCGTGATTCGGCTATATTTTGTTGATTCGCTCGTAAATAGAAAGAGGTCTGAGGCGCTATAGCGCTTTATCATACGGCCACAGTTAGATGGTTTGAAGCATCCTGTAAAATTATGGAACGCTTAATTTTAAATCATACTTTTATACATACAGAAATTAGTGATCTGACTCAAATTAAAGATTGAAAAATTTGTCTCGGGCGGGACTTGAACCCGCACTTTTCTAAACCGGGGAACTGCGTTATACAATTTCGCCACCGAGTCCATGCTGGACTTGCGGGTTGGTTAGTTTGTAATAACTACCAGTAGATGACGCTCACGTCCCCTTAAGACGCAACAGATTGTAAATTTCGTTCACTGGGTAGTGGGCTCGGTGGCGAAATTGGATAACGCAGTTCCCCGGTTTGGAAAAGTGCGGGTTCAAGTCCCGCCCGAGACAAATTTTTCAATCTTTAATTTGATTCGAAATAGCACAACATGGCTGTAACATGTTTAAAAATCTATAATATTTGAAATTAGTGATCTGATAGCATATCATCACCATCATTATCCCATAAGAGTCTACCCATCGAACTGAACAACTTTTACTATGGGAGCAAACCGATCGGAGCAAATAAAAAATCAGGTGTTCCATACTAAACTGCAATGTCGACGCGCGAGTTCGCGACTCAAATGTATGCAACAGCAGATTTTTTTTTTGCCCCGGTCGGTTTGCTCCCATAGTAAAAGTTGTTTAGTTTGATGGGTAGACTCTTAGTTCAAAAGGATGCTAATGATATCGATTTCACCCTGTAGTAGGTATACCTAAATCGCGCTGCAATGCACAATTATTTCAGTGCGTGGGCAGCAGAAATATTGACGATGCCGATAAAGTCTGATAAAGTAAGTCTCCCGACCAGACACCCGTATGGATACCGTATTGTACTATTCTAAGGACAGCTGCGGTCTGCGATGAAGTCAGCGTAACAGTGGATGTCACGCCCCAGAAAGGGGAAAAGTGATTCATGGTACAGAAGAACTTGTAGGGAGTAGACAAAAATGCGCGCGTGAAATGGATACCTAGAGCAATTTACGTGCGCATCTCCTGCGATTCGGCTCGTATAACCAGGAGGTTGAAAGAGTCATGAGGAGGTGGTGGGTTCTGTACTATTCTAAGCCTGACCACATATCGTTCACTGAATACCATACAGGATTGGACATTTCTGAACGTTTAACACATTCAGGCGGTGATGTAAATGATAGATTCCATCGCGCATGCGAGATGTTGCGAAGTATTCTTTATTTGAAAGTCACGCGTTGACTTTAGGACATTACTTGCTTCAAGGTTATTATTATAACCCCGAAGGTAGCATTAGTTTCCAGTCGCAAATTATCGAATGCGACAAAATTTTTTATTTTGAATTTCTATCACTTCTAGAAAGATTAAGACCAACCTATACAGGCAGAATGACAAGAAGGAAAACATTGTGCAACCATTATTCTAACGACTTCGTATGAGTGTTTTGCGATTTAATGGAGGATTAACTCTGATGAGCGTTTCTGCAATTGAATGTAATTATAAGTATCTTATTCGTCGGTAATATTGGCAGAGTAAAACAGATTCATAAATTTATAGCCGTCTCTTTCCTACAGGTTCACACCGGCGCAACTGAACGAGCTAGAGAGATGTTTCTCAAAGACCCACTACCCCGATATCTTCATGAGGGAAGAAATCGCGATGCGGATCGGTTTGACAGAGAGCAGAGTACAGGTTAGTCTATTTATAAACTCTGAAGATTAATATTTGATGTTTCCCGGAGTACGTGATCTAATAAACCCAAAATTTTAATAATATCATACTACCATTTGACGTTGAAAATTACGAAAAAAAAAAACTTGCCTGTGAAGTTATAAATAACAACACACATACTGTTAATTCCTAAAGTCAAAAAGTCAAAGTCAAAGTCAAAGATCATTTATTGCATAACTACAGGTTTATAAAAGGTCTTAATTTTATATGTTATATTGTGTCTCCATAGCTTACCAGTTTAGGTGTACAATAATAATTAGGTATAATTATAATAGAATTTAAAAATGTCAAATAGTTACAATAAGAAATGAACGATATAATGCCAAAAAAAATATAAAATTAGTTAATGTCATGGTAGAAATTAAAGAATTATAGAATGTCCAGACAATCAACTAGATATAATACAGGATCCAAATTCGACGTCAATTTTACAACTTCAATTACTTTCAATTATTATTTATATTGTCATCCAAAAACTCTTGAACACTGTAGTAAAGTTTCGAAAGCAACCAGTTGTTGATAGCTTTCTTGAATTTTAGACAATCTAGCTCCTTAAAACAATCAGGAACACTGTTGTAGACCTTAACGGACATAAAATAAATGCTTTTATGGTAGAATGCTGACGTGTACCCACCCGCTGAGTAAAGCAGTTTCTTGTTTCGCCGCAAATTTCTATTGAATTTGCCAACCTTATCAAAAAGGTGGATATGTTTTTTGACAAACATGGCGACTTCTTTTATGTAAAGACATGGTAGTGGCAGTATTTATATTTATCAAAGAGGGGCTTGCACGAGTCTCTTTGTGAAGAGCCGTTTAATGCTCTTACGCAGCGTTTCTGCATTCTAAAGGCATGAATGAAGTCCACCGAATTTCCCCAAAAAATTAAACCGTAATTTAGTGCAGAATTCACATACCCAAAATAAGCCATCAGACCCGCCTTTTCTGAAGAACTCTGCACTATCCGTCTCAATGGATAGGTGAATCGGGCCAATTTGTCACACAAACGATGAATATGTGCTTTCCAGTCACAATTTCTGTCTATAACTAAACCTAAGAAATTGGTTTGATTAACCTGTTCTATGAACTGTGACTTATGTACTATATTTAAATTTAATGGTTGACGGAAGTAGGAACTGAATTGCATTATACTTGTTTTCGACAGATTTATATGTAGCCCATTTTTGTCCATCCATTTAATAACATTATCTAGAGCGTTATTTATGTCACCTTCATATTGTTCAGTGTCATTATCCTTTATTAAAACTGTGCTGTCATCGGCATAAAGAACCATTTGATTACTAGTGCTCTTAGGGAGGTCGTTAATATAGAATAAAAACAATAAAGGCCCCAGGATACTTCCCTGTGGAACACCTCTATTGTTAACCCTAAACTGTGAGCGAGCATTTAACACAGACTGAGTATTTTTGCAAAAATAAACCACTTCTGTACATTGCAGCCTATCACTCAGGTAGGATCTTATCCATTCTAATGCCTTTCCTCGAACTCCATACCTTTCCAGTTTATTTAAGAGAATACCATGGTGGACACAGTCAAAAGCTTTTGACATGTCAGTAAATATAGATGACACATTGATTCTCTTATCGATGCATTCATGGATGGTTTTCAGGAGTTGAAAAATTGCCAAGTTTGTCGATCTATTTTTCCGGAACCCATTTTGTTCATTAATAATCAGGCCCAATTTGTCGGAAAAATCGCAAAGTCTCCTAAACATAATACGCTCAAACAACTTTGAAAAAACTGGTATCAGTGTAACGGGTCTATAATATCCTAAGTTATCTTTTTCCCCCTTTTTGAATAAAGGTTTAGTAATACAAAGCTTTAAATTCGACGGATATTCACCCGTTTCGATTGACAAGTTGATAATATAGGTGAGCGGAGCAGCAATAAGTAAAGCTGACTTCTTTATTATCAATGTACAAATGCCATCGTGACCCACAGATGCGGTATTCTTAAGTGACTTTAGTTCTGCAAGAACTTCTTTATACGTAGCTGGATAAACATAGATGGTAGTAGAGTTAAAATCTACAGCTCTATGGGTATCAGAATGAGTGACTGAGGGACTTGGCAGCGAATCTATGAAGTAGTTATTAAAACTTGTGGCAATCTGTTCCGGATCTGTCACTAATACGGTGTCTATTATCAAGCGATTGATCATAGGAGGTGGAGTATTAAGACCCATGTTATCCTTAATTACATTCCAAGAAGCCTTGCATTTGTTTCCCGCTCTCTCAATTAGCCTATGATTCATGTTTTTTACTGAAGTTTTTATGCATTTCTTAAGTAAGACACTGTATGTCTCATATTTGTTTTGAGCTGACCTAAAGCCCTTATATTTAAAGTCTATAAATAAATTTCTTTTAATCTTACTTGACACTTTGATTCCTTTAGTTATCCACTTGTGTTTGTCAATTTTATGCTTTTTTACTGTTATAATTGGAAAACATAGGTCAAAAAATAATTTATACAAATCTATGAAATTGTCATATGCCGAATTAATATTTACTTGACTATATACTTCAGAGAACGAGAGCCTACTAATACAATCTACAAATTTGTCAATGTTACTTTTGGAATAGTCTCTCATTTTAACGTACCAGAATTTGGGTATAATTTTCCTTTTCATTTTTATAGTTAGCAATTGGGCGGTGTGGTCAGAAAGATCGAATTCATGAATGTCAGAGCTAATGCCTTTATAAAAATTACAAATAATATTATCAATACAAGTTTGTGATGTTTCAGTAACTCTAGTGGGCTCAAAAATTTGCGGGTAGAAGTTGTTTGAATTGAGGATTCTTTTGAATTTTCTAGCGAGATTTTTATTTTTCGTATGTACAGAGATATCAATATTAAAGTCTCCACATAATATTATCTTTATTTTTTGTTTGGTTATAAGTTTCAATAGTAATATTTCTAGTTTTTCAAAAAATTGGTCAATGTTATCCTTTTCTGGTACACGATAAATGCATATTATTATTATATTTTCTAAGGGTAACAGTACACCACAGCATTCAAACGTATTACGAACACTTAAAGACTTCACATATTCTAAACGTTTAAAATCTATATCCTTCCGCAAAAATATACAACAGCCCCCTCTCTTACTATTTGTTTTCTTAACCTTTAATTTAGTTCTATTAAAAGAGTCAGCTAGTTTAAACCCAGGCAAGTGCAAAATATTATCTTGCCCCGATTGAACAAAATGCTCAGTAAAACAGATTGAATCCACCTTATATCCGATTTCTTCCTGCAAGCTCCTAAGTGCTAGAAGTATTTTCTCTTTTTTATACGAAATCCCTCTAATATTTTGATGAAGGATACAGAATTGATTATTCACTTCAAGAAAGCTATCATCACTACGAAGCTCAGTTACATTATTTAATAAGTTTACATTACAATCGAAAAAACTGTTGTTTCACAACTTTAAAATAAAAGGGAATTGTCCCTTTTTTAGGCTCCCCTTTGTTTACAATTGGTTTCATTTGTTGTTCTGAATTTTTTACAGCATTCGTTTTTAATCTATACCTAATACTTTCAAGAGATAAGAACTGCTTATAGTATTCGGAACTATCTATGAGTATATTAATCTTTGTACAAATATTCTGCACATATTCTGCTTTGGAGAAAACATAATTAATATTTTCTACAAATACACAATTTTCAAACATTCTCGTCCATCGTTTCAAATGACAATTCAGAGTTATTTCATTCAAATAGAAGCCAGCACAAACAGGTACAAGATATACTGTAGCTTTTGAAAGTTTGCTTATGGAATTACATAAGTTAACGAGTAGTTCATCCGGATTTTTGTCATGAGTACCGGTACATAATACAACTACATCTTTGTCTGAAAGAGTATTTTCAATACTTGTACAGTGTTGCAGAATTTGTGAACTAGTTGCATTGGACATAATAAAAGCAGATGGGGTATATACGTCGTTCCACTTGCCCTTTCTTGAGTCTAACACGGCAGCGGATAAGCCTGATAAGGTTTCATCACCTATAATTAAAAACTTGTGCTTCTTTTCCGTAGTAGTGGCGGGCTCTGAAGTCGAATTTTGTAAATCTTCTCTATGACTGTGATGCTGATTTTCCTCATTTTTTGATAGCGTGGTTTCGAGAATGTTACTATTGTCAAACTTTAAGTTTTGCACGATTTTCGTAACCCTCGGAGTATCATTACCGTAACACGCATTCATCGATTGTTTCCTTTCAGACAAGAACATTTTTTTCTTAGAAAAACTCTTTCGTTTCTAAAGCCTTTTGTTATATCAGGCGGGATTTGAATTGTTTGTGACCAAATTGACTGATTACGATTAGGATCTTTGCGTTTCCAAGCTAATGATTCATGGGTCTTATTGTGTAATACCCGATTCAATCGGTATCAAATCGACATTGTGTTTTTTGGCAGTTCTTAGCGATTCTGCTCCTTAAGGTGGTTTCAGTCCATACAAAAGTTTAACGCACAATACGCGTAGATGGAATTAATAAAAGTAATATTTTATATTATGGAAAAATAGTTTAGAAAATCTAGTTGCCGCGTCACAATTAATATTTGCAATTTATAATATAATTACCAAGATATAAAGCTTTTAAAATTTTGTATCAACAATTTCAACATACATAAACAACAACAACATTTTCCATATATACAAATACATTTACATATATATACAATAACTGCCTCCGTGGTCTAATGGTTAAGAGCATTGGCTCTCGACACGGAGGTCGTGGGTTCGATTCCCTCGGGGGACACCTAGTGAAATGTCACTTTGTGCGTTTTTCCCCAGTTGGTTAGGACATTGCAGGCTGAATCACCTGATTGTCTGAAAAGAAAAATGATTCAATGCTTTGGATGGCACGTTAAGGTGGTTGCAGAGGGGTCAATTTTATACAAAACTTTGACGCACAATACGCGTAGACGGCTTTATATCTTCGTAATTATATTATAAATTGCAAATGTTATTTGTTACGCGGCAACTAAATTTTCTAAACTATTTTTCCATAATATATAAAATATTACTTTTATTAATTCCGTCTACGCGTATTGTGCGTCAAAACTTTTGTATGGACTGAAACCACCTTAAGCCGTTGGTCCCGACTACTATCTCTGATGGTAGTAGTCGTTACATAAAAACGTAAGAGGCCGTAAGGCGTAATGGGGGGGGGGGGGGGGGGGGGGGGGATATTCATATAGAAAAATAACGAAAAAGTAAGTGCTATTTCGGGGGGGGGGGGGGGGGGGGGGGGGATTTATCCGGACCCAAACCTTCCTTCATTTCATATCAATACACATTTTAAAAGTTAAACTGCATAAAACCACAAATATTTTAACCGACGCAGCCGCCGGAATCAATATCAAACATCTCCGTTAGCATCCGGCAAAAAACACAAAAAACAAGAAATGGCCGTGAGGGAATAAAAACGGACCAGCGCGTTACCTTGCGCGACTCCTTCGCACGTCCGACACAAAAGTTGCACTACATCGCTACATTTCACGTAACATTTTACCTGATCCTTCGTACTGTATACTACTGCTTATCCACGGCTTCGCTTGCTGAGAAAAATGAGCATTATTTATTCAGTATTATAAGTTTCTTTATGTTTGCTATAAGGATTCAGAGAAATCAGGATGAAGGGGTCATTCTTAACAACTTAGTGAAAGCTTAAGTATATTGAAACAAACAGACACCGTAAACTCACGACCATGATCCTTTCGGTACTAGTCAGGAACTCTCATATAACTACCAAACTAAAACTTAAGTTTAATATGATTTAAATAAATGTAATTATTATTAGCTATGGAGCTTAATACGCGGCTGAATACGGTAGTGCTATCCGTGAGGAAAAATACTGGGCTGGAAAAAGATAAAAAAACACACGCTATCGACTCGATAGACGAAGAATATTGTCATTTATTGAATAAATCAAACCTTGTAGTGCATTTTAATATATGAATTAGTAGAATACACCCACAGTAACACTTTCTAAACTACAGAACTAAAAACACTAACTAAACTACAGAACAATGGGAGAGTGACAAATGAGAGAATTGAGATTCTTTGGGTGACAAAAAAAGACCTTTTTTGAAACGAATTATAAAATATTAAATAGGTACTCCATAGGCTCCCTAATTAAAACAGCATGCATTCAGCATTAAAACAAAGAATACAAAGTATGCCCTCGTGGGCAAAGCCGGCGTCAAAAGCTATACATAAAATGTAATGCCATCATGAGTGTACAAACGATGACTAACATGTTATAAGTCCATAAATGTAAAATTGTTATTTATTGATGGTGTAATAATGAATCATCAATTCATCAATACCTACCACACTTATCACAACCATTATGTTTCTAAGGGCCTGTTTCACCACTTCGGAATAATAGACTAAGAGATAAGTGTACTTTTTGCAACCATCAGTTGCAAGGCTGATTCAGTGTTTATGAGGAGTAGAGCATCTCTGTGATGGGGATGAACTAGGTATGCCTGCATAACTCCAGTCGGTTTAGAAGTTACTGATATTTAAAGGTCAGTAAAAAATTAACGATCAGCTGCAAGGCTGATCGTAATTTATTATTGTAGTATGCACTGTAGCTATGTGAACATTACTAAAACTGACATGGTTCATCAGTCGGTTTAGGAGATACAGCCGTTCAATGGTCCGACCTTTGAACGGCTATATCTCCTAAACCGACTGGCAGTTCATGTCAGTTTTTGTACTTTTTACAAAGCTACAGTGCACACTACAATAATATAATACGATCAGCTTTGCAGCTGATCGTTAATTTTTTACTGACCTTTAAACGTCTGTAACTCCTAAACCGACTGAAGTTATGCAGGCAGACCTAGTTCATCCCCATCACAGAGATGCTCTACACCCCATAAACACTGAATCAGCCTTGCTGCTAATGGTTGCAAAAAGTACACTTATCTCTTAGTCTATAAGTTCTTGATAACTTATCTGACAGATTGTCAGACATATATTTCGTACGGAATATGACAAAAGATCTAGGTAAACTTTTATGAACTTATTGAGAAGTGGTGAAACAGGCCCTTAGTGAAACTACGGTAGTAATTATATAGGGTCCTTCTTAATATGCGGACACTTTTAAAGGGGATGATCAAACCGTCAAACTGAACAACTTTCTCTATCGCACCGACATCGAAATCGCGAAAAAAAATTGGCTCTTCCATACAAAACTGCAAAGCTACTCGAGCCAAATGTAGTGGACAGCTAATATTTTTTTCGCGATTTCGATGTGGGTCCCAAAGAAAATGTTGTTCAGTTTAATGGTCCCCTTAAAAAAATGTCAGCATATTAAGAAGGACCATGTAGTACTCTGTGGTGAAACTAAAAAAAGAATACAAGTAAAACATATTAAAAATAAATAAATTTATTGTTTTAATTATCCATAAAAAGACTTATTATTGTTTTTGTCATTTTTGTAATAGAGTTTAAAAACAAATAAACCATCAGAAATTTACAGAGCAATAAAAATGTAGGCATCTCTAAACTATAACACGTTATTTGCTTATAAAATGCGCGATTGGGTGGTCGATCGAGTCGAAAGCTTCTGTAAAATCAACGATGATATTTTATTGAACTTTTATGCAGTTCGAAGCTTTTTATGTTGTTGTTTATTTTTACGAGTCGAGTTACTTCTTTTTGAATGTTTACTGGAATTTCATTGAATGAAGGGCCAGGAATATCAATAGCAGAATCGTTAGAATGCTTACTTTATTCCCTTTGGCTTAAAATAGACATTTTAAATCAACGAGAATAGATGCCTGTCTTGCCTGCCTCATTTTGTTAACTTTCTCTAATCAAGGGTCTGCAGGAAGACATCTCTTCAGAGATAAGCTCGCCCTTTGTACTTGTCTGTTATGCAGTATTCATCTGTATTTCCATCTGTACAATAAAGTGTTTAAATAAATAGATGCTTACAGAAAAAAACATCATTAATTATTTCATAGCATATTTTTGTTCAACTATTCTATTGAAATCCAAGCGTTTTAGTTCAGCCAGTTGTAGTAACATAAAAATCGTTGGTTTAGACAAAAGAACATAATCAAGACAATACTTTCTGTTGAAAAACAAAGAATCCGATCTTTAAATAGTCAAATATTGGCCTCATATGTCACATATGAAAAAAGTTAATTTGCTCAGTAGCACCAACTACTTAACTAGTAACTAATTCTATCAAATTTACAGCAGTACTAGATAATTTGTTAACCGTAACTTTGTGAAATCACTTAGTTTCCAAGTCAATACTTTGCATTATGCATTAGGCTTAATTTGTGTCGTGTGCCGGTTAATATTTGTATTTCGTTAACAACTTGTGATTTACTGTCCATTAGTATGACGAGCTTACGTTGCTCGTAGTGTTGGTTCCTGGCCTGTACCATTAAGTTCTTTGGAATTTATGTATGGTTGTATTTATCATTTATTAGCTCGGCGGTGAAGTAAAACATCGTGAGGAAACCTGCATTCCCGATAAAGAAAAGAAAATACCATAAGTTCGGAGGTTTGCTTAAAATATGGGTGAGCTTGAGGCGAACACAAAAGATCAGCGATGGTCGCAGTGTTACATAACGACCCTTGCTTGCAATAGCCCAAACACAAAAATAATAATAATACGTTGCTCGCTTTGGATTACCTTTGCATCAATGACCTTTGCTAGTTTAAATAATGGTTCCTTGAAGGAGGCGAAGATTTAGTCCCTGCCTAGGTCAATTTATACCAATGAGCTTTCAGGAATTAAGGATGGCATGCACAACCAAACAAATATGTGGCCATTTAGGCCACAACGTATTAAATGAACGCCCTGTCTCTCACACTACCCATACTGATAACAGTGACAGCATCATATTTAAGAAATGACTGAATGTGTGATTGTAACTTATTTATCTGTAATGTAATACCCTAACATACCACATTTATTGCAATAAATAAATCATTCATTCATTCCAGTTCAAGCCTAAAATACTTTTTGGTTCAAGCTATCCTAAATGTACAATTTGTGACACTACTGGTTTTCCGGGTAAGAAAAACGTCATGAGGAAACCTATATGCTTCAATTTAGTTTATTGTATTCATACGCGTGGTGGACTAAAACGCCCATACACCCGCCCTAATGGTTGGCCTGTGCCCTGCAGTGGGACGTATATTAGGTTGAAAAATAGTTTAGAAAATCTAGATGCCGCGTCACAAATAACATTTGCAATTTATAAAATAATTACGAAGATATAAAGCTTTGAAATTTTTCATAAAAAATTTTAAAAGCTATTTAATTTGTGAAGCGGCAACTAGATTTTCTAAACTATTCTTTTATATATAAAATAATACTTGTATTAATCGGTCTACGCGTATTGTGCGTCAAACTTTTATATGGACTGAAACCACCTTAAGTACTTAGTTAAAATTAATTATTTTTATTTAATAATGCTTTTATATGTAACTCGATTAATTTCTCAGTTCGACAAACTTGACGACAGTGTGTCTCTAACTAAGACAGCGGTTGTAATCCGTGAAAACTGCCGTTGTATCGTTAATCACCTTTAAAACCTAAGCGTTACTTATTTACCCTGTTTACTATTTGCCTGACTATTGTTCATGCTACTGGTTTTAAGGTATTTCACAACTCTATTAGATAGTGAAGACAACTCTATTAAAGGTGTGGTGTCCGTCTTCAAATAGCACCAATCCAGAACGATGGTGTCGTAAGAGAAAACGAATCTCTTACTCGTCAACATCTTTGATGTCTTCACAGTGTGGATATCGGTTATAGTCACTGCATTTAACTCTACCTCTGATTGTATGGAATGGAAGGAAGTCGTATATTTCGTTTTCCTACTCCTCCTATCTTCTTTGATTAATTCACTGCGGGTTCCAAGACTGATTAGAGTCATCCCCCGGGCTCGCTGGACTTCATTGTCCAGTGCTGTGAATGGTCGCCGCTGTTGATCCTGGCTTACAGGAGTTACAGCGGTGGGAATGTGTGGTGGGCCTATGCCCGTATTTTTTTATTTTTACCTCTGATTGTTTTAATTTCTTGTTCCATCAGATATAGAAGGGTAAGGACGAGAAAGTGTATCTGTGTGTAGCGCACATACTCTTGCTCATGTCATGCGTTAGGCGCGAAATCAATCGACCAATATAATTATTAGTTCCGAAGTTCAAATAATAATCGATTTAAAAGCAAGTGACGATGCACTGATCAAGTTCCTGAACACCACAATAGCGATTACAGTCGCAAGTAAATTCTTAACAAAACCGATAAATTGTTAACCTTTCAAAACAATCTTAAAACCTCATATCGAAACAGCCAGGCCGTAAACAAACAAAGCCTTCGCCACAAAAACCTGAGTTTTTTAAAAAGTAGCGTCTACAAAAAAGGTGCACACACAATAAAAATAAATATTAAAACGCGTAAGAATCTCGCAGTATGGCGCGAAGTGCCCGACGGCCGACGGAGAAAAACGATGAGCCACGGAGATATCCGAACTCTGTGTGGTCAATTTAGGGTCGTTTCGGATATTAGTCTTCAGATTCGGATATGTATAATTTAATGAATTGTCAGTGTAACCACAGAATATTTAATAGTACTGCATACAGAATGGCTATTTCCATACATCAGATACCGTACCTCATATTTGTGGTGAGTTTAGAGGTGCCGAGCGAGAAGCACAGACAGCAGGTGCTCGTGACCGAGCGCAATTTAACAAAATATTTTTTGTGCCATAGTTGGTCAAAAATCTCCCCCAAGCTTTTCCACCTATTTTTAAACCATTCTCTATCCCGAATCATTATTATTTGCCCATCTGGGGGTTTTATTATGTAACTAGTAACTAATTCCAATTCAATCCAGAGCATCCTGTCAGTAATAACCTATGGTGCGGAAACATGGACCCTGACGATAGGACTAGTTCTTAAATTCAAGGTCGCGCAGCGAGCTATGGAGAGAGCTATGCTCGATGTTTCTCTGAGAGATCACATCAGAAATGAAGTGATACGTCAGAGAACGAAAGTGGTTGACATAGCTCAGAAAATTAGCAAGCTGAAGTGGCAATGGGCTGGTCATATCTGCCGAAGAACTGACAACCGGTGGGGTGTCAGGATTCTGGAGTGGAGACCGCGAACTGGTAGACGTAGTGTACGGTACGTCCTGCTGCCCGCTGGACAGACGACATAAAAAAGGTAGCGGTGAGCGACTGGATGAGGAAGGCCGAGGACAGAGTTTTGTGGCGCGCCTTGGGAGAGGCCTATGTCCAGCAGTGGACAATGATAGGCTGATGATGATGATGATGAACTACCCTCTTCAATAGGTTCTCGTATCAAATCGACATGGAGTTTTTTGGCAGTTTTTAATTATTATGCTTCTTAATATTTTGTTTATTTATTTCAGACAATAGATATGACGGTTATTGAAACAAAATAGAACTTAAGAATCGCCTATTATAATCATAATACGTTACCGATCTTGTCACAATATAATCGGAAACTTGCACAATAGCCCTACTGATCGTTGCACTACCTTTTTCTTGATTTGCTCCGGCCCCAACGCAGCGGCTGCTTGCAGTAACTATCTGTAACCAAATTGAAATAAAAATTGATATCCGTATCCGTAACTTCGTATCCGTAACTTCGTATTCGTAATTTCGTATCCGTAATTTCGTATCCGTCACTTCGTATACGTAACAACCCTAGCAGTAACTTGTCTATACAACGGCTACTGTTCGTAGGCTTCAATTATTTCCGAATGGCGTGTGAAGTTTGTATTTATTACGTTTTTATTGTTCCTCCCATTCATATGTTAAAACTATACATGAAGCCTTCTGTTTATGTCATTCACATCGAGCTTGTAGTTGATAACAACTGCTTTTTAGTTATCTATCTTTTTTATTAGGGTTTCGTACCCAAAGGGCGAAAATGAGACCATATTACTAAGCGTACATTGTCCTTCCGTCCGTCCATCCGTCTTACCTATTTAGGACTGTAACTTTTGAACCGTAATAGCTAGACAGTTGAAATATTCACAGAATAAGCACTATTACGCCGAATTTGTTGACAAATAACAAAAATGACAAAAATTTAAACTTAAGGGGGGTTATTCCTCATACAAGAAACTAGTTTTTACCATCGTTATTCTTCTCGCTCTATCGATAAAACGGAAATTCATACGAGTGACAAACTTAGTGTGATTATGGAGAAAATTCTACAGTATAGCAAAAACTGATATATACTGGTTAGTAAATGTGAGTCAGTCTCGCGCTAATGGTCCCGGAAAAAAATTATTAGAGATTATACGATTTTTCGATCCATTATTTCTCGAGTTATTTGAATAATACCAAAAAATAAAAAATATTGAATGCAGGTTGAATGAGATTTTATTCCTTTGCCTGCTTTGTTTTTCTATTGTATTTGACAGTTATTAGTTTTAATTTCATTGCGGCCAAGGTATTACAGCCGTAAATTAAAAATAGAAATATCAGTCAAAAACGAAATCGGAAAAATACGTATCTGTTATTTTTTAACCTATTTTTATATTAAAAAAAAACAGGTGGTTAAAAAAATTGTATGTAGGTAGTCAATTATCTCACAAAGAGCACATCAGTGGGCAGTTCTTTCTTTATAGTTATTGTCATGACTGGGCTTGTAAAATGTGAAACATATAGGTTCGGTTAGCAACAGAATATGCTGACAAATTTTTAAAAAGATAATAAAACCAGCAAACCGACAAACTTTGTATATGGGACCAACATAGAAATCACGAAAAAACATCTGCTGTCCCATAAACTTTGGTCAAAAAGGATTGCAGTTTTATATGGAACAGCCGACTTTTTCCCGATTTCGATCTAGATAAATATGTTCAGTTTAATGGTCTGATTGTCCCATTAAAAACTGTCAGCATATTAAAAACGACTCTATACAGGGTGTAAGGAAAAGTGTCATTAACCTTTAAACCACGTACATTACCCATCAAACTGAACAACTTTTACTATGGGAGCAAACTTGCCTGAGCAAAACAAAAATCTACTGCTGTACTCCAATACCTACACGACTCCAATGTATACTATATACTAATGTTTTTTTTGCTCCAATCGGTTTTCTCCCATATTAAAAGTTGTAGAGTTTTTGGTTAATGATAATTTTCTTTACACCCTGTATAAACGAAAATTAATCCTATTCAGGTGCAATATTATTTACCCAAATGAAGGAAATATCTGTTTAGGTACCTGGTTGTACCTAAGTTGTACCTAGTACTGGTTGCAATGATTCTGAGAACCACTAAAGGGATTCTGGTCGTGAATTTTTAGATTTCCCACGGATTATGTATTTTGATCAAACAATAATGTATAAAACGAACCTATATTTCCACTCTCCATATTAGAAACCTCTGCCGATGTTAGCATATTTACAAACCCGCGTCTCAGTTTAGTTTCCACTATTTGTTCAGCGTCTGGCAAACTGTATTAACTAAATACGCAGCCGACTCTCGGTCAATAACAAACTGAACCACGGTTACTCTACATATAATTATGTATATTTTATACGTTACTTGTTTGGAATTATCATCATTATCTTGCTACTAAAATAATTTTACATGCGCAAAAATAAACGCGCCAATAAGCATGGAAGACATGCCATATACAGGATCCTTCTTATTAAGAGGATGCTCAGACCGTCAAACTGAACAACTTTCTCCATGGAACCAACATCAAAATCGCAAAAAAAGCCCGCTCCATGGAGACGTTCGCGAGATTATGTCAAAATCATGTCAAGACTGTGCCTGTCTTTCTTTTAAAGGCCAAGGGATCGAGCCCAAACATTGTGTCAGACGTAAAACAGTTTAAAATTTTCGATTAAAACAACTCGTAAAAATGAAATATTCCTTAAAATGAAGCGAATTTGATCATCTTTTCCCTCTTTATTATTTTAAAGAAACACTTTTTAGAATTTTGAAATTTATTCGCGCAGACCGTAGCGCCATCTATCGATGCCCTAGAAAACCAAAAGAAAAACTCACATTTTAGTCTAAAGTCAACCATCTCCAGTTATCAATTCAGATCAATCTCTCACCTCAAACAGAACAAAGTCCATTATGTTCAAAAGGTTATGATGATATGGAAGTGTTCGCGGTGTATTTTAGCATCGCCATAAAAGTGGTGCGCTTTGAGTCGGCCCGCACTTTTTGTGTTGTTTGCTCAAACTGTTATAGTAGTTCGGGGGTTTCATTTAGGCCTCGTCTACTATGAAATGCGGTAGATTCGTTCCTATATTTAAGCAGCGAAGACCAAAAAATCTTTAGTTTATGCAATAGTCGCTTTTGCCCACGACTACGTTTGCGTTGAATTTAAAAAGGGATGAAAGATGAAAATTAAAATGTCCATTCATCCGAATCTGTTCACCCGCTAATGCGTCACACATCCAATCACCGTCACTAATTTTTCACATCGTTAATGATGTTATTAACCCCCGACGTAAAAAGAGGGGTGTTATAAGTTTGACGCCTATGTCGGTCTGTCTGTCTGTCAGTATGTCTGTCTGTGGTATCGTAGCGCCCAAACGCATTTTTTGCGGGAGTATTCTTAACTTTGTTTCATGAGAATTGGGTCAGCATTTTTCTAGTAGCTTTAAAAATCACGAAATAAAATTAAATTACAAATTTAAAATACACCCTACATCACCAATTTTTGTATTTTTTGTCTGTCTATTTGTTTGTTAGTTTGATCGAGCATCAAGCAAAAACTACTGAACCGATCTTGATGAAATTTTTTGTTTTATAGGTTATTATTATTTGGTTATAAGGGCTTGGTCAATGACCAAATAGCTACTGCGACCTAGATAGATCTATTGTAGCTGTCACCCTAGACCTAAAGGTCATTTCCTAGGCCCACGGACTTCATGAACCGTGTTATGCTTTTGGAGGGGAGGTCCCTGATGTCAGTAGGTGTTATTATGTATCCACCTAGATGGCGACTCCTCCTGTTTTATAGGTTATGATCTGACTTAAAATCGGGTATATAATTTGTGCCGACGAAGTCGCGGGTTAACTCTAGTTATTTTATAAAAGCTGAAAGTTTCTCAGCGCATGCTCCCAAAAAGGTAGGAATGATGGGCAACTATGAAGTTTGAGTCATGGTTGCTTTGGCAGGTAGCAGGTTAAAATTGTCTGGCCAGGGGTTGGAAGTATCAAAACTGTCGGGCTACTGAGGAAACATCTTCTAATAGTTACCCAAGTAACAATTCAGATTATTTTAATCTAACGTTGAAAAGTTGTTCAGTTTGATGGGTAGACTCTTAGTTTAAAACTGTTATTTCGAGGAAACCTGTGTTTTTGTAATGTTTTTAAATTTTCTGGGACCCCAATTTCCAGGCTTGCCTTGTGAGGGGACCAATGTTAACCCAGCTAAGCCTATAAATATGTCATGCCAACATGCATAGTTAAGATCCGGACACATTATTAATTTTATTTATTTTTGTATCATTTTTTGTTATGCATGTTGAAATAAAAAATATTTTTCATTTTCTTTTTTTTTTCATTTATTTCAGAAGGATGTTAATGATATCAATATCACCCTGTAGAAATAGCGAAAAAATAGCTATCCCATCCATCTTAGATCGAATAGGTATGCAGTTTTGCATGTAACAGCTGGTTTTTTTTGCGATTTCTATGTTGGTCCCAAAGAGAAAGTTTTTCAGTTTGATGGTCTGATTACCATCTTAAAAATCCGTCAGACTGTATAATCTTTATTTTATGTTTAAAAGACCATTCGCACTTGCCCTGTTTTATTTTAAACATAGACAAAAACCAGATGTATATTCAACCAGTTTTCCCTACCAAACACAAAACAGTACACCACAGACAAAAGGATCGCATAGATAACGCATTAAATGATAATGCATGCATTCGCACTTGCTTCTAAAATAAAATAAATAAATTACACCGTGTCACCAACACTGCCCTTCCTCCGACCGATTCGAATTTGTTTACCAAATCCTTTCATTATTAAAAAGATATATTGCTTTAGTGATGTGACGTAGTAGTTTTAAAAGAATTTTATCGATGTTATTGTTAGTTTCGATAAAAATAAATGGTTAACTGATGTGACGTTTTTAAATGTGTCAGTTTTAATAAACGTCATTTTGAGTAACTCTTCTCTTTTCTTTATTTTTACTATCTCCACTAAAATAGAATCTTAAAATGAATCTTTTTATTTTGTGAGTATTATATTTTCGCTCAGTATTTTTGTTGCTTGTTTTTCGTTTTGAATCAAAGTGAAGAGGTGCAAACAACTGGAGAGGAATAATGATCGGACAATTGATATGCTCCGAAGACTTTAAAACTATATCGCTAGGGAAAATAGAGAGGAAGAGTGGCAGAGAAAGACCTTGGTAGAGTTATCTAGCACAAGTGAAAGAAAAGGTCGTGTCGTATTGAACTCGGTTAAACGCAGAGTCAGGAGGCTCATTGGCGACAGTAAGCTGGTGGAGACCAAACTTCATAGCCTGGCCCAACGCCGCAGAGTGGCCTGCTTGTACTTTTGTGAGTGTGTCCAAGAGCTACATGAGCTCATCCCGCCTTCCCCTTTCTACTATCGGACTTACAGACGCACCGCGGGATATCACCCCTTCTTGGTTGACATCCCATATATCCGCACCAAGCCCCTTTCAGAATCTTTTACAATGCGCACAGCCAAGGAGTGGAATGCCCTATCTGCGTCAGTATTTCCGAGCTCTTACAACCCAAATTTCTTTAAAGTAACAGTGAAATAGTCTTCTTCTGGGTAAGCTCGCTACATCTTCGACTCCATCTTTGTCCTGAGGACTAGATTGAGGTCAAGAGCAAAAATAATAAAAAAAAGTATCAGAAGCTAAAAAAATTGCAGAAAAAGAGGCCGGATCGGCGAATACTCCACTGATAAGAGCGTAGCTTTTGAAATAAGATGATATTTTAGTGTAAAATAAAGAATATTTGATTAATTGATTGAAACGTGGTGATCTATTTTAGGCTCGGAACGGAACAAAAAGGTGTCCGGCATTAAAAGAGACTACTTATTCACTATATCTGTCCTGTACTCACACGTTACACGAAAACCATTTCCGTCTCCTCATTTATTAATGGAAGTTTTTCTGTCTCTCCCCACTTAATTGTTTAATGGAAATGTTTGCCGCTGCAACGTTTTTGCATTTGATCACTTTAATTTTTAATTTATTCCTTAAATAGTAAAATTGGTGGATTGTGTGAAAGTGCATTGTATTGTTCCTAATGCATGTGTTGAGGGTTTATTTGTTAAAAAATACTTTGAATGTTAGTTTGGGTCTGAATTTAGTTCTTTTACTTTTCATTGTCGTATCCACGTGAATTCCAGCTTATGCTTTAAATTGGTATGCTTTGAATTGGTAATGTTTTTACTTGGTTACATTGAAACTTCTAAACCACTGAGCCGATTTTAGAAATAACAGTTCTTTTGTTATTTGTTGAATCTGCTCTTAGCACTAATATACCCCTCTGGAAATGTAGTGGTAATCAAATCAAAAAGTCGTGCGTTTTCCTCCGGTAAGAATAAAAAACGTTATCTCATAAACATGTCAAACAAACTATGACATGAGACAAAAGACAATGCTGGTTTTTGTATGGAAGGTGGCGCCTACTTTTTTATCGTCTATTTTTTTGGTAACGTAACAAACATAACTTGTAATTATACGTATATCTATAAACTTAGTCCGAATGGAGATCTAGAGGCTTGAAGTTGAAAATAAAGCGTATAAAATTAAATGGGACACATACTTAAAGGGGTGCTTTAGATTATCAAACTGAACAACTTTCTCTATGGGACCAATATCGAAATGTCTCATAGTAAAAGTTGTTCAGTTTAATGGTCTGAAGTACCACTTTAAGTAAGTGTCCCATTTAATTTTACACGCTGTATATTCATTACGTTTACTTCAAGCCTCGATATCTCCGTTCAGACTGAGTTTACAGAGATACTTGTCATAACAAGTTTTGTTTGTTACTTTATTCTGATCTGAACTAAAATATTCAAGTTTGTAGTCGTGTACTCGTAGTCGATTCTGTCAAAGCCGAAAGTAATAATGATCGAGGAAGAGGACATTTCTATTTTAGGCTCAGTGTTACACATTAATTTGAAATACAGAAGACATTCAATGGTTTTATTTCCTTCATTTTAAACATTTACTTTCTTATAAATTACACAGCTTTTACTTAGTTTTTTTTATATATATCGATACGTACCGAAACCCCTAGTATAAGTATATCGACACCCTTACATTAGGGAACATTAGCATGCCCGCCGCGACTGTATTGAGATTTATTAGTTAACTTGCTTGGGGCAGCCCTAGGCACTGGCCGCCCGAGACGTGCTATGTTTAGTTATTTGTTTTATGTTTAGTTGAGCTCTTGATTTAGTGTTCAACTTGTGGTTTTAGAATTTGGGGGATTAAGGAAGACTTTTTCTGTAAAATTATTAAAGCTTTTAAACATAATTTGTATTTAAAATTTTGAGTCTAAGGAAGTTCCTAAATGAAGAATGTAATTTTATTTCATTTTCACAGAGATTTATTAAAATTATTTTTAATATTATATTATATTTAATCAATAATACTGGCAAAGTGGCATTCACTAGATTTCAATACATACTTTAAAAATATTTCTGTTGATGCGCCCAAAAACAAAGTTTGATGAAACAAAAATGAAAAGTCAGAGAAATAAGTAATTGATTTTCGTCAAATCATACGTTTGTGTTGGTGCTTCTTTTTAGGGCATAATATATTTCTGATAATGGAATAAACCATTTAGGACCTGTTCCACCACTCGTGAATAAATTCTTGATAGCTTATTTGAACAGATAGTTTGATATATTTTTATAAAAATATGTCAAATGAGCTGTCTGATAAGCTAACAAGAACTTATCAAAAAGTTATGAAACAAGTACCTTAATGAAACAAACCAATAATTTAATTTCTGACTCAGAAAATTGTCAATTCCTAATATTTTATTGCTTTCCATAATTACAGCCGAAGGAATTACTGGCCGAAGAAAAGGTGGATGGATTGTGTGAAGGATGATATGTATAAAAAAGGAGTGAGTGTTGAAACCACGGCTAAGAGAGATGAATGGAAGAGGATGACATATTGCGCCGACCCCAAATAATGGGAAATGGGCAAGACAATGATGATGACTTACTGGAACATTGGGCTAATCGTGATTGTTTAAAATTTAAACAATATACATAGTTAAAACTTTAAATGATAATTGTTAACAAATAAAAATCTAACCGGTTTAGCTTTCGTTTATCCCCCAAAGTAAATCCCCTTTTCATAACACCCTATTTGTTCAAAATCAAAAAGTAATAATCACCCTAAACAAGGTGCAATATTAATTTAAAATATTAACACCTGGTTACACCGCACCCACGTATCGATAGGCAGGTGATAAATTATCGATAATATTGATGCGTCAACTAATGTGTTTGCCACATCACTATTATTGTAATCGTTTATTGTTGTTATAACTTAAAAGTTTGGTGGTTGTTATGAAGAATTTTCTACCGCCCTTAAAACGAATGTACGTCAAATAGAATACGCAATAATAAACAAAATATTACAATACTAAACAGGCTTAAAATGCTGATACTAGTCTTGATCTTGAAACACTAATATTAAGGCGGTTGCAGAGGTATCAATTTCTTACAAACGTTTGAGGCATAATACGCGTAGACGGTGTTAATATAAGTAAGTAACATTTTATATATGGAAAAATAGTACAGAAAATCTAGATGCCGCGTCACAAATAATATATGCAATTTATATTATAATTACGAAGATATAAAGCTTTGAAATTTTCCATAGACAATTCATGAATAATTTAAAAGCTTTATATCGTCGTAATTATATTATAAAATGCAAATGTTATTTGTGACGCGGCATCTAGATTTTCTGAACTATTTTTCCATATATAAAATATTACTTATATTAACACCGTCTACACGTATTATGCCTCAAACGTTTGTATTAAATTGATAACTCTCGAACCACTAAAACATTTATATAACGTACATAAATGCCTACGCACACAACCAACTGGGGAAAAACGCACAAAGTAACATTTCACTAGGTGTTCCCTGTGGGAATTGAACTCACGACCTCCGTGAGTGACCTCAAAAGCCCAATGCTCTTAACCATTAGACCACGGAAGCAGACAAATCATTATAATATTACAGATCAATCAATCAATCAAATATACTTTATTTTATACCAAAACATAAACAGTAAACATAAACAGAACAAAAAAAATACAAGAGAAACAAAATAAGGCAGTCTTATCGCTAAGAACCGATTTCTACATACATATTGAAGGATTCAACATGAAAATGACGTGTAACAGTGGTGATAGGTGTCTGGTGGCTAGCCTGTCAAATCCTTTCCCCTTAGTCACCTTGTGCGACACCCACGTAAAGAAATGGAGTGGTCCATTCTAAGCTGGAAACACACAGCTTAGTACAAAAGTCACTCTTAAGAGGTATCAAAAAGAACGACTTTGACTCTTTCAGAGCCCTTGAACGACCTTGACCCTCTCATCTTTACTAAACTACGTCACTTTACGTCCTTCATTATGTCACTGTCGTGCCTTCTAATTCCAGGAAATCAAATTAAAAAATCATAACAATTCGCACCAAATTTTAAAATTATCTTATTTACTCACTAGCGACCCGCCCCGGCTTCGCACAGGTGCAATGCTACTGCAATTATATACATATAAACCTTCCTCTGGAATCACTCTATCTATTTAAAAAAACCGCATCAAAATCTAAGCATACAGTCATAAGAACAGACAGACAGCGGGAAGCGACTTAGTTTTATACTATGTGGTAATGGTCATTATAATTGTCTATACTGCACAATGGTGTGGTCGCTAGTGAAAATGACTTCACTTTTACAACTATGTATTTATGCTTTCCTTTGAACACAAGATACATATGTATTTTACAGAAAAAGATAAGAAATATAATTTAAAGCAAATAAAGCCGAGATGTTGAAATTCATTGCTAAATTCTTCATTAATTTGCATGTATTTCAAATAACTAGAAGAAAAGCTTCTAAAATCCAGAAAAATACGGCCCGGCCCAGCGTTTACCTAGTGAGAGAAACTTAATAATTACCTACTAAATCTGTCTATACCATAAAACCTAAAAACCCCATAACCACTTTTCTCAATAAAAGATAATGTTACCATATCGAAAAAAATCCTTCGCAAAAATCACAGCACACCCCTGTACTAAGCTTTACGCGTGATTTAGCATTATTTGAGACCATTTGCCATAAAACCTTATTGGGGATCAGTGGGTAGTTAATTTCGCTGGCAACACTGGGGGTTACCGGTTAATATTGCAGGGTCAGTCGGTTCGATTCCCCGGTGATGCAGGAAGTTAATTAGAATTCGGTTTGACCATTAGTTTTTGTCAAAATATAGACATTGGGAGGTTTTTCTTGGGTATTTTCGTATGTCCCATTTCACCCACTGGATTTAGTGGTATTTTGTGAATAGGGAAAAGGGAGTTTTTTGAAATAGTAGACGTTACCACAGTATAAGAAAGAGTCATCATCATCATCATCTCAGCCGATGGACGTCCACTGCTGGACATAGGCCTCCCCCAAGGATCGCCATAACGACCGGTCGTGCGCTGCCCTCATCCAACGGGTTCCTGCCGCCTTCACCAGGTCGTCGGTCCACCGTGTGAGGGGCCTACCCACGCTGGGCTTTCCGGTACGCGGTCGCTACTCGAGAACTTTTCGGCCCCATTGGCCATCCGTTCTGCGAGCAATGTGCCCCGCCCACTGCAACTTTAGTTTACCAATTCTTTGGGCTATGACAGTTACTCTGGTTCTTCTGCGGATCTCTTCATTTCTGATTTGATCTTGCAGGGAAACTTCAGAGTTTCCCAAACCTTTGGGTGACTTTCAGCCTTTTTATGAGGCCTTGAGTGAAAGTTCTGTAAGTCGCTGTAAGAAAGAGTAACTTAATTAAATGATAATGTATTGTCTCAATTGGCAGTTTTTCTTACAACCTAACTACCACCCAATGAAGTAGGATAGCCTCATGAGTGCAATTCTCTAAGCGTCACATCTCTGTCAAAAACATCGACGAGCTCACAAATGTAACATCCTTCTTGCATCCTTTAGATCGTCGAAGTTTTTATATGAGTTTGACTCATGACATAACCTTAACGAATACCGAATTGTCAGCTCACCGATGTTTTAACGACGAATTTAAGGTTGTGACTATGTTTGCGCTTAGAGAATTGCATTGCTGCTGTGCTGGCACGGGATTGAACAAGCGCAGCACCGATTTTCAACCCCTCCCTTCTCCCTAAGATCTGTGTCTGCATATCTTCATATTACAGTACAGACACTACCTACCACATTTTGTGGTGGTACGGAATCCTCGATGCCGGGTCGAACTCGCACTTGGCCGATTTGTTTACTGGTTCTTCGGGCGGGATATTTAATGCAATAACAGCTGTACTACTTTTCAAAACTATGCCAATTATTACTGGAAGATAGTAACTTAATTGAGCTAATTTGCCTTGACTAAGATTCACAATACGTAGCATATGCTCACGACTATATTCCCCGAGGGGGTAGTCAGAGATATTCTGAAACCTCAGAACATCCACGTTTCCCTAGTAGTACCGAAACTCTGTCCAGTGTGACGGGGAGTGAGCCCGTCGCCGCTTGTAATGGACAGTAGGTACAATCCATGCCTCGAAATTGAAGCATGCAGGTTTCCTCACGATGTTTTCCTTCACCGAAAAAGCCAGTGGTGTTCCGAAAAACTCATTGGTACGAGTCGGCCTGGACGGGGATCGAACCATCGCCTCCTGCACGGCAGGCAAGGTTACTCGCCACTGTACGGCTCTAACAAAACGTTTCTTAATAAAAACCGTAACCTAAACATAATAATATTCAGTGCAAACATCAAATGGTAACATTATCAAATAACCCGTAAACCCTATCTAATTGAGCGTCGTAATCCTTTAATAATAAACCAGATGTTCCCCTCCTGTATGGTGTGCACTAGGGGTGTTAAATTACATATCCGTATCCGACAATATTTTGTAAACAAATCCGATTACCCATTGACACCACTAGTTTTTAATAACTTAAAAAATATTCAAGGGTGTATTCAGATAATGAAACTAAACAACTTTCCCTAATACTACTGGAGCCCGGGACTTTTTAATTACCAAAAAGGTTACCAATTGCCGTTTTGAAACTGTTATTACTAATATAAAAACCAAGTCTTAAAGATCACAACCCGCTGTAACCAAAAAAAATAAAATAAAAAAAGTCTTAAATTTTAAGATTTCGAGGCTACCGTTTTTTTCTAAGATACTGACATGTTCTTCACCTAAGTTTAATACCCATACCCAATAGTAACCGATGGCCGATGGGGTCGAAAAGTTCTCCAGTGGCGACCGCGTACCGGAAAGCGCAGCATGGGTAGGCGGCGTACACGGTTGACGGACGAACTGGTAAAGGCGGAGGGAACCAGTTGGATGAGGGCAGCGCAGGACCGATTGTTGTGGTGATCCTTGCGGGAGGCTTATGTCCAGCAGTGGACGTCCATCGGCTGAGATGATGACAATGATGACGTTATAGTAAGACTGTCTAAAGTTGCCATACAAAGCTATAAGATCAGATGACAAAGTCAAGTTCGATCGGTCTTATAGCTTCGGTAACCTTTTTAGTAATTAAAAAGTCCCGGAACTACATTATTAAGGAACATGGGTCAAAAACCACAAAAGGACCTCCCATAGAAAATCAATTGGCTGATACCTACGCACTTTCATTTGGGAGGTACAAATTTTTTTTTAGATTTCGACCCATATTCCTTAGGGAAAGTTGTTTTGTTTCATTGTCTGAATAAACCCTTAAAGTTATATTAGTAATTAAAAATTTGTGGTGTATAATATGCATTTGTATCCGAAATCTGGCACATCTACAATTCTACAGCCCTACGGTACATCGCACAGATTTAAAAGTCAATATAGAGCGCAGGGGGTGAGAATAATTAGGTGTTACCCCACGCTGGAAGCTTTGCGGGCTTTTGTTTTTATTTATTGTTTATTGCCGAAATGGGGTAGAAAAATGTAATGCATATTAAACAAGGTGGAGACAGTATCTGTGTTGTTGTTAAATATGCGTTTACCACTTAGTTGGTATTACCGGAAGCTAAAACAAAAATTAAGGTACTAGTAGATTATATATAATTTTTATTTTATTTATAATGAATGGACTCTTGCTTGTGCGTTAGCACTGCATTTCTGCCAGTGTCAAGTAGTTTATGGGAGTATCTATCCCAATCTCAGGGATTGTTTTTGGTCACAAAAAGAGATTGTGGCAGGCAGAAACAGTTGAATTTTTTTTATTTTGACAGGTTTGCTCCCACAGTCAAAGTTGTTCAGTTTGATGGGTAGAGTATGTGATTTAAAGTTTCATGATACTTTTTCTGACACCCTGTATAAAGCATTACTTTACTACGACTACGAACTTAGGCATCACAACCACATTATAATATCTCCTAAATTACAATAAAATTCCCCTCCCCCTCTATCAAAAAGACATTCATCCCCCGTCATCCACCACCATATCACCAGGGTCCCAGAAGGCCGTGAGATGGGCAGCTACAAGCAAAGAGAATTAAATATCCCCAGGGAGTGCATTAGTCGCTTCGCGCTATGCTGCCCTGGTAGTTTTTATACATCTGCCGTGTTGGTTGGCTTGGCTTGATTTTTTGATAGTTTGAAAAATGTTATTGTTCTCTGGTCTAACTTTCTTAACAAAAGAGAATTTCCAACCCGTGTCTGAGAGTAGATTTAGCTGAGTTCTCCTTGATAACTGTTCTGGAATAAGTGGCATGCTCGAGTCTAGCTAGATTCAATACTCAAGCAATAGTCAGGTCATTAGAGATCAACTAAAGCTTTAGTTTGGTTCTGTAACTCGTATTACAGAACCAAACTAAAACCTAGTATTTTATATTTAGACAAAAGACTAGAATCAATACGTCATTGCATTATGAACTTTTTCTAGAACTGAATCTTATTCTTATTGAAATCATACAAATCTTGCTACTATCCGACATTATCTTGAACATTACTAAAGCTGTTCTAAGAATAAGTGAGAGTTCTTCAAATCTCTTTTTTTGTAACTTAAAATAGCCACCTATTAAGTGCCGGAAAATTTTTCTTTCATTCATCATCATTAGGAATAATAAAACTATTTCTCGAATTATCGTCTGAAAATGCGCATCCTCTAAATTGATGATACGGCCAAACACATGCTCTGAAAATGTAATAATGTTAAGCTTTTCAAAATGATCAAAAGTTTGAAAGCCTCAAAGTTGAACCTTCCAAGAAAGAGGCACAATATGGCCGTCCCTGTCTAGTTAATTGAATGGAATCCTTTGTAGAGCTGTCGACTCCATTTCAACTCACTTTGTTACTTTGAATATGGCTAATACAAAGTTCTTGGTGATTTTCATAAGACTTTCATTTTTGGGGTTCCCCGGAATTGAAATTTAATTCTGGTTTTATTAATTAATCTAATGTGACGTAAATTAAGTGGTAATGGGGTAAGTTTTTCTGTAGAAATTATATTTATGACTATTATGATTGTACTTTTTGGGGTGAAAAGAACATTTATTGTAACTACAATGTTTTCATTTTATGTGGCAAAACTAGCCATGCAGTTTACAGGATGTAAGGAGCCAAAAAAAAAATCTGCTGTTCCATACTAAACTGCAATACCTACTCGACTGAAATAAATTGATTTGACTCGTTGCACGATTATTATTGTACCGTATGTATTGTACCAGAATGCAGTAGATTTTTAAATTCGTCTTAAAAAAAATGTCTTGGCATTGGCATGGCTTGCTTATGCATGATTTTAGTTAGTTTGTATAAATTGCTACACCCATAAGGGTAAAATTACATTGTGAGAATCTTATTGTATTCTAAATAACATCCTACAATAACATGTAATTTATCGCAATAAAGAAATTGAATTGAATTGACTGAAATGTATTGATTTTTTTTCTCCTATCTGTTTACAAAAAAGTTACAGTAAAAGTTGTTCAGTTTGATGGGTAGAGTATGTGGCTTAAAGATTAATTATACTTTTCCTTACACCCTGTATAGCAATAAATGGTTCTGATTGTTTAGCATAGCATAGCATATGCTCACGACTATATTCCCCGAGGGGGTAGTCAGAGATATTCTGAAACCTCAGAATATCCACGTTTCACTAGTAGTACCGAAACTCTGTCCAGATGACCTCTGTCCTCTGTCTTCTGATTGTTGAAGTGACCTTAAATTAAAACTATATGCAAAATGGTGTTCTATTCTAACCGTAATCACATGGCGATAACAAAAACAAAACCCATACCATAAATCCAAACTATTTTCATAAATTACAATATTTATTATTATTATTTTATTACAGTTTTTTTTTTCATTTTTTTTTTCATTCATTCATTCAAATTACTTACATCAGTGTAACCACAAAAGTAACTAACGAAATCATTATAATTGCATTATGTGGTTACAATAAACCTTTGTTAAGCTGTTTTCAGTACATACAAAAGTTTGACGCACAATACGCGTAGACGGAATTAATAAAAGTAATATTTTATGTATGGAAAAATAGTTTAGAAAATCTAGTTGCCGCTTAACAAATAACATTTGCAATTTGTAATATAATTACAAGGATATAAAGCTTTTAAAATTTTGTATGAAAAATTTCAAAGCTTTATATTTTCGTAATTATTTTATAAATTGCAAATATTATTTGTTACGCGGCATCTAGATTTTCTAAACAATTTTTCCATATACACAAAGTTACTTATATTAATACCGTCTACGCGTATTGTGCGTCAAAGTTTTGTATAAAATTGACCCCTCTGCAACCGCCTTAAGTCAAAACAAAACTTACAAATCTGAATAATCAAATGAAAACTACAAAATTTTTCTGCAACTTGCAGCTTAGCTATCCTTTTTTTAAGTACGTTTGAACAAGGCAATAACTAAAACATTAAATCTTTACCAAGATTATAACTCGCGGCGTAAAATACAAACAATATATTTTAACGGCACATAAAACGTACATACTTACGTATATAACTTCCGGTCAGAGGAACGGAAGCGCTCAGCGGGCGGGGCTTGGAATAGAGAGTTCTTTTTATTTTTATTCATATCGATACTTGGCTATTATTTTTATTTTTGTAAGCCTTTTGTAGAATAATCTTAAAAATCCATACTAAAACCATACATAATTTACAGGGTGTATAGGTGTCATATTTTAAGGGATGCTTCAAACACCAGAGAACTGAACAATTTTCATTACGGGCCAACATAGAAATCGCGAAAATACAGCACGCTTAAAAAGATAGTTGGTAGTTCTATTAGAGCTTCTGATCACCCTGAAAGGGGTAATGGTCGTGCACGTATGCATTACCTAACAAGTCGTTGATTTTTCATTGCATGTAGGTACTTTGTAATTATTTTCCTGAGTACCCGAATGAATGAAGTTCATGAAAATGGGTTTTTCGGTCAAGATTATTATTTGTTAGCATATTCAGGACATCTGAATGGAAACATTATCATCAGTCGCTATTGCCTTTGTTCACTACCGGTACACTGGGCTATGGCCATGCCAGACCCTTATTATAGTGAATTTCGCCTCATTATCATCATCATCATCGTACTTAAGAGCTATTCTCTTGTCGGTGGAGTATTCGCCAATCTTGTATCTTTTCCAAAAGTAGACACCTTCGCTTTCCTGCCGCCTTAGTCGCTTATATTATTATGCTTACCTACTTCTTAAAAACTCTACTAAACAACTAAAGAACCTATTACATAAATTATTATACCACTTATTCCTATTTTTCTTCTCATGGAAAATATTTCGTTAAAAAACCATCGATATGAAAAGTATCGACGTAAGCACATCTCTAGAGACTAGGGGGCCATTTACGCGTGCGCGTGTATATATCGAGCGACTCCGTTCCCGCTGTCTGTATGTATGTACGGAAACGGGACTGTTAGGGGACTATAGCCGTTTTTACGGGACATTCCACTTTTCAGATGTGCTTTTCAGCCGTTTTGATACGTTTTCGTATTGTTATATAATTTGCTATCGAAATAGAGTTTATTTCTCGTAAAGTGGTGGTTTTTAACCGAATAAACTAAACACATAGTTTAATTAGAATAAATTATAATACTTTATCTGTAATTCGTGTTTGTGTTCTTTAATTCTTTTATTTATGTTTTTATGTTTACAGGTAGCAGCAATAAGTTGTATACACTTTTGTTCTACGTCGTAGTACTAAAGTGTATATATGTTGTTTAGTATCAAAACCGATGGTAAATCCAGACACAATGAATAAATCCATGGAAAGAAAGCCGTTTTTGATAATAGTCGACACATATAACTTATTGCTGCTGACTGTAAATTAAGGTGTTAAATTAATAAATATGTTAACCAAATATTAATTATTTTAAAAGATGTTTAAATATAGATGAAACAGAAGCAGTTCTTCTTCTTTCGTTCAGCATGAGCTATATCGCATGAAAATCAGAAATGCTGTAGTAGAAAAAATATAAATATTGTTTACTTGAAAGATTAGCTAGTCAGCAATGGTATTATCAACGCTAAATGCCCTGTAGGCCTAGCATGCCACCCCCGAGATAACGATAAAAATCGAGATGTGCCTCCTTCTTTATTATTTTACGTATTCTTTATTATTTTACGCCAGAAAGAGCGGGCATGTCGTTTTTATTGTTGAAACGCTTTGTCGTGGGTGGCATGCTAGCCGTGCTGGGTGCCCCAGGTGAACTCAGGATTTTCCGGGGAAGTTCTTTCTTTGCATCCCAATACAAGTAGTAAAAAACTTTAAAGAGTTTCTCTTAGTAGCTATAACATTTGCTCTACGATGATTATAACAAACTCTTTCTCCTCTTTTATATTGTTATTTGAATAGACTTAATACAACTTCGAAAAACTTTATCTCAACAGCCCGGCCAAGACATATCAGAATCGGCATCCAATCACAAACCTTTTCCCCTAAGCATCTAACTTTAAACGTAAACGCGACTATAAAAGTAAACCGTTTTACCTTCAGTATCCGTTCTGCAATGGTTTCGGATATTTGGATATCTACAAGAATACTTTGTATATTCGTGAGGAGGTCATGGCTTTGCAGTGGCATCCTACGAGTTGTAACTTATTCACATTTATGAAGGTAAAGATAAACATCAATTCCATCATCAGCCCACCCCGAAAGGGATTATAGTCGTGAGTTTATGTACGTATGTACATCTCACTAAAAACATTATGTAAAAGAATAGGGCGCCTATTTATTCTATCCGCTGAAATGCGTCGCCACTAAAAGAAGTAAAATTCTTTAAAATGCCAATGCCAAGTCAACATCAACCAATTTTCCTATCTTTTGACACAATCGAAAGTTAGGAAAATTGGTTGATGTGTCTAGTTCGATCAGAGACAATCAAAATAATCAAAAGGAGTACGGGAATTTACCCCAGCAAACAATTTGGTCGTATTAGACCCCCATTTATATGACTATTTTGACTTATAAGAGTTATATTAAGGTAATTTCGTCGTATACTGGTGCTTTATGCGTCTAATGTTCGACTATACGACACTTATATGACCAAATTGTTAGTTGGGACTTCATTATGTCTGACTAGCAGAAAGATAGATTATGAAACTTCTTAGGATGCTTTCTACCAGAGATGTGCGAGGTAGCGAGGCGGTGAGCGAGGAAAAAATCGGCCAATGAGAGTCCTTCAATTTCCCAATGACGTGATCGAGCGAGCGCGCTATTGGCGAATTGTTTCCTCGCTCACCGCCTCGCTACCTCGCTCATATCTCTGGTAGAAAAGGAGCCTTACTGATATAATTTCGAATACGGATAGGGAAAATCGACTCAATTTATAACTGAAGCATGTCGCAACTGTAGAATAATCAACAATATCCGATGTAAAATCCGAATTTCGAATTTAGTTTCGTGGTCGGATACGCAAGCTGAACAACATCTCTATTCTAGGGCGGGATAACAATTGATATTTATTGCGAGGACGCCGCCGGAATACGAACCATTTTTGTTATAAAACGGTTTCAGGACAATTTTTGTTTACTTTTTGCATTTTGTTTAGTTTTTTGTAATTCTTCTCCACTGGTTTTCTTTTCTGTACCTACTTATGTTATTTGCTCTGTGCCAACAAAATCATTCAGTAGTGTAGTTTTAAAGTGCATTTAGTATTATCAAAATAAGCGTTCTCAGAGTAACCGTAGAGCGACGCTCGCCGTTACGGGAATCGACGTAGAGTAACTCGGCGTAACGGGAACTCGGTGCAAAGGGAATAACCAAAGAGTAATATAAGTATATTAGAAAAAAGAACCCACTCGTGGCAACAGTATGCATCTACCTTATGTCAAATTGAAGGCTAGCTAGCGCCATCTATGTTTCACCGACAATAATTCAACCTATACTATACATTCCTACTTATATCTACTCATACCAATGGATATTATTGTTTTGAATGCTAGTTTTCGTTCAATCCCGCACCGATCGAGTGAAATTCCAGTATCCTTACTATTCCTGTAATCTAAACATTGGTACGAGAACAACAGAAACTCTAGAACATCACTAAATCGGCACGAAATTGAACGAAAACTACAAACAACCCGTATATTATGCAAGATAGGTAGCCATTTTGTGATTTTGTCAATTTGACATTGACGTAGACAATAAAATCTTTTTTTACATAGTTCTGCGAAATATTTAATAGATGGCAGCACATTCTATGCAATATGAATCGGAAAAAGCCACCAAAAGGCGACTGTCCTCCGCCTGGGAATAACACAGAGCGTTGTACCTAATCCAATACATAAAATTGTATTACTAGAGTATGCACCTTAGAGAATCCAGAGCGTATGCACCTGTGACCGTAGTAACATACGCGTACTACAGTCACAGATATAAGTAAAAAATAAAAGCGACAAAACGAAAAAACCCTCATGCCCTTTCATTTTGGCGTGCTAAAGCAAAAAATTTGCCGTGTGGTGTCGGCTATGAATAGCACCATCCCATTTCCTCCCGTGGGTGTCGTAAAAGGCGACTAAGGGATCTACTGAAGGATGGGCAGCAGCATCCTCTGAGTACACACGTTGTTTCGATCCAACTGCGAACCCGCCCGCCAAGCGTGGCGATTATGGCAAATCCCCCCCATTTTGGGGGAGGCTTATGTCCAGCAGTGGACGTTTAATGGCTGATATGATGATATGATGATGATGTGACAAAATTAAGTAGATTCAGAACGATTTTACATTTGTGATTCGAAACGTAAACCATCGAAGGCCTTAATGATAGCCAACCTCCGATAGGAGATGGTACCACAAGAAGAAAAAAGTAACAAAGACCTCGTGGATCTCTAGGTCTGTTTGTTACAGTGTTTGTTAATAATTAAATAAAAAAGACAGGAGCACATCTCAATTTTTCCTAGTATGGTTTCTCTATTCTCACAACGCGTCTTCTCTGCATACAAAATGACTCTTTCCCGCGCTTCAAGGAGAGTGAAAGCCGCGCTTGCCGCAGGGAAAAAGTCGCGTCGCTCTCAAGTAGAGAAATCATACTGGTTTGAGCTAATATTATGCTAAGCCGGACACCATGTAGTAAAAAAACGTTCATAGGTCTGTAGTGTGTTGAGAACTGAGAACAATACACTAGTCGGTATAGTAGCGCCACTAAAAGTCGTTTGTAAACCTATCCCCCCTACTCGGCAGTGGTAGTCAACTCGTGGCAACAGTTATCAACTACCGTGAAGAGTCTGTTTACTTAACAGTTAGCGCTTACAATGTCTATGAGTCATGGGTTGAGTTATAAAAGGTAGCGGTGATGACGATAACGCTCATATATTTTTATTGTATGCTGCTGAGCTTAGCGGTTTTGAAACATTTAGGTACAAAATTTTAGTTTTTACGTTGTGTAGTTTGGCCATTGCGGGATTCGAACGTGCAATGCAACCCTCGGATCTGCAGGCAGGGTTAATAGTTTCACTACCAACTGAGCTATCGGGCCGTCAGTGTAATTTCATTAAAAGATTTTTTTCAAAAATTGTCGTGTTGGAATATTTTATTTTTCAAATTCTTCATTTTGGCGCCCCTTGACCTCCCACCCGGTACATCCAGGGTTGTCATTAAACCACAGGTTTTGTCTTAGTCCTAAATCTCACCTCTGGTTTTATTCTCAATACTCTTCACGGCAAACAACTTAACTAGTGAGGGGTGAGCGCAGTAGCGTTTTGGCCTACAATTTTAGTTCTGCACAGTCCAGGTTTATCTTAAGTCGTTTGCAGGGCCTTATACCTTAACACAACCGCCTCCGCTCCCGCTCTCGCTACCTCCTGCACTCCGTGCCACACAGCGCGCGCTAGTGTGAGCCACGATGGTCAAATCAAACACACTGCGCTAAAGACCGACTCACGACCATTCGGGGGCTGTCGACACTTTGTAAATGAAAGGTTTGCAGGCTCAGCTGCCTCCGCTACCGCTTCCGCCACCTCCTCTACTCCGTGCCATACAGCACGCTGCGCTAGTGTGAGCCACGATGGTCAAACACACTGTGCTAAAGACCGACTCACGACCACTCGGACCTGTCGATACTTTGTAAATGGAAGGTTTTCACGCGTCCACACGTCACGAGTTTCATTGTGTGCTAGCTGCGCCTGCGACTTTGTATGCGTAGACCTCGGAAAAGTACTATGACAGAGACACACATCATCATCATCATATCGTATGTCATAATTTGGTATTTTTGCTTGGATCCGGGGAGGTTTAAATTTCAAGGTCAAGGTGTTTTTTTAGCTACAGATTTATTCTGATACGTCCGCTTTGGAAAATCAACGAGCCTTGATGCCAAATCAAATTAATAGACATACCGTCGGCATAGCGTTGCCAGGCCAGGTTTAAACATATTGTATGGTGAAAGGTAAATGATCAAAAAAGCGTGGTTTTGCATTAAAAAAACTGTGTCCTTTTAATACTTAGACTTTTATCCCTGAGTGTCTGGCTAAACCGGCTGGTCTGAATGGCTACTCGGTTTTAAGAAATGGCAACCCTACATCGACACGTTTGAAGACGAACAAAATTTCACAGGACAGTGGACACAGTCCAGGAGCCCGATTACGCTAAGTTAAAACTTCGAAGTTCTATTCTTATCCAATTTCAGTTCTAATCACATTGAAATCCAATTACTATTCAAATGTGCTGAATTCCGCATCGCGCTAAAGTCTATGTAACTGACAGCCAATAACGTCTGAGCGATTTGTCAAAACGGCTCTAACGGCTGTCAAGAGCAGTACCGCGATTAGCGCAATGCCAAATGTGTAAAAAGCTAAGCTTCGCACGCGGTCCAATCATGGTTCTGTTGCGATTTATTTACCGCAATTGCTGCCCAGACCTCGAAACTGAAACGACAGGTTTCCACGTCATGTTTGAAAGTTAAAGCCAATGTTTTAAAGTCGTACTTAAAATAAATTAAAAATTTATACAAACAATCAAAATCGAAAGAAATACACAAACAGTTCGTCTAGATTATACGAGTAAAACAAAATGGAGGGAAACTACAAAATAAAGCAAACAGCAGCCGCGGGCTGACGTAAATAATGGAACGTTGCCATTGACAGTTGCCAAATGAGGCGGCTCCTCCCACCGCGCTAGGGGTGTTCTACATCGGGTACAATCCCGTGGTATCACCACTCCCGGAATTTACGGGAGAACCGATAACGTGACTATGCTTTATGTCAAAAAAACTATTCTAGTAATGAGTAGTAGATTTATTTATCAAACGGACACATGTTTAATAAAGAACATTAAAATAATATCCACAAACTAGGATCATTGTAGTCATCAATATAATAAAGGAATATAAAAAAAAATACAAAACGGGACTGAAAGACTAGAAAATATTCTAAAATACATAATTAATTTGGGTGCGAAATCTCTTTCAGTATACTCTTTATTCATTTATATCATAAACCTCGTCGACGTATCGTCGTTTTTTAAATCGTTATTTTTATTATTTCTGAAATAGATATATAATTAAGTTTTATTCAATGAAATAATGACAATAAGACAGAGTGAACTTTAATCTCGTTAATCAAAACTAAAAGAACTCAATTTTATTCAGAATATTATCACATAAATAGTTTTCTGACGTGATTGTTTGAATCTACCACCGCGTGGGAAGGTTTTCCGTTGTGCAAAAGATGGGTCCAGAGAATTTTATGCGAAATCACTGGTGTAGTAAAAATGTTAATAAACAATCCCGGGATGCATATCCCAGTCCCGTACGCATCCCCTCTCTTAACACACGCGTTGAATTTTTAATGCGACTGTCTTTTCGTATTGTTAGGATATTTTTCTGTTTTTTCAAAGTGGTGAAATGTGTTAGTGTGTTTTATTTTGTTTTAATTTAATATTTTAGCTAGATTCGCTAAAAGCTTTTTTGCTGAAATTACGAGACTCTTTTATAATAATAACTCTTTGTTACAACACATTTTATACTGTGGAAATTAGTATACAGGGTGTCCGGTAAATAATGGATAACCCTGTAATTGCCGATAGAAGACCTCAAAACGTCCAGTAAAAGTGCCATGGTTTTCAAGATATTTGGACTATACAAATTTTTATGGAATTTAGGATTTTTGTCACTTTTTTACGCTCATGGCCACAAAAGAAGAGATTTTTGCAGTCGGCTTTTTGCATAATATTTTTTAAGAGTTGTGCTATCAGACTTGTATAAGAAAGCTAGTGTAGCTAGGGTTGTTCTTTAAAAAAAGGAATCTTAAAGCCAACATTAAACTTTTTCCGGAATTTTCACCCAAGTTCGAGCATGTGTGGTCTGAAAAAAATTTATGGAGACCAGCCTAGCTAGCATGCCACCCACGACAAAGCGTTTAAACGATTAAAACGTCATGCGCGCTCTTTCTGGCCTACGTAAAATAATAAAGATGGAGGCACATCTCGGTTTTTGTCGTTTTCTCGGGGGTGGCATGCTAGCTAGGCAGGGTGGCCAACTTTATCAAAAATTGCCTATTTATCATCTATATGAATATGCAGGTATTATTGTAATATGCACTGTAGCTATACGAATAGTAGTCTCTCAGTCGGTTTAAGAGATACAGCCGTGCAAAGCTTGGTTATTTGAGGACCTTTGAACGGCTGTAACTCCTAAACCAACTAGAGTTATGCAGGCAGACCTGGTCCATCTCCATCACATATATGCTCTTCACCCTATTAATACTAAATCAGCCTTGCAGCTGATGATAACAAAAAGTACTTCTATCTCTTATACTAAATGGAATGTAGGCTACCTACTTCTAAAAATAATAAAAATATTCCCAACCTCCTATTTTGATCCACATTTTTTTTTTCTTTTTTTCTTTTTATTTTCTTTTTCTTTTTTTTCTTTTCTTTTTATTTCGAGACATGTATGTGTACCCACTGTCCTTTAAAAGTGGCAACGGGCTCACTCCCTGTCACACTGGACAAAGTTTCGGTACGTGGATGTTCTGAAGTTTCAGAATACCTCTGACTACCCCCTCGGGGAATATAGTCGTGAGCATATGCTTATGCTTTTATTTTCTAAAAACTTTCAGTCTTCTCCCGTTCCTATTTGCTCACTACAACACCCAAGGGAACAAAGACCACTGACCGAGTATGAATCACCAAATCTACACTATTTCGATTCGAACCCTATCTTCAATCCTCAATGTCTGCACCGAACGTCAAAAGTACGTAAACATCGATAAATATCACTTTCTAATATTATCTGAATCAATAACTCAACGGGAAGGGTCGCGTGAAAAATGACGAGCGATCTCGGAATAATCTCCCAGATTTACTAAATTCATTCATTTTACACTAGTCCTCAGATATAACTCTTGTGCCTCTGGAATAAAGATACAAATGCTGTGATTTAACGGACTTTGTTCGTGTTTTAAGGTTGATTTTCGGCGGCCATCTTGGAAGGTTACCGTTTGATGGACGACTTACTTATGGACTGCGAATGGGTAGTCCCAGGAGATTATCTACGTTTAGTGAAAAACAATAAGATTTTGGGATGAAGGTGTTATTTAGTTGCGAATTTTCCAGTCCACCCTATGAATAACTAATTATATTGATATAGAAATATCGCCAAGCCAAAAGTTCAGAAAACTTGTACTACGCCTATATTCTCGAATCATACAGTCAACTTGGCAAGGACTCTAGTAAAAATAAATTATTGCACAAACGAGAATGTTAAGTCTAAAGTATTCATAGTAGTATAATAGTTCATTATTTATTATTAATTTTCGCACCGTATGTAACCTAAATGTAATATTTATGTTACATACGGAAATACAGAATAGACGAAATAGGAAGTAGTTACAAAGAGCAAATCATCGATTTTTAAGTTTAAGCTAAGTTAGATATTAAAGTTGCAAATGGCTTATAAGCCAGGTAGCATGCATATTTCAGCCCACTACAATGTCACCATAGATGGCATTAAAAAAATAAGGAAGTAATTTTTTTTGTGTGTAAATGAATTTTTTCAGGATTGAAACCTATTTAGATTAAGTTGGAAGACGCCGATGCTGTTGAATATTAACATGACATAGCCATGTTAGGCTTTATGTAAATTAAAAAAGAGTAAAAAATGCAGTCAATAACTTTGATTTGTTATGTGTTTAGGGTGATCATCTCGATGCATTTGACTGTTCCTAAACTCATCATACGGTATCCATTACAGGTGTGGTTCCAGAACCGTCGGGCGAAGTGGAAGAAACGCAAGAAGAGCACCAACGTGTTCAGATCACCAGGGTCTTTGCTTCCTTCACACGGTCTACCGCCCTTCGGAGGAGACGTCTGCGGTCCCGCTGCCTTCGGAGACCGACCTTGGTCCATGCCGGCAGGTTTGTTCAATAATAAACCACCTACCTAATCAAAATCAATTTCAAATCATATCATCTAATCTCATCTTGATTTTCTAATATCCACCGTTGATTTTTTGGTAAAGGATATACGACCTTATTTATTCTTGTGGATGTTGTATTGTATCGCAAGAAAACTTGCTTCCTAGCAGTACTAGGGAATTATGAATCTATCTATACTATTATAAAACTGTAACAGGATGTTTGTCTGTACATTGAAGATATTAACAAAAAAAAAGTTACGATATGGTTTTTAGGTATCCCTGATTCCATTTCACCAAATTTTTGGATTTTTTGTCTGTCTGTTTGTTTGTGTGTTTGTTTGGGTGTTTGTTTGTTTGTTTGAACGAGTATCACGCAAAAACTACTGAACCGATTTTAATGAAACTTTTTTTGTTTGATAGCTTATGATCTGACTTAAAATCTGGTATATAATTTGTGCGGACGAAGTCGCGGGTTAACGCTCGAATCAAATATTATTGATTTTTAAACATGTTACCGCCATGTTGTGCTATTTCGAATCAAATTAAAAATTGAAAAATTTGTCTCGGGTGGGATTTGAACCCGCACTCTTCCAAACCGGGGAACTGCGTTATCCAATTTAGCCACCGAGCCCACTACCCAGAAAATGAAATTTTCAATCTGTTGAGTCTTAAGGGGACGTGAGCGCCATCTACTGGTAGTTATTACATACTAACCAACCCGCAAGTCCAGCATTACAACTGGAATTCATACGATATAGATAACACACCTTGTTCCAATTTCAAATATTATTGATTTTTAAACATGTTACAGCCATGTTGTGCTATTTCAAATCAATCGTATGAATTCCAGTTGTAATGCTGGACTTGCGGGTTGGTTAGTGTGTATTAACTACCAGTAGATGGTGCTCACGTCCCCTTAAGACTCAACAGATTGAAAATTTCGTTCTCTGGGTAGTGGGCTCGGTGGCGAAATTGGATAACGCAGTTCACCGGTTTGGAAGGGTGCGGGTTCAAGTCCCGCCCGAGACAAATTTTTCAATCTTTAATTTGATTATGAATATGCTTCGAAAAATTTTGAATACTTCTACCTATACATTGTAATCTTCCCCTCGGGAATACATAGGTATTAGCGTGAGCTGCAGTGAGTCAAAACTGCAAAACTACTCGACCCAAATGATTGTATAGGATAGCCAACTTTTCCACAATGTCGATGCTAGTCTCACAGCGAAAGTTTTTAAAATCTTATAAAACCATCAGCTTGTCCGTGTGGTGTCGGCTACGAATAGCACCATCCCATTTCCTCCCATGGGTGTCGTACAAGGCGACTAAGGGATCTACTGAAGGATGGGCAGCAGCATCCTCTGAGTACACACATTGATTTGATTCAACTGCGATCGCCAACCTGCCTGCCAAGCGTGGCGATTATAGCAAATCCCCCCATTTTGGGGGAGGCTTATGTCCAGCAGTGGACGTTTATCGGCTGATATGATGATCAGCTTAGGAAGGATCATAATATATCGTCGGGGATAGTGCCATAGCGCATAACAAGCATTTGCGAAAACCGAGTAAGTGCCATTACGAAATACTTTACAGAAAAGAAAAGAAAAGAAAAGAGACTGAATAACTTCTTGAACTTGGAACCTATCAGTGTAAACATCGTGTAATAAATACAAGACTTTACACTGTAAATTGTACTATCAGTGTGAAATCTTGTATTAGATACCAGACAATTATGTATTTTGTTCATTTACTATTTTTACAAGATGAACTCAGAAACAGAATTATTTTTTCCGTTATACATAGTGTAAGGAAAAGTATCATTAACCTTTAAACCACATACTCTACTCTACCCATCAAACTGAACAACTTTTACTATGGGAACAAACATATAAGAGCTAAAAAAAAATTGGTGGTCTAGACTATACCACAATACCTACTCGACCTTTTTTTGTTCTGACAAGTTTGCTCTCATATAGTAAAAGTAGTTCAGTTTGGTATGGGTAGAGTATCTGGTTTCAAGGTCAATGATACTTTTCCTTACACCCTGTATAAACTCATGACTACAATGCCTTTCGGGGTGGTCAAATACTTTACTACAACCACCAATTTATTATCATTTGAGCCATGCGATGCTTTGTAACAATTTTTGCAGTACATCACAATGTCTAGCCTATCGTCAAAAAATCACTGTATAAAAAATCGTATCCCTTAGTTGTCTTGTACGACTCATACCCACGGAATGAAATGATGCATTTAAGCCAGAATGACTCTGCAATATTCTTGAATGTCTTCTAATTGCCGTAAGGTAACTAATAAGGTAAAAATAGAGGTGTATGTAGGTAAACTACGTGTATACAACATACACCTATTTTTCAAATATTAAAAAAAATCTGCCGTCCCATAGAAAACCACTATGGAGAGTCGACCAAATAAGGACTGGCCTTGCTGTAGCATTTCCTCTCTGCCACGGTATAAGAACAATTGATCATGTACATTTACATTCAATTTTATAATCATAATCATAATCATTTATTTCATAAAGATATATTTACATGTCAAATGCACTCCTTAACTACTTATAATTATATTATTTATATTACAGTCCGGTTACATTCTAATAACATTAGGTACAAAGTTATAAAATTCATCAATGTCATAGAAAGCACGATCTATAAGCCATGTTTTTAATTTACGTTCAAAGGTAAAATTTTCTTTGCACTGTTTGATATCGTTGGGGAGTTTATTGTAAAGTTTAGGGCCTATTATATATATGGATTTAGTCGATTTTTCTAGTCTACAATTTGTAACTATTAAGTCCGATTTATTTCGAAGTGAATACTTGTTAAACCCAGTTTTATCTGGAAATTTGTCTATATTTTTTCTCACAAATTTAGAAATGTCTAGTATGTACTGAGAGGTGAGTGTTAGAATTTTTTTACTAACAAAAATACTTTTGGCTGGTGTACGCGTTGGTACACGTGATACTATGCTTAACTTAATAACTTATCACTAAACGAGACAGCCTAAAATTGCGAAACAATAATAACGAACTTATGACGTTTGGGGTTCACACGAGACTACTTTTCATGATTTTTAACATTCAAAGTTAGAATCTAAAGTTATAGGGAATAAAATCCAATGTTGCGGATTTCATGTTACCTCGCCCCCCGCAAAAAGTGGCAGAAATGTTTGATAGTAGAATTACACGCGTAACTAGTCCCGATATAAGTAGTCATAGGGTAAAAATAGAGGTGTATGTAGGTAAACTACATGTATACAATAGACCACTATTTTTCAATTATTAAAAAAATCTGCCATCCCATAGAAAACCACAATGGCGAGTCGACCAAAATGTCTGGAACAGCCATAGTGGACGCCGACGACGATTTTGTAGATGGCAGCAGCAAACTGCCCCCCCACCCAGTGTGGGTCGCACTCATCGTGTCGCTAGGGTCGGTCGGAGGTAGTAGAGGGTTCAGATGCTTATAGAATAGACCCGTCAGATGGCGTTGCATGGTTTTAAAACGCACTGTCGTTTTTCACATAATGAAATATCATAATTCTTTGTGCGGCAAATTGATAGTATAAATACATGTAATGGAATAATATACAGATTAATAGGACAGTTGTATTATATAATGTATAAAAAAAATAAAAACTGAATTGTTTCGAAAACCCTTTGACTATTTATTATAAGGACTAGCCTTGCGGTAGCATTTCCCCTCTGCCACGGTATAAGATTAATTGATCATGTGCATTTACATTAAAATATTATACCTTATCACTAAACGAGACAGCCTATAATTTCGAATTTAGAACGTTTGGGGTTCACACTAGACTTCTTTTTATGATTTTTAACGTTCAAAATTAGAATCTAAAGTTACGGGGAATAAAATCCAAAGTTGTAGATTTCATGTTACCTCGCCCACCGTAAAAAATGGCAGAAATGTTTGTCAGTAGAATTACACGCGTGGCTAGTCCTTATATAAGTAGTCAAAGTGAAAACCTTACCATTGATTAAGGATTTCTTAGTGCATCCCTTCATCCTCTGTAGAATATACAGGGTCGTTCTTAATATGGTGACAGTTTTATAAGAGGATGATCAGACCGTCAAACTGAACAACTTTCTCTGTGGCACCAATATCGAAATCGCGAAAAAAATCTGCCGTCCAGTGTTGGCTACATAGTGGATTTTCCACTTAAACTGGTGGTTTGGACCCCCCTTTTAGCGGAGAAATTTTGCGTTTAGTGGCTGGTGGTTTTTCCTAGTGGTAAAATTTAGTTTCAAGAGAGCTATTTTTGAAGTAAAACTTAACCTAACTCCGATTTTTTTTCTGACGGAAGTAACGCTCAGTTTCCGCTATTCAAAAATACAAAACGTCAAAGGAGTTTTGAAGTAAAACTTCTTTAGGCGCGACTAGGGAGTAAAGGGCCCTTTAGATGGGCAATCGATTGTGATCTTCCTGCCATGGCCGAATCACGCGGCACCCAAAATTGCTCGTCTAAAGTCCGATTGTACGATCGCAAATCCGGTCTCAGCCAATAGGAAGCGTGCGCTGCTCCCCTCCTAACATTTTTGCTATTTGGCCTCGACAGAAAGCAGCGATCAGATGCCCGTCTTTTTTCTGACGGAAGTAACGCTCAGTTTCCGCTATTCAAAAATACAAAACGTCAAACGTCAAAGAAGTTTAACTTCAATCGCGAGTAAAGATTACACGCACATACTTTTTTTTAATCTCGCACAGCCTAATTCATGCAGTTACGGCGTCGTTGCGGCATAGTTGCGAAATCACCTACGCCCAAAAACCGCTTGTGTGATAATGGTTCATGCCATTTTGTATGCAGATTATGTCTAATGTTAAAACTATCGATAGTCTTTTATATAGTTGCATTAATATTGGAATACAATTTACAAATCATCATTAAAAAAAATACATAATTTTACACGGATAGTTTCAAAGTTCAAGAAGTTTAAGTTGTTTCACTTCATTTCATTGTTTTTTTTAATGTAAAGTTTTGTGATACTTACGCGGTTTTTGCAAATGCTTTTTACACGCTATTGTAATATACCCGACGATAAGTAAACTTATGCTATCTACCTCTCTGTACACAGGACTAGGCCAGTTATCACAAGGTGGTATCTCAATGGGGGGCTTCGGGGCGGGGACCCTGCCGCAGCTGGCTGCAGACCTGAATCCAATAAGCTCAGTGGCCTCCGCTCAGTCCTACCAAGGACATTACCCGCTTAATTCCCTTGGTAAGCTTTGTTTAATTAAGAAACATAAACTTCCTTTTGACTTCGTTGTAGTCTGGCATTGACGTACAAAATGAAGTCCGGTCCAATGTCCGAACAACAAAACTGAGAACATATCATAAATATTATTTATTTGCACACCAAGAATAGACAAATACAATCCTGAGAACCCGGCTCCTCGTCCATTAGAGGGTACGTAGGTAAGTAGTCTGGTGATAAAATGCAGTATGTTAAATAATCACCTACGCCAATCGTAGCTGTGTGGTCTCAGGCAACAACAGAAAGCCGGGGTGGCTTACCAAGGAATGGGCATCATCAGAATGATTGCTCGTGGTGGATTTTATTTATTGTTGATGATTATGTAACCAGTACCAGTAGTTGGGGTTGGTGGTCATTTACATAGTAGTAGGTACTTAATAGTTGACAGAATTGTAGCTCGACAAAACTGGGTTTCCACGCGCACACTGCGTGATGCGAGGCCAAGGAGAAGAGGAGAGAAGAGAGGAGCGTGGGGCGCGATCTACCTGCGGCGTCAATTCTCATCTAACCATCAGCGCGATTGGTTGCTACTTACTAGTCGCTAAAAAATCGCGCTGATGGTCAGATGAGAAGTGAAAAAAATTCTGTCGCCTCTCCTCTTCTCCTCGGCCTCGCGTCATGCAGTGGGCGCGTGGACACTAGGGAAAGAAACTGAAAAGAACTGTGTGATGAAGTTGTTGAAAGGAAGTTATTCTAACTACACATAGGCTGAAGATAAGGAAGTGCCTCTATAAAGTTGACCTCTCTTCCAGGGGACACCATGATGTCGTACTGCAACAACATTAGCGGGCAGCAGCAGCTCGAGGGGTCCCCTACGCCGCCACATATGGCACACTGCGCTAACAACAACGCCTCTCCCACACAATCGGGTAAGTCTGACGAGAATCTTTTACGTGCCGCATGTTGAAAGGTTAAGAAATGTCTGCAGTTTCTGGGACAGACGTGTTTCATTGACCGTAAGACGTAGAAAAGAAGGTTTATATTCAAGCGAAGACGGTCAGTGAACTAATAGCTGTGTGGTTTGGACTTAGGACTGGCCACCCCGTCTCTTGCCATTGATGTCGTCCGAGGTGACTACGGAATTATGGATTCGGTTGAAATGTTCTTTATGGGCTAGGCACCTCTCACGAATTGGCACATAATGTCATCCTGATATCTTAAATATGCTAAAATAGAGAACTGGTTTAACTTGATCGGCTTTAATGTCAAAAGTAACTTTTTTAGCATGGACTTGAGAAGTTAGTTTTGACATTGAGATGGGCCTTGGGGTCCATGGTAACTGAAGAGTGAGCTTGACCTAGCTTTATTTAATTTATCTTGGCTTCACCTTGAACTGATCTTCTACATGTATCCAACCAGTATCGGGTTCGTCATTCTGGGATATCTGGTCTTTTTCACTTCCCTTTCACCACTGCCTCAGCCACTAAACATTGATCTCCACAGGCGCAGGCGAGCAGGGCGAGGAGGAGGTGTGGCGCGGGCACAGCATCGCGGCGCTGCGGCGGCGCGCGTCCGAGCTCAGCGCCGCCATCCCGCCCTACCTGCAGCTCAACTACGACGCGCACTCCCCCGTCTACTGACCGCCACCGCCGCACGCGCATGCGCACGCGCACAGATACTGCTAGAGTACCTTACTTGCACTTTACTCACACGCATACTCGACAGTATTCCCTGCAGTATAGTGTAAATGTCATAAAATGTGCGCGCTCAGGGGTCGCGGTGGGTCTATGCACGCGCGGTGTGCAAGGGGGGGGGGGGGGGTCCAGGTACCGGCGCGTACTGTGACACGCACCCCCCGGGCCGGCTAGCGGCTCACCGCGCACGATTGACCTGTGGCGACCGCGGAGTGCGCTCACTAGTTTAATTACACTATGCCGCAGTGATGGCATGAGAAACATTAAATTACAATGAAATTACAGGAACCTGAATCGCGCTATTAAAATTTTCAGACGCACTTAATAAAGGTACTATACTGAGTGTAAAGCTAAATGTGTCACATTCACATGCTGTGGAAATGGATTAAAATCAAATTAACGAAAAAAAAAATGGTTTATAGAAAATGTCAAGCTACTCGACCAAAATATGTGAAACAGCTTTTTTCTGCGATTTCAAAGTTCGTCTCGTAGTAAATATTGTTCAGTTTGATAGTTTGCTGCTCCTGCAAGCATCCTGTTCAATATGTAACGTATTTAATTGTACACCCAGTAAGTATTACACGTTCCGGAAAACATGGACCACTGTCGTCCTCAAAACACACCTAGCCTAGCTAACCTCTTTCTATTCTAAACTGCTTAAAGTTAACATCGCCACTCTTTTATGGGAGACGGCACTAGAAAAAAGAATATGGTTTGAATGGAGTTCTAATATTTTTCTCTGATTTACAAAAAAAAATCTATCAAACTGGTCTACTTGAAATCTGCTATCTTTTGTGCGATGGAAAAAATCTATTGTAAAATCAGCCTTTATTGGAACTATTTCATTGTATAAGTACTTAAAGATCAATGACTGATACTGAATATCGGCAAGCCACAAAACTAAACTACAAGTTACAATCTAACTAGGATAACAATCAAATGTGAAATTTCTAGGACATAAATTGATAATATGAAATGAAATAACTTAATTGAAAATTGAGCTGTATTCAAGAAAATACATGTATACGCGTTCGTACAATAATATATTATAATAATTGTAAGCTTAAGTAACTATTATTATAAAGTATTAAATAGTATTTAATTAGAACTTATTAATAACAATAATTATAAAGTTTTGTAAACTCATCAGTTTTCAGGAGATTGTAAAATAGTATCACTTTGAGAAGACACTCAAATCTGTATGTATGTCAAATAAAATCGCCTACAATGGGTTGAAAATTCTTCTAAAACAACCCAATTATATACAAAAGGCAAAAGGCATGTGAGGTTCGCGATACTGGAGTCCCAGTACACTTTTGTGCCGGTGACAGTGGAGACATCTGGAACGTAGGGGGGGGGGGGGGGGGGGGGGGTTACGGCGTTTGTGAGAGATCTGGGCAGGAGGTTGGTGGAAAGTGGCAACGATGTCCGCTCAAGGTCGTATCTGGTGCAGAGGATTTCGTTAGCTATCCAGCGCGGGAACGCAGCTAGTGTGATGGGATCCTTTGTGCCGGGTACGATGTATGACGATGCCGTTTAGTGTGGGCTTATTTATTATTTTGCTGACGAAACGTGTTGTGGATTTTTATATGTATTCACTTGTGACGAAGCCTGTTGTGGATTTTTGACTGAACGTTTTTGTGGACGGGGCATGTTGCCAATTTTATAATTAATTCATATGTAATCGTTTTTTTACCAATTGTTTATTAAACCTGCTTTCAATTATATACACAGACAAAGAAATAATAATACATTATTTCTTTATTTCTCATGCATTATCTTATAGTTTATAGATTTCAGACGCATAAAAAAGAAAAAAAAATAGCTGGTAAGTAATTTCTTTTCTTTTTTCTTAGAGGTGCGCTCAGATATTAGATACCTACTTTCATTTTATTATTATTCCTCATCATCATCAGCGTCCCACTGCAGGGCACAAGCCTACCCTCAGGGAGGGTGTATGGGCATTAGTCCACCTCGCGTGCCAAATGCGGATTGTTAGACTTCACTTATTATTATTATCGTCGATTATTTTTAGACTTCTAAATATACACGTAAATGGTCCTATGGACATAATAGTTCCATCATAGAATTGAATTTCTAAATTTTCAAATCAGCAAGTAGTTATCTCCTTAATTTTGAAGAGTTTACAAAACAACCTGTATTTTGATGTATTGACTAAAAGTGGTAATCGATTTTAAATGAGTAGAAATCGATCGATTGTTGATTCGATACATTCCAAAATCGATAGTATTTACAGTAGAATCGAATCGATGGTGAAAATATTTTATTACTCTTTCAAAGGCAATCCCTTATGTTATAGTGTTTCAAAAATATATGTTATAATATCTACGGTTAGAATACTTAAATGGTACAACCAGCATTGAAGTCATAGACAAATAAATATATAGACTACTTAATCAGGGTAAAGAAAAAATTAATCCACCAGAAACCATTTTTAGGTACGAATGAAAAGTTTAATTTACTTTTAGACAGTCCCAATTCCCAAATATGTAAAAGAACCAAGGATACCGTTATTGTTCAAAACAAGTTTAACTTATAATGAACAAGTTTTAGTATAGGTGTAACTTTTTTTCATGCCTTAAGTTATTCTACATTTAAATGCAATAATTTCTAGATTAAAGTATGACATTTTTAAATACAACATCAACTTGTTATTAGCAGTCTATATGCATATTTGTCTATGAAAATCTAACTGATAAAACCTTAGATCAAAGTAAAATTAATGGATAGGCCCAAAGCGCTTTAAGTTGAAGCATGCAACAACTAGCACACTTCAATACAAACTGGCGCACTTGGTCTGTCATCTCAGTATATATTTGAAGTAAAACTGTCAATTTATTTTGCCTCATTTTTCTGGTTTGAAATGTTCGCGTAAGGCCTAGCCATTAGTTTTACTTTGATCTAAGGATAAAACAGGATAAACACCAGAAAATGTGTAAATGTTGTTTCTTTTTAATGTAGGTGCATTTTTTGTATCCTGATAATTTAGAGATGGTAAATATATACAGGGTGTAAACTTAAATCCGTTACGTAGGGGATTGTTTGATTTAAGTTTTCACCAGTACATTCATCAAACGATTTTATTATGGTTACATTTTTAAGCTATGTTCCAAATAAAATGGTATAAATTAAAATATTCATGCGTAACCTATGGATATAAGGGATTCTCCAAACCAAGGAATACTTTTGTGTGTTTAAATGTATAGATAGGTATAACAAGTATATACTACGCTGTTTTTATCACTGGGCTTAGTTTCATCGACCATCCATCCATCCATTCAAACAGATAAAGAAACAGTTAAAATATTTATATTTCTAAACAATTTTTTTTCGAATATCAAGCCAAGACTTTTCACAAAATCATTTTTGATAAACTCTTTTTTCTGATTTTTCAGAAAATCTCCAAAATCAGTACCTATTATAGTTGTATTATTTTTTGTAATTAAGGGGGTACCAACCCTATTGTGCTACCCTCACTCGTATTTTTTTTTATTTCTAAACAATTAACCATCTTTTTCTAAAAACAAGAATGTTACATTGTAATTATGATTGCCTTTCAATTTAACAAAACATTACGGATTATTATGTTTTATGCTTGTAGTTATTATCGTTAACACAGCTTAAAGTGGCCACTTTTACCCTTATTTTTTATAAAAACCCATCCGCAGTGACCCGATAAATTAAAAATCAGCAATAACTACAATGCGACATTCTTGTTCTTTGGAAATTGGAAAAACACAGTAGAAGGCGATCGTGAACTAACTTAAGTTGGCAGTAAGCATTTTAGTACAATGCGGTAAATGCATGAAAATTCTGACCTGTTACAATGTGCTTTGTACAATTGTTTAATTGTTTAGAAATAAAAAAATACGACTGAGGGCAGCACAATTAGGCTCGATGCCCCCTTAATTAACTTGCTACATTGGGAGAAACAATTATTTTAGTACAGAAAGTAGAAATATCCTTTTTGCAACAATAACAAACATTTGAAATTAAACATTTAAAAATTTTCTAGAAGAATATTTCTCAGAATCGTTTTTTAAGTTTTTCGATTTTGTATGAATTTCATTAGTTAGATGGTCTGAGCCTGACACAGTGATAAAATCAAGCTCAGTATAAGTAATGTAATTAAATTGATTAAAATAATTATGAACTAACGGCCACTGTAAGTATTTTTTAGTTAAAAGTGGTTAATGGTTCCTATTTGTACCGTATTAAGTTCCGAAATTTTTTATTTGTTTTTTGTTTTACATTTTTTGTAGAAATATCAAGTTATTTCCGTCCGTTATTTTTATTGTAAATGTTAATAATTTTTTTATTTATCTCTTCGCAAATGTTTTTCAGAAATAATAATGATTTTTAATATTTTAATGCTTAAAAAATATTAAATAATAATTGCATTTAATGTCCAAACTCCAAAGCAATGCATTTTTATAATTCATAGACAATGTTATTTGAAAAAAATCTCAAATTACTGTACTTTACAATCACACCCTGCTTTCTTCTACGTCTGAGCAGAGTCTAAATAATAGTAATAATAATATATTTTAAAACGATTTTTTATAATTGTCATAAACATTTATGAACCAAAATGTATGAAAATTACCTATGATTAAATTCAAAATGTTTTTTTTTTCATTAATTCTGTGTAAGTAAAGAACTGAGTGAATATGTACTAGTATTTATAACAAAAATAATTAAATAAAAAATAAAACGTGACATCTCACTCGCCCAGTATATGTACAGCCCGTGTCTAGTACATTACGTTAGTTACTAAGTATTATTATACATACATACATGAATAAAATAGACAATGTTCAATTTTATTGTTTTATTTTTAAAATTCAGTTCCATATACAGGGCCGTAACAAAACACCCTAGTAATAGGTACTTAAAGGGGTGGTTTAATTAATGCTTTATTGCGTTTCACAATGGTATATAAGGTCTAACATAATTAGGTGATACTATTTTAAGGGGATGATCAGACCATCAAACTGAACAACTTTCTCTATGGGACCAATATTGAAATCGCGAAAAAAAAATCTGCTGTCCCATACATTTAGGTCGAGTAGGTTTGTATGGAACAGCAGATTTTTTTTTCGTGATTTCAATATTGGTCCCATAGAGAAAGTTGTTCAGTTTGATGGTATGATCACCCCCTTAAAATAGTTTCACCTAATTTTGTTAGACCTTATATATATTTAGTTAGACCGTCAAACTGAACCACTCACTATATTAGAGTCAACATCGAAAAAAATTAAAAAATCTGCTGTTCTTTACAAAAACTGCGGTACTGCAGCAGTTTTAAAATTTTTTTTTTTATCTTGGCTCTATAGTGAAAGTTTTTCAGTTTGATGGTCTGAAGCACCCCCTTAAGTATTACTAGGGTGTTTTGTTACACTCTGTATTTACTGTGTTGCTTCAAAAATCAACCCACTGCTAGGCTCACTTATAGCTTACCAAAAGTAAAATATAATATCGTTTGCGAATTGTGAAACATTTCTACAAGGTGGAATACAATACATTTTCTTTTTAATTTAAAATTATTGTTGTTTTTAGGTAAACGTTATAGATGTAACAAAAAACTACTAATATTTAAAGCGAACTGATATAATTTTTACTCTGGAGACAAATTCGAAAAAAAAACAATCAGCATGGAAAATTGTTCAGTTTGATTAATCAAAGCCACCCCTAACACCCCTTTAAATATTACAAGGAAGTTTTGTTACACCAAGCTTCAAAGCCTAGCCCACCGCCCCGCAGAGTAGCGTGCTTGTCGGTCTTCTACAGATTGTATTTCGGTGAGTGTGCCCAAGAGCTGCATGAGCTCATCCCGCCTTCCCCTTTCTACTATCGGACTTCCAGACGCACGTCGGGATACCAACCCTTCTTGGTTGATATCCCACAAATCCGCACTAAGCGCCTTTCTGATTCTTTTATTAAGCGCACATCCAAGGAGTGGAATGCCCTGCCTGCGTCAGTATTTCCGTTCGCTTACAACCCGAATTACTTTAAAGTACGAGTGAATAGGCACCTTCTGGGTAAGCTCGCTACATCTTCGACCCCATCTTTGTCCTGAGGACTGGATTGAGGTCAAGAGCAAACCCAAAAAATCGTACCTAAAAAGTTCAAAAAAATTTCTATGGTCAACTGATTTTCTAACCGTAGAGCGTCAAGTGACTCCTGTTGACACGAGTTATGCCTACCTTTATGTTTCTAGCTGTGCCTTTATTTTTTTGTGTTCATCTCACACGTTATTTTGTTTAGTCGAAGGATTATTTTAAAATATCACATACAGGGTGTCCCAAAACTAAACGTCAAGCCGGAAACAGGAGATAAGTGAGTGTATAACTATTTAGGAAAATATACAATAAAAATTCTAAGTTTGCTGGTTTTTGAGATATTGAATTTTTTTAACATTGGAAAAATCGACAACCTGTCCTCACCTTTTAGTTGTAGTAACTACACAATTTTTTCATTATTATTTGTTAAGCAATCCTGAATATTCTTTTCAATTGACCCAATTCAAAGATAAAAGATTACTGCCATACTTTGTAAAGAAAAAGTCATCCTCCGTCAGACTTCTACGGTAAAATTATTTTCTTTGGTAACTTTGAAGCTACAGCCTGTATAAAAAATGTATGGCGCTAACCTGGCAATGTATTTCAAAAGTTGGCCCATTTAATCAAATTTTCAAAATTGTATCACACTTGACACATCTACTTTCAGTAAGTGGTAATACATTTTTTTCTCGCTGAAAAACCCGATTTCAAGATAATAATTCCACACTAAAATTAATAAACGTCGAACGCCCTGAACTACGGTCGATGGTTTAGTACAAAGAAACTTTACTATGGATTTATTGTTTTCAAATCGGGTTGTTCTGCAAGAAAAAAAAATTCTTACAACTTTTTTAGAAAAAGAAGTGCCAAGTGTGATAAAATTTTGAAAACTTGATTACATTGGAAAAATTTTGAAATAACTTGCCAGGTTTGCGTCATACATTTTTTTATACAGGGTGTAGTCTCAAAGATGACAAAGAAAAAAAAAAAAAAAGCAGGAGTCTGACAAAAATAGTGTTTTCTGAAAAAACTATGGCACTAATCCTTTACTTTTGAATTGGGTCTACTGAAAACATTATTCAGGATTGCGTAACAAGTATTTTTATCAATAGTTTTTAGAAATTTGTAGTAGCTAGTCTAAAAGTTGAGCGCAGGGTGGAGATTTTTCCAATGTTTGAAATTACAAAATCTCGAAAACTACTAAATATGGACTTTTTTGTATTTTTCCCTGAACAGATATAAACTCACCATCTCCTGTTTTCGGCTTGACGTTGAGTTTTGGGACATCCTGTATAAGTACTTACCTATAGAAAGTTACGATAATTATGAAATAAGGGTAAAAACATCAGTAGACCCATAGAGTAAATCCTATTATAGTAAAATTATTTATTTAAAAAAATTATATTTTTAAAATAAGTTCCGTTTAGACGGTGGTAGCGCAAAAAGCGCCCTCTGTCGCCAAGTAGCCAAACGTTCACAGCTTATTTAAAAACTAAACCTAACTAAAAATTTACACAGCTCCCATAGTCACTGCAATTAGTGGTATAAATACTTATAAAATAAAACTTTATATTTTGTTAACCTTACAAATGCGACAAACAATCGACAACACATTATTTTTTTCCAGTTCCAGAATTAGAGCCATCTACCGTTCAGTAGCGATACGTTGTGGCGTCTCACCCTGAGACCGTCCCTGCTCGCTTCTAATGATATCCGCTAGAGTGCGCGCGGCGGCGTTCATGTGCTCGAGGGGTATTTTGCTGTAGGTAAGGCGAATGTGCTGGCAGGGGGCGCGAGTGTCGTACTGGAAAGCTTGACCTGGGACCAGCATGAGACCACGTTCGAAGGCCGTTTGGAATACCTGGAGATGGGAGAAGGTTTATAAATAATATTATATTAATTATTATAATAAGTAGGTACGCACGGCGACACATCAAGCTATACAAAACCAACATAATCTGAGTTCAAAGTATGAGTTTCAAAAATCGCACTCCTGGAGCCTAATTGCGCTAAGTTAAAACATCGAAATAGAAATAGAAATCATTTATTGCACTCATGTTGTAACATTACGAAGTTCTATTCTTATCCAATTTCAGTTCTAATCACATTGCAATCCAATTAGTATTCAACTGTGCTGAATTCCTCATCGCGCTAAACTCTATGTAACTGACAGCCAATAACGTCTGAGCGATCTGTCAAAACAGCTCTAACGGCTGTACCGCGATTAGCGCAATACCAAATGTGTTAAAAGTTATGGTACGTACGTATATCCAATAACAGTTCAATCACCGAATATTTACCGCGATTGCAGCCCAGTCACTTCACCAGTCGCTTTTTGTTACATATATTTATTAAGGCATTACCATCGCATCACACTTAGCACTTACCAAGTTATAAACATTATCAACCCCGCTAACATTGAGCCACAGAAACAGCCCGGCGTCAGGCATGTTCCAGCGCGCGACCTCCTCCACCCCCGCGCCGAGCAGCGCCGCATGGAGCGCGTCGCGACGCTGCTGGTACAGAAGCCGCGCCGCGTGGAGGTGCGAGGCGAGGGAGGAACGGGACGAGAGCAGACGGTTCAAGATCGTCTGGAGAAAAACTTTAATTAAAATCATCAACTTGTAGGCCTACCATGAGTTGGCAACTTGACGCTGTACCTGCTTTAATACTGATACTGCAGTTACCTATTCAATTTATTATTATGGCTCCATCGCTGAACGATGACTCTGCCAATGTCAAACTCGCCTATGATAGGATTCCATAGCCATTGTATAAGTAGAATAAGAAGAAAAGTGATCAATCTGTTTACCTTACCTTATTCGTAGGCAGAGTAATGATGAGAGATAACGATAGCGCGATTTAATTGCGTACAACACCATCTAATTTATTATTAGAAAATTATTCTACATGTTTTACTTTAATTGAAGATGTTACTGGTTTTTACTCAAAATTTTAATTGCATTATATACAACGCGAAGTTAAATAAGTTAGACTCCAATATTTTAGAAGTGATAGGGGGGAGTACATCCTATTTTTGAGCGCAGATTTCTCGAGACAGAAGCATTATACAAATTTAGTTTGTATTATGGAAGTTTTGTTCCATTGGACAAACACCTATCCAACGACACCAAACTTAGTTAAAAAAAAAGTTCTAGCCCCCTTTTCATTGTATGTATGTTTTTTTGCTAAATACTGTTATTTTTAATATGCGATAACTGTTTTGGATAATGCGTTAACTTTTGTAATTCTGTATGTTTCTCAGAACCAATAAATAAAAAAATAATGTATTCTTGCAGTGGGACGTTACGTCTATCTATAGGGTGTTACTTACTACTAGGTCAAGAATGACTCGCATACGATAGCGCATGGACGGAAAATGAGCTCCATTTTTTATTTATATTATTTAGTTTAACGACTAACATAAAATGTCGTTGTTATTGAACAAGACAATGACATTGGCTGGACATTGTTATCATTTTTACATTCTGTCGTTATCGCGGATACACTGTTTATTTGACATTGGGATCATTTGCGTGCTACAAGCAAAAAAATGCGTATGGAACTGGTAGGCCTTGGTTTCCTTGAATGAATTTACAGTTTGTTTTGACGCAGTTATTTGAATGACTTAAGTAATACAGAAAAAAATGTTCGAACACTTGATACGACAACACAATTTCTTTATCATTGTGTCTCAGCCCCGTTGTAGTGGAAAGAAGAGAGGCTGAGAAAGACCTAGACAGCGTTCTAGCACGAGTGAAGAAAAAGATTGAAGTCGTGTCGTAGCAGGAACTCATGATCACCAGAAGACACTAGCGGAAACGAAACTGGATCGGCGAATACTTCACCGACAAGAGCGTAGCTCTTAAATAAGAGATGATGATGATTACATAATGTATATTCTAGCTTCAGCAAATAAGAACGTTCTAATTCTATTGAATATTTGAAACAAAAGCTTTTGGAACTATTGAAACGAATTAGATTCGTGTTGGATTCGAGTTATTTCATTAAACTAAATTCTTTTCCGAGATATCGAAAGGTAGATGAACTTGCCTGTCGACGCTCTTGGCCCTCTCAACCTTAAACTATCTATTTTTATTTACATTTTGTTAATCCACCCATGTGGAAGCGCCACCGCGAATGTATGACTTGTTCTCCTTCTGATGAAGACAGCGCAGGGCCGATATCGTTGTGGCGATCCGCGAAGGAGGCCTATATCCAGCAGTGGACGTCTTAGACCTAAGTGAGATGATGATAATAGTTGCACCAGGTCCATAGATTTTGCAATAAGGTAATAGTATTGGCAACCCAATTAGCTGCCTTATAATTAATTACCCTTGTTACGTCACATAGTGACTAACAACTCTAGCTTATTAAGCAGTTTTGCCATTTTGCACTGAGCGCTCGCCCGGAAACTTTAGTTGTCTCCTGTCGCGCGCCCAGCCTAGTACTTTTCCAAGTGTTGTGTAATTTGTATACCTACAGAACTAAATATATAACTTACGTTAAATAAAGTGACTTTTTAATAATCAGAATTCCAACTGAGAACATTATCCTTTTGATGACAATATTAGTGAACAGTGATTAAATTAACAGACTAACTAGAAAGCAGTAAAACCTTACAGTAAAATCTTTACACCCTCATACACTGCAGTGTACAAAATACAAACTCCACGATGCCCAATAAACAATTTGTTAATACAATTACATTCTAATTGCGAAAGCTACTGGAGCCACTGTAGGTATCTTCGACTCAGAAGCAGTGAGTGCCTGATTTGTTTCTCTCTATTTTAAAGTGTAGCGATCAAAGCAAGCAATGTTTGCCGAAATCGGCCCTGCATGTAGAGTAATGCAATCACTGCTTTAGGTCTAAGACGTCCACTGCTGGAAAATGACAATATTGACCGGTCCTACGCGTTCCTCATCCGACGGGTTCCCGCTGCCTTAACTAGGTAGTCGATCCGCGGTGGACCTTCCACTGTAGTGGTTGTATTGTACTGTGACATTTCTACTCAGGCCTAGTTACCTGTGACAAGGAGCAGCTATGCAGCAGTTCCGCCTGCATGTGCAGCTCCATGCGGCGCGCGAGGGCGGCTGGCACAAGGCACCAGGCGGCGCGCAGACCCGCGCTCACCACTTTAGAGAACGAGTCCAGCCGGAGCACGCGACCACACACGTCCAGCGAGAGAAAAGACGGCGCCGACCTCTGTTAGGGACAGATTGTACAAGCTGTTAACGATTTTTTTAGTACAATTAGTATTTAGGGTCCTTCTTAATATACGTATGCTGATGGTTTTTAAGATGGTCAGACAGTCAAACTGAACAACTTTCTCTATGGGGCCAACGACGAAATTGTGAAAAATTATCAGCCTTGTTTTGTATGGTACATCCGATTTCTTTTTCGCGTTTTCGATGTTGGTCACATAGAGAAAGTTGTGCAGTTTGATGGTCTGATCATGCCCTTAAAAAACCGTCAGTATATTATGTTGGATTGGACCCTGTATAATAATATTATGTTAGGTACATCGGTACTACTGTAAACCTCGTACTACTGTACCAGGTTTATAAGTCTCTCCAATTTACCTGTCCAATTGATAAATTTTAATACCGTGAATTATATTATCCAATCAGGATTAGTATTTACTTTCTGTGTAAAATAAAAAGCAATAATTGATTGATTCAATAATTAAAATCGTCCACTCCGATGTCGCGCGAGTTCGTCAAGCTATCGCACGCTTAATCTCTGTTGACGACCAGATGGTGGCTGCCCGCCATCTCGAAATTCCGGTTTCGGACAGTCATATTAGCAATGCGTTTATACGGTGCATTTAATTTGGTTGTATGACCAAATTAAATGCACCTGTAGCACTTGACACCATTCTTACACGCATTAGCAATATTATGATCCTTTTCGCCGCATTTATAGCAATGGCTATCATTAAATTTTTCTCGTCAGGTACAATATCTTGACATTTCTTAGCCGACATATTTTACTCCATGTTTTGGTATAGCAGATTACACACCGAGAACTGGAAAGTAAGAAAGGTCTCAGATCTCATGTCAACAAACATGTGATCTGAGGCTTTCTAATTTACTGCCCGAAGTTAGTATACTATTTTTCTCCTCGCAGAGGCGGAAAGTGGTAACTTCGTTTAGCGCAGCGGCACGAAAGTTGACGCTTTCCGCCCGGAGGGGTGAAAAATAGTTTTTCATTGAGAGCACTTTATGAAGGTCCCCTAATAAAGTATATGTTAAGTATCAACGAGACCTGGAATTCGCCACTTTTCCCCAACTGCCAAACGCTATTTGAACGTCTAGCTGTCTAGCTAGATATGCATAAAGGCCTATGATGATAATTTATACAAATAATTTATTGTACACAGTCATGGAATTACCTAAAGATGAAAGCAGCATTGTAGACAAGACAAAAAGGGCAAGCCCTTCCATAATAAACCTTTTGGGGATGATGCATTTATATTTTAAATACTGGTGTTGACAATTAGAATTGGCAAACCCATCACTATAATATTTTTTTATCAGTATCAATAAGAAAAATCGAACAAGACACCAACCTCTGTGTAATTCAAAAACATATACGGATCATCTTCAATTATGAGGAAGTCGTATCTGCAAGCCAGCTCATATATCTGTGTCTTTCGCTCCGCTGACAGGAGAGTTCCAGTGGGATTGTTGCCCGTCGGGATAGTGTACAGGACTTTAGGCATCTTCAGACCCTGGGCCAAGCGCTCCTTTAGGATAGACTCCATGATCGAAGGGTCAATGCCATCTGCGTCTTCTGGTATACCTAAGATTTCTGGGTCATAGGGTTTGAGCTGAAATGAAAAGCAGAAAGTTCAATGCTTTTGCTTGTATATATAAAGACATCCTGCACGTTTTGAAAGACTTCGATTTGTCCCAGATTTTGCCGTCAGGAGACAGTATTCATGTTGTCAACAACTCACCTCAAGGTGAGGAAAAATCATCTGACAGCAAGTGGATCACAAACCTCAACCTATCTATCACACTGATTTAACGGGTTGCAGTAAGGTTTGTTCCTTAACTCTTATTTTTGAGTGGTGATAAGAAAGTGGTTTATGCCACGATCTGTATTGTTGGCCGTCTCCGATGGGAAGACGACTTTTGCGGAGCGGTTGTGGAGAGGTAGGACACTCAATCAAAGGGGCTCGAATTTGAATCCTCACGCATCAAAGCTCACGCACAACATGCGTACAATGAGTTTTCTAAGTTATATACATAATATCGATTGCTCTCAAACTGTGATTATAGTTACCGCAACATGAACGCCAGTATAAGCGAATTCGCTCATCAAGACCGGGTCCCCAGGCTCGACCAGCAGCTCGAAGCACTGGTAGATGCCATGCTGAGCTCCATTCGTCACCAGCACTTCACGGGGTAGGGGAGGAGGTCTGTGGAGGTCCTGTTGGAACTGCCGGAGGGATGTCACCAGAGGCGGTAAGCTAGAAGAAAGAAATTGATGCTGGATTGAAGCAAAAGCTACGAGAGAACTGATCGAATGCATTAACCCAATTAACTTTTCACGTAAACTATTGTACAGATTTTGATGACTATCTATCATCTTTATACTCTTGCGAAGGCTTTCAAAGCGTTTTATTGTAGCAAGGCTCACTTTTATCTTATTGATGACTGAAATAACGAATCAAGTGATCCGACTGATAGAGATATTAACTTTTTATTCGTAGCCAAAGGAATCCAGGTTTCGAATCGAAAAATTTCACTACTGTTCTATGAGGCTATTCCGTTAACGATTCTTTAGATTCACTTAAAAATACGTAGTGACATTACTACTTCATCTAGCGATATCAGACATCTAATGGGTACTAAAGTGTGGGTTACTTCTCATTAGACGTAGTTTAACAAAAAGAGTAGCTCTGATGGTGATCAAATAGAAAATCTCATCGTATAGTGACGGTACGGTTCTCAGGGCGCTCTTATGAAGTAACACTTTGACGTCGAGCAAAACTGCGAAGGCATTTGGTCAGGTCAGAGCCGCAAAAACTTTCTGAAGTGTGTCTACCCTATACATGGTATTGGTAAGGGTCCTCGAGATAGATGTAACCTCTGGCGAAGAAAGAGCACGCTAACCGACCTGTTTGTCCCCCCCTCGGAAAGCCTTCCCCCAGGACATGAACTACCCAGGCCGATTTGGAGGTCTTTGAACAGGCTCCGCACTCAAGTCGGCCGGAGTAAGGAGAACCTGTCCAAATGGGGTTTTAGCGATGGATCAGACCTGATGTGTGAATGTGGTGTGGCCCCCCAGATTATGACCCATCTCATATCTTACCCTTCCTGCCCGCAAACTTGCAAGTGAATGGAGCTTATGGACGCTGCTGGTAGTGCTATCCGTGTGGCAAAATACTGTGCTGGAAAAATATAAAATGACATGCCATCGACTCGATTGAAGAAGAAGATTTGTCAGGTCTAGGACTCACCCCTGTGAAGGCACATACTGTAACGCCGTCACCATCTCCTGTCCCTCCATCACCAGCTTTTCTCCCGTCTTAGTCTCCAGGGTCATCCTGCGGAACGGAAACACCTCCTCGTTGGGCATTCCCTCTGCGAGTGACAGCATTTTCTTGCCCACCTTGTAGGCTAGGGATGCTGGGAAGAAAATTGTTTTGGTTAAACTTACCAACATAAGGTCAGGTGGGTTAGGGCGTCAACGGGTAAGTGTGATGGTTTAGGCAACTAATTTCTATACCTACGTTTCAGTGTAACGGAAAATTCGGGAAAATTGCAATATAAAGTACGTATCAAGATTTTTTTTTCAATTAGTAGTTCCATAATTACTATTTCCAATAGAATTTACATAAACTTTTGTTTTGATTTTCGTTATAAAACATTGAGATAAGAAATATCCAGAAATAACAAGATCATTTTTTGTTTTGTATATTACAAGTCACTGATTATTTAATCTTTTCATTTTATCAAAACAATGTAATCAAAATTATGTATGTTTACAATAATAACATAAGGTTTTAATCGAAGTAAAATTATGGATGATCATACTGAACACCATTCATTGTAGAGTCAACATCGAAATCACGAAAAAAAAAACAGGTGTTTAAAAAAAGCTGTTGTTTTGTTGTTTTCGCGTTCTCGTTGTATGTGGGTTCTGTAGTAAAAGTTGTTCAGTCTGATGGTCTGATGCACCCCCTTTAATATGATACGTATCTAATTTGACAGTTTATACGGGTAACAAGATAAACTTTATTTATTAAAATCAATTAAAACAAGCTCTATCCGTTATTTTAAGGTATCAACGACTAATTTTTTTGATTACTGGGATATACAAGGAGGACTTCGCATCAGTACGCTATCAACGGGACCACTAAGTTATACCCAGTTGTTTTACATTACTGCTTTGTAACCGAAAACATTTGAAAGATTTGAAAGGACTGGAATGTCAGCGGCAATGTATGACAGCTGATGCATACAAAGGGGACATTAGAGACATGTGCCTTGTTTAGGCTTTGTTATTGTATGACATGGTAACTCTATGGTTATAAAAACTCATTGTTACTGGCTGTTGTATTTATGTAATATTTGATTGACGAAGCAATGTGATGACTGCTTGTTTTTTTAACCGACTGCGCCAGAAGAAGGGTTATGTTTTTCGAGCGTATGTATGTATGTATGTCTATTTCTTTGGCACACCCTACATAGGCTATATTATTTTATTATGGCGTCTGCGACTTAAAAGAAAGAGAGGGAATAAAAACATTTTTTTTATAAAAAAATTATGTATGGGACTGGGTATCAAATGAAAGCTAGTAAACAGACAATTCCAAATATATAATTATATATTATAGTACTTTTGTGCTACCATTTCGACACAAGACTAAAAAGTATGAAATAAACGGGGGTCCTTTATTTCAGATATAATATAAGGTCTAACAAAATTAGGTGAAAAATTGCTAGTTTGCGGTAATTGACATTCTCACAAGATGGTTCTCTCAGTCACGATACTGAAAAGCTCTACAGCAAGGCTAGCATGCCACCTACGACAAAGCATTTAAACGAGAGAAACATCATTCGCGCTCTTTCAGGCATACGTAAAATAATAAAGATGGAGGCATATCTCGGTTTTTATCGTTTTCTCGGGGGTGGCATGCGAGGCCTACAGGTTATAACAAAACATATGGTCATATTTTGGACCATCAAACTGAACAACTTTCACAATGCAAAACATACTCGACTCAAATTTGCGGAACAGCAGATTTTTCAGTTTCCCTTTCCATCAGATTTAGGACAGTTTAAATACACTTCTGAAAAAGCCTAGCGTGTAATTTTACCATTGAGAAAAGATTCCTATAAGATAAGATAAGATAAGATAAATATTCTTTATTTGCACACCAAAATAAATAAAAAAAACAACAATATTATGAACAAGAAGGGTACAAAAGGCGGCCTATTTAAACTCAATGCTAAGTAGCTTTCGAAATGGATTCGAATCAATAAGTCAACTGCTGCAAAAAACTTACTAATTTGTCTGGTGAGTGCTGGTTCCCTCTTCGCAGACCTCGTGCTGATGAACCTGTTGTAATCTTCGTCCGAGAGAGGGCGGTACTTGTCACTCAAATCATTCACTTTGTCACTGTAGAATTTGAAAAAATCCGATTCTTCGGTTTGAGACAAATATTTTTTAAACACAGCATTTATTGGACGTATGTCGAATAGTTTTGTTCCTATTTTGGTGTTCAATTTGACAATGTTTTGGGATGAAAACATTTTTGCAAAAAAATAAAAATTATAGTGTGTGTAGTTCGCAAGACCTTACGTTTAACTAAAGACAATGAATTTTGTAGTTAATTGTGGCTGCAAGTTATCAGTATAATGACAGTGTGATCCCGTGCCAATGTTTTATAAACAAAATATAGATCATTTTTTTTTATTAAGCATGATGCAATATTTGGTGGAATTTATTTGATGTAACAATTCAATAGCTGCTTCAATAGTTTGGAAATAACTTAGCTAAATAACTTTGGAGTCCATAAGTAAATAAAAATTTTATGTTGTTCGTTTGTAAGCGCATCACTTATGAGAACGGCTGGACTGACTTGTTTTTTTTAAATGCTCGTTATAGTCCGATTAAGGTTTTTACACAGAACGTCTGTCGGGTCAGCTAGTTGTGAAATAAATGTCTGATTACTGGAGGGCAATTTTCGAAAGTAACCGGCTGGGTAAAATTATTTTTTATTTATTTCAAATGGGTTTGCTCTTGACCTCAATCCAGTCCTCAGGACAAAAATGGGGTCGAAGATGTAGTGAGCTGCTCCTTGCTGTGCGCATTATAAAAGAATCAGAAAGGCGCTTAGTGCAGATATGTGGGATATCAACCAAGAAGGGGTGGTATCCCGCGGTACGTCTGGAAATCCGATAGTAGAAAGGGGAAGGCGGGATGAGCTCATGCAGCTCTTGGGCACACTCACCGAAGTACAATCTGTAGAAGACCGACAATCAGGCTATTCTGCGGCGGTGGGCTTGGCTATGCAGCTTGTTCTTCACCAGCTTACTGTCGCCAATGAGCCTCTTGGCTCTGCGTGTCGAGTCGAGTGCGTCTAGTTGATACTTGGCTGAGCCATCCCACATATGGCAGCAATACTCCATACAGATCGGACCTGAGCTTTATACAGTATTAAGAGCTATCCAGGAGTGAAGTACCGCTTCACTTTGTTTAAGATGCCCAGCTTTTTGGCAAATGGCTGATGTTCACAGATTTCTCAAAGTTCGAATTTTTTATTCTCACCGGTGACTATATTGTCATACCCATGAGCTCAATAAGAGTTCCCTTCCCACTCGTATTGAACTTATGGGTATGAGACGGCTTTTTATGAGATTCAAAAACCGTCCAAGCTCACCGGTGATAATAAAAAATAGCTCTCCTGGAGGCGATACGACAATCCACGTCAAGCACCATATTCGGGTAGAAGGAGCGTGAGCTGGTGAAAGACAGTTTTACCTGCCAGTGAATTAACTTTATTCAACGAGTTAAGAAATAATTACAACGAGGTAAATGCAATGATTTTTCATAACAAATATTCAATCAGCTGATTGCATTTAGTATGGAAAGTGATTTTTTTTCAGGGAAAAGTTGATCGGTATCATGGTTACAATCACCCCGTAAAGTAATGCAACTGTTTACCCTAACACCCTGTATTTAAAGTTTTTTTGCAAGTTTAATTTGAATTAAAATAAAATTGACGCCCCGGTTGGTGTAATGGTTACCACGCCGGACTGCCAAACCAGGGTCCTGGGTTCAAATCCCGGTTCGGTCATGGATGTTTATAATGTTTGTGCCGTTGTTGTATGGTTTCCATAATAAACAGCCTATAGTGCTTGCTTGGGATCATTACAATGTATGTGCCTGTGAGCGTTATTTAATTTAATTAATTTAATTTAATTGAAACCGTAGTCAGAACAATGGTTTCTACCTTGCAATGCGTTTTGGTCTTTCCATACTAAATGCAATCAGCTGATCGAAGGTTTGTATGAAAAGAAGATTTTTTTGCGAATTTCCCTTATGCTACTTTGGGAAAATTGTTCGCTATAACACCCTGTATATATATTAGGAACCCAGAAACCTTGAACTTGAACTATGTTGATAATAAATTATTTGAACAATTTCAATGTTAACACGCGCAATTCTTATCTTTCATAATTATTTCGTGTCGTTAGAATTAAAACGATTTAAAAAAAAAAGAAGTAATTAATTATACTTATTCATATAGAATTATGCAATAATGGATAAAATTTCATTTTATGAATGGTACCATAATTCGAAAATAATTTGAAGAATATTGGTGATTCAAATCAAAGCTTATACAGGATAGACAGTTGCATTACAATAATAATTAGTGTACTTATGATACTGAACAACATTTTCAAAGGAACAATGAGAGATTAGCAAAACAAAATTAACTTTTCATTCTAACACGTTCGATAAGCTGATAGCATTGTGTATGGAAGGTCCAAAATTTTGGTTGCGAATTTCCTACAGGATTCTTTTGGAAACTTGTCCAGTATAAAGGGTACAATCACCCCTTAAAGCAATGCAGCTGTTTACCATAACACCCTCCCTATATAAAAATTAACAGATTTTTTAATCCATTATTTCTCGAGTTCCTATTCGAAAATATGATGATGAATATTTTAAAATTCATATTCTCTTTTTTTTTAATAAAATATTTATTATTATTAAGGAATTAGGTCTACGTCCCGTATTTTGTGCCGAAGAGCGACCGGTAGTGTTTTTTTTATATTAACTTTCCTTAAGTAACCATTTTTTTTAAATACTGTTCAGACTTTTTTGTGAAAAATATGTTTGTTACATAATTATTAATTATACTTATGTCTCACAAAATGCCATCTGCCAACAATGTTTTGTACTAATAAAACTAGCACCATTTGCGACATAAAAACACCGTCCATGAAACATTACCGCAACTCAACACTAGGTAGCACTAGTAATAGTTCCGTTCTATTCATCGCTAGATGGCGCTTTCGTGCGGATTCCTTCCCTCCCTATTGACTAAACAGTTCGAGGAAAGATAACAAAAATTGTATGCTAATTAAATAGTTTGTATTGTAGGTGCTGTGGATGTGATTTTTAGTTGAAATGTCGATAAAATCTCAAAAATCTTTGTACGATGAGTGTTCGGAGATTGTGGAAAGAAGTTATTCAGTGAGGAGTGCGTCGGAGGAAAGTTTGTCATGGTTTGTATTGAAATTAACTTTAAGTGCTAGTTTAGTAACTCTAACAATTTGTTTGTATTTTGTTGTTAAATAATGTTGCTGTTATAGTAAAGCAGGCACTACACTCTCGCGAGAACTTCTGGGTGAGAATTCTCGGCGGGAACTTTCAAGGAAAATGACTAGGCCTCACGACGCCACGAGAACAATGAAGGGCATCCACACTCTCGTTCTCGGTCTTTCTCGTTTGTTCTCAGCGAGAATGAAGTGCCTGCTTAATAGATGCGATGTTTATAAGTCTTACTGATGGAATGCAGCTGAGAAAACTTAATAGCACGCGAAATTATATTGACGTCTTGCGCGTCTATAATCCCTTTCCGCTATTTGCTAATAGCTTTTGTGCGCTTTCCGCCGGCGTACGTAGCGTCCGTCTCAGTCTGCTATTCGACTTAGAGCGAGATTGAGAAAGATTTTGTAGCAACCGATTATGCATCCTTTGCCTACCACGCATGATTGATTTTTCAATTACTAAATGACTTCGGGTTTTGACAAGGACTCTGGTTTGGTCTGCGCAAACGAAGATTGACGAGCTAATTTTCCTGGTCATACCGTACAATGTTTGTGTAGCAATTATTTGATTACTGGTAGGACACTTGGCCAGACGGAATGATGGCAGATGGACGAAAGTGTGGGGACACATTTTATTAGTATTATAATTAGTTTAGCAGAATAAGCAATTTTGTCTGAGTCTGATGAAGCGACTGGAGTATTCGCCAGTCGTTCCCATACCACCGAACCGCTAGGTCAATTATGTAGTTCAGAAATAAGTGCACTTTATTAAATATGTTCAAATTCATGAAGACCTTTTTATCCCTACAACAATAAATAATGTGAACCCCTAAAAAAGCATTGACATTGGCGTCCGTGGTCGGTCAGTAGGCAGGCCAGCAGCCAGGGCCTCTACCCGGACATTCGAACTTTGCAATTGCGTAAACGTTTTCGTTCCAATGTTAACTCTATTACAATGAACTTTAGACTAAAACGGTCTCAATATATCGAAAAAGCGGGTACAGGGCCAGATGATCGGACGATATCTGCAGAGTGGCCAGCCAACAGTGTATGAGACTAGTGTAGGACCCTCCTACTTGGTATGAAAATGAAGAGGCCTATACCCAGCAGTGGGGTTTACCGGGCTGATGATGATGATAATGACTTATTTGAATAATCATCTTTAGTTCGGATGAGGAGGAGTGCCTCGCTCGAGAGCTGATGAACAAGTTGAAACCAGCTGTACTATGCAAGTTGCGTCGGTGCTTCAGGAAGTGCCGCGAGAGGAACAAGGACAAAGATATCGATAGGTACGACCCATTACCTACGTTTTGACAAAGAGTGTAATCTTTTTCAAAACGTAATGGTTTTTAATCCGTAGGTACTTACTCCTAATATAATAAATATTAATGCGTCTTAGACTGTTTGACTCTACTCTATCAGTCCGTCCATTATTATCTGGGGGTACGGCAGTACCTTTTCTTGTAATACCTTTTCAAGCTTGGCCGACATCCTCTGCCCACATAGAGTAAATCTGAATGACAAAAAGACGACGATGTAATAATGACTTAGGTATTAGCTCTACGTAGGATGAGGATGTCGGCCAAGCCTTCTAACTTTATTAGACCGAGATGAATACATACTCAAGACTTGGCTTGAAATGAGATCTTATTTCGTTTTAAGAGTAAAAGGATTGTGAGTCTTGGCCACTATTTACGTGAAATGTTTTTGACGGGATTATATTTTCACGGCTAAAACTCAACCAATATCGATGGAACGACTTGATACCTATAAAGACCTTGAATCCCGAAGAAGGACAAATCATAAAATTTCTCGGCAAAAAATATGTAAAGAATGAGCTAATCCCATATAAGAGGAAAAGACAGACTTGAAACCTCGTCATGTTGCGAAAAATTATTGGAACTAAATTTTGTCTATGGATGAACGACATTGTTCATTTGGGACTTAAAGACGAATATTTTAAACTAGCTATTGGGATGCCATTACTGTAATCTTTTGTTTTACAACGCGTTACCTCTCTAAAATCCATTAAGGACTTGTACTTCTGTCTCTTTCGCACCTGTGAATGTTTCATAAAAGCTAGTCTTCTCATTCGTCAGGAGGGTAGAGGAAGTGATGCGTGCGGCGGCCGCGGAGGAGGGGATAGAGTTCGCGGCGACGCCTGTGCGGTCAGTCGATGACCCACTGTGGCTGAATGAGGACGTGTTTGTCTCTTCATTGGATAACATATTTGGTAAGTTTAAATCTGTTATATGTTGCATGTGCCTGGTGTCTATGCTTCTGTGGTGTCTATCCACACTACATAGTATTATAAATGCAAAAGTGATTCTGTGCGCACTGTAACATGTTTGCTACCTTATTGCGACTAAACCACATAACGGATCTTGACGAAATTAAGTAGAGATTATAACTTGCATTGCATCTTGAAGACGGACATACCATGTAGAAGATGTCACAAGATATTAGCTCTATAGATTAGTTTCTAGTCTGGCTAAACTTAATCACATCTTCTCCAGGCCACCACAAGTACACGACTCACGCCCACAAGTTGTTTCAACTCCTAGACCCGTTCGGCACGGGCAAGGTTCGCTGGAGGCAGCTGGTGGACCGGCTGGTGGCCGTCGGCGCGAAGAAGACCAGGTCCAGGGTCGAAGTCTGGGTGCCTGTGCTCGAGAAGAGCGTCGTCAGGCTGGAGCATTGTAAGGTGGGTTGTATGGCTGCCTGTCCCTCAAAGATGTGCGATATACATAAGCTGTATGCGAAAGAAAAATAAACAATCAGATCACTCCATTTTTATAGCTTAACTTAGTGTGGTGAACGAGGGTAGAGCTATAAGCGATTACTTTAACATTCAACTCGAGCGAGCGATGCGTGCTAAGATTATAATTATAAGCTAGGGATGTGTAATACGGATGTGCGCTAATAGTGCGTAAATAACTATTGGTGCTTCACACAAGTAGGTAATTAGGTATATAGCAAGCCCACTTTTGTTTGCAGGAGAATATAAAAGAAACGAGTTCGTTCTTCAGTTTGTTTTATTCGAACTGAAACTAAATTAGTACAAGACATCATCCTGTGTGTAGGCGTGTATTTCTAGGTGCGAAATAAACATTGAATAATCGTCAGCCAATCATCGTCCACTGCCAAACATATGCCTCTCCCAAGGCGCGCCACAAAACTCTATTCACGGTCTTCCTCATCCAGTCGCTCCCCGCTACCTTTTTTATGTCGACTGTCCAGCGGGCAGCAGGGCGTCCCATATTAACCTTGCTAGTCTTCAATCAAATCTGCTAGTTGGTGTTCTCCACTCTACGACACCGACTCCCTAACTGTTGTCAGTTTTTTGACAGATATAACCAGCCCATTGCTACTCCAGCTTGCTGATTTTCTGAAGTGGAATAATGGAAAACATATTAAAGAAATTTTAATATGTATTTCATTATGTTGTATTGTTCCAATGTGATCCAACTTACCGGTGGTAGGTTTCGGCCGAGGCTGGTTACCACCCTCCGGACTGAGCCGTGTCGCCAAGTGGTATTAATCACGTTCCGCCACGAAGTCCGGAGTTGCCCCTTGGAGGACGGGTCTGAGCAGTTGTGTCGCGTCAGAAGACCGTTCACAGGCTGCTGACCTCTGCTACACCCGCTGGCTGGTCTTGGAGGCTAGCGGGATCCGAAGAACGGTGCTCCGCTGGCCGACCGCAGGAAGTAGGGGGCCCAAGTAGCGGGAAAGCCACCCGTGAAAGGCTGCCCCGCCACCTAGCGAAAAATCCCGGGTTGTTCCACCATGCCGGTTGGCAACCGGATGGGAGAAGTTGGTGGGCATTCCCGGGGGGGTTCGGGCGTCCCCGCGGTCTCCAACCCAGCCATCTTAATGTGTGGCAGACTTGAGCATACTATCTGGTTCGATTGATGCGGCTCCTCGCTCAACTACCGTCCTCCTGCCTTTTCACTCTTAAACAAAAACTATGATAGGTTCAAAAAGGAAGAAAGTTAAACAGCGGTTGCACGTTCTCCCCTTAAAAGTGCACCTGTGTAACATCCGGGGATTGCACTCAAATCTCGTAGCAGTCCACCACCACCTAGAGACTGATAAACCACAACTGCTGTTTCTCACCGAGACGCAGATCAGATGTCCGGCAGACGCAGCGTACCTCAGCTACCCTGGGTACACTCTGGAGCATAGATTCGTTCTTCATGCCGGACTCTGTGTGTACGCTCGCGATGACATCTGCATCAAGCGTCTCAAAAACCTTGAGGAGCCTTCTTTCTCAGTATTGTGGATACTGGTGGAAACAGGCGTCGAACAAATTGTTTACGCCTGTGTTTACCGGTCGCACAGTGGAGATCAGGAGACGACTAGGTTGTTCGAGTATCTCGGAGAGGCGGCTGAGGAGGCTCAACTAAGGTATCCTGTGGCGCAACTGACCCTTCTGGGGGACTTTAATGCTCACCATCAAGAATGGCTGTTCCCCTATCGGAAGACCGACCACGCTGGACGAGAGGCGCGCAAACTTGCACTATCGCTAGATCTCAGCCAGCTGATCAATTGCGCCACAAGGATACCAGACGTTGATTTTCACACGGCCAACTGTTTGGACCTTCTGCTGACAACTGATCCAGACAGATACTCTGTGTCGGTATGTGCCCCTTTAGGTACCTCCGACCACTGTCTGGTGAAAACTGTATCCGTATACTCCCCACCTGATCAGAGCCATTGTGGTAAGAGACGGGTGTGGCGATACAGGTCAGCAGATTGGGACGAGATGCGACACTTTTTTGCTTCCTACCCTTGGCGGCAAACTTGCTTTTCTTCAGGGGAATCGTCGAGTGCTGCGGCCGCGGTAGCCGAAGTGATACGTCAAGGTATGGAATATTTTATTCCGTACTCTGACGTGTCAACCGGCGCCAAAGCTCGCCCATGGTTCAACGCTGACTGTTCCCGTGCTGAGGTGAAAAAACAGTCAGCGTATCTGTCCTGGGCTGATGCTCGAAAGCAGAAAGCTCCGAACACCGAAAAGCTGAAGAAAGCCTATAACAAAGCCGCCAAATCTTGCAAAAAGGTGTTGCGAAAAGCCCGGTTCGACCATATAGGTCGTATAGGGGCTAAGCTAGCCTCCTATCCAGCTGGCAGCAAAGCGTTTTGGTCGCTTGCCAAGGCGGTGGAAGCAAACTTCGGCCGTCCCTCCCTACCACCGCTAATAAAACCTGACGGATCGCTGGCTCACTCGGCGGAGGAGAAGGCAAATTTATTTGCTAATCTCTTTGCTGGGAACTCGCGTCTGGAGAGCTCAGGTCAAACACCACCTACCATTCCTCGTACTGAATGCTCAATGGCATCAGTTCACATTCGCCAAAAAGAGGTTTTTAAAATCTTGCGTTCTCTAGACGTGAACAAGGCTAGCGGACCCGACGGAATCCCAGCGGTTGTCCTACGCACCTGTGCTCTAGAGTTGTCTCCTGTTTTGACACGCCTGTATCGCCTCTCACTTGAGACTGCGGTAGTCCCAAAGTCATGGAAGCTTGCCAACGTGCAACCCGTGCCCAAAAAAGGCAGTCGTGCCGACCCTGTCAACTATAGACCAATATCAGTCACTTCCATACTCTGCAAGACTATGGAACGTGTACTTAACAACCGGCTCCTGGCATACCTTGAACATAACGACCTCCTCAGTAACCGTCAGTATGGGTTCCGCCCAGGACGGTCCACGGGGGATCTTCTTGTGTATGCCACTCATCAGTGGAGCGAGGCTGTCGAGAGATATGGTGAGGCACTTGCCGTGTCTCTTGACATATCCAAAGCCTTTGACAGGGTCTGGCATGCAAGCCTTATAAGCAAGCTTCCATCATATGGAATTCCAACTGACCTTTGCAACTGGATAGCTGACTTCTTGAGTGAACGATGCATACGAGTAGTCATCGGATCATTGATGGTTACTCATCGGATCAAATGGCTATTAATGCCGGTGTTCCTCAGGGGTCAGTTCTGTCAGCTACTTTATTTCTGCTGCATATAAACGACATGCTTGTGCCCGGTACCTTTGGGTATGCTGACGACAGCACTGTTGCTGACAGATATATGTCCGGTGCAGGGGTCAAATTGGATGTTACTCAGTCTTGTCGAGAGGCCATGGTGCAGCGATTAAACTTAGCCCTTGAATCTGTGTCCAACTGGGGTGACGCTAATCGGGTTAGTTTCAACGCAAATAAAACACAGGCGTGCCTTTTCTCCACAAAACGGAGTCCCTTCGCTTTGACTCCGACTTTCCGAAATGTGTCTATACCGATAGCTGATCGCCTGGAGCTCCTTGGCATTAACATATCGTCCGATTTGAATTTCGGGCGGTATATTGAGTCCATGGCAAAAACCGCAGCGAAAAAACTGGGCGTCCTTTCGAAGGTCAGACGGTACTTCACACCGGGACAGCTTCTACAACTTTATCAAGCACAAGTCCGATCGTGTATGGAGTACTGTTGCCATCTCTGGGACGGGTCTGCCCAATACCAGTTGGCCGCGTTGGACTCAATCGACAGGCGTGCCAGGAAGCTCATAGGTGATCCAACCTCGGTGGCGAAGCTGCAAAGTCTTGAGCATCGTCGCAAGGTAGCCTGTCTGTCTGTTTTTTATAGGATACATTTCGGAGAGTGTGCGACGGAATTACACGATCTAATACCTCCGTCTCCCTTTCATCTGCGAGGGACGAGACGTAGGCTGGGTTTCCACCCTTATGTTGTTGACATACCAGCAATTCGCACTAAGAAGTTTGCTTCTTCTTTTATAATGCGCACGGCTAAAGAGTGGAACGTACTGCCTGCGGACCTGTTCCCTGAGCAATACAACTTGGGCCTCTTCAAGGCGAGAGTGAATAGGCACATTTCTAGGTAAGCATGCTACATCTTCGGCCTCATCGTCACTTAACATCTGGTGAGATCGGGGTCAAATGCTTACCTATCAGACATAAAAAAAAAAAAAAAAAAAATGTTATATTTAAGAAGCTTTATTAATAACAATCTTAATTAATTATGTAAGAGCCATGCTCCTATCCTTGGAGTATTCAACAATATTAGTATTCTTTTAGTTCGGAAGTGTCTTTTGATTAAATTGAATTGCTCATGGCGTAACGGCTCTTTAGTTAACATGAAGCTCTTCAAAGCTAAACAAAGTCAAGCTTGCAACCTACAACATACTTTTTCACACTGATTTATTTCGTTTCCAGAGAGAGACGATAGTGAAGCTGGTGAGCGTGGAGAGACAGGACTCGTTCTGCTACGTGGCTGTATCGAGGGGCGGCCGGGTCGGGGTCTATAGCGGGGACATGTCTCTACTTCATACGTATGAGGTGAGGTATCGATAAATGTACACGCAGTCATATAGTCACGGGATTCTCTGCTTCATATGTATGACTTGAAATGCAATGAAAAAAAACTAGTGTCACAGATTGCAAGGTAATCTAAGGACACTAAAAAAATACAACTTAATACTAAAATGTGTGGTCTGCGCGTACGAAATCGCGAGCAACAGCTAGTTACTTATAAAAACGTCATAATTACGAGTATGTTATGTTTCTGACAAACTGTTTATTTTGCAGGTTTTCTACCATAGAACTGGAATGCAGCGACGAGTCAAGAACTGTTGGATTACTGACGCAATCTATTTATCAGTGAGTGACACTCTTACACAATTTACATATACTGTATGGAGGAACTACTGTGAAAGTTTCCTCTGTTAAAAACGGAAGATCTTCCGCCAGGCTAGATGTGAAGCCGTGGGGACCAGCCGTGGTAGTTGGTCCATGTACATATTTGTATCGAATCTGTAATTATTTCTCTTCCGTGATGTATGTCTTGCATTCTATTGTGAACCTTATTTTGAAGTAGGTTACGAGTTACGTATTCACAATGAACGTTGTCTTTGTATGGAGCATATTTCCGAGGGTTACGATATCGCCATCTGTTGGCTTCTTTGCTATAAGTTGTGGGTGTTGATATCTGTGTCAAGTTGTTGTTGAAAATACAGCTAAATGGACAAGAGAACAAAAAGAGATTAATTAATGTTATTTCCAGGACGTGCAGTGTATAATATTCTCTGCGTCAGACCGCAGTCTGACCGTGTACGACGTGGCCACTCTCACTCACACACCCGTCTACTGCATCACCGGATTACCTCATTTACCTACTGTACGTATCAATTAATTACTGCAAAGATATGTCATTTTGTCCCGAAGTAGCATTTATAATTAGTAACTTATCAATGTAAGAACGGAGTTGAATCGCCGAAGTCGCCGTGGTCCACATTTTTCAGATTTTTAAAATTTTTCGAATTATATAATTACGAGTAGGTAGATTATAATTATACTCTATGGCTAAAACTGTTGCACATTAAGGTTTCTGGAAACCTAAATAATCGAAGATGTAATTGGTCATCCTTGATTAAATTACTACCCTTATCAATTTATGATTAGTACTAGATAGTTCACAAACACTACCAAAGAACCCTGGACCCTCTCCCATGTGGTAAATAAGGCGAAAGACTTGCTAAAACACCGCGATCTCGAAATCTGACCCCCTTTCCCCCCCTCCCCCCCTCGGATCCAAGCAGTCCAATCCCACCCAAACATTCTCCTTTTCCTAAAAACTTGTTTGTACGATGCTCGAAAGGGGGTGCGTGGTGTCGGTGTGCGTGTTGCTTGTGTATCAGAAGGAGGGAGTTCAATGAAGAGACGGTTATACAGTTCACGAAAGTCCGATTATAATGACAGATGAAAACACGATTTACATGGAATTTATGAAGTACAAATAAGAATGTTCACGTTGGGATGTTCACAAAGTGATGCGCGGGGATCGACTGGCGATCGCTGCGCGCTATAAAACGATGTGGCACAAAAGTGCTGACATAATGTAGATAGGTACATACCCCTACAAACTATTGGGTCCTGGGTTCGAATCCCAGTTCGGTCATGGATGTTATAAATATATTTGTACCGTTGTTGTATGGTTCCCATAACAATAAGCCTGTGGCTTACTTGTGATCATTTTAATGTGAGCGTTATTTATTTTATTTCATTTTATCTATTGAACCTGGCTAGACTGTACGGAATAACACTTTCCCGTAGCTCCATCCCTTTTTACTTCTTAGACACGTCATTTGTTAGAGCGAGCAACATTGCAGAATAGCATTGCTGCAGTTATTAAATTGTTTTCCGCGCGAACAAGTCATGTTCAAGACTTCAACCCTAAAAAAGAAGTAAACCACTTGGTTCCAGTGTCTGGCATACTCCCCGACGCTGTCCGACGGCACATCAGAGCTGGCGATAGGATCAGAGCGTGGTGATATCACCAGACTCCGCTTCCTCCAGCCGAGGATATCGCTCTTCCATACTAAGACCGTTGACCAGATCAACTACTACTTTTGGATGGTGAGAATAATGTTTATTATGGCTCTTGAGGTTAGAGGGTTGTGATGTTGGCAGGTTAAAGAAATCAGAAAGACAAATTAATGTATAACAGGTTTACAAATAGAATGCAAAGTTTCAAAGATCCGGTTTTGAATTCACACGAATGACAAGCCTTGCATTAACGAGGTTTTCATATTGTTATTTTCGCTGTGCTGATTTCTTTTAATATGAGAAGGAAAAAATCGCGGAACAATCTGTCAAATGACAAGAAAATATGGCTAAGGCTTGAGAATGCACGGTCAGCATTAGAAATTTAACGCGGCATGCCAGCGCTAGCACGGAACAGAGCACGCGTCTACTTTTTGGGCGCCAGTGACCTCCGCCTGCATCTCTCACAACCCCCAAGCCTATTTCTAGACTCGTGTAGACACATCGCGGCAATCACTGGCTCGTTTGTCACACGAAAAGCCTTACGAGTGCACAAAAGATTTGCGCTGAAAACTAGTACCGTATAAACGACTGGGTATCGTGTTTTTTTCGTACTAGGACTGGCGCAAAAAATCTATCTATCTGTCCATCACAGCCCTTGATCAGTCCATCTTCGGACAAAGACCTCCTCAATATTTCTCCATGACGTTATGTCCTTCACCCTCTGCATCCAGTTGGGACCCGCGTGTCTCATAATATCATTGACCCATTTATCTGGTGTGCGAAAAATAGGCGCCACAAAATTGTCATCTTCTAAATCTGCCTTAATGCTCATTGCCGTTCTCTTCACAGGAGCTCTCCTCCCCGCCACATAACACCTACTGTTCCATAACAACGTGGCGCCGCGTCCACACACGCTCTGTTAAACGTATGAGCTACTCCCGGGACTCTCTGACCTCCTGCTCGCACGACACCACCGTCAGCGTGCGTAAGAGAGACACGAGAGGGAAGCTGGATGACTACGTTCTGGGCGTTCAGAGGGTAGGCTAGGCATTGCTTGTTTAATACCAACTTTAGTACCAGGGGCATTTATTTTGTTCCCGGAGTACGATTTTAAAGTTTGAAGAGGTGGTGTTCGTTAAATTATTGAACTGAGCAATGGAAATACTCCGGTCTCTTAAATTTGAACATATTACGCATAGGATCTATTGTCTCGTACCGGAGCAATTGCGAATTGGATCTATTAAAGATTGGATTTATTGTGAATTGGACTGATTGAGAATTAGATCTATTGCGTATTGAACGATTTGCAAATTTGACGATTGAAAAATTTATGAATTGGACATAATGCTCTCAAAATGTAATTTAAATAAACTTACCACCACGACCATAATCCCGCTAGTGAACATAATCATTGTTACAATCTCCTTCGATTCTTTGATCTTTTCTTTGAGGAAAACCCTGCAGGTTCTGAGGAGCTACCTAAATCCGCAATTATCAATATCATCAAACGGCCCATTAAACGTCTTACGTCATACAGGGCCCTCAAGCGGGATATACGGGTGTCAAATCGCCACGCGTGCCCGATACGGATTGGTTAACTTCACAAACTCATCATAATTTCATCTTGAGCATATGCAGGTTTCCTTACAATGTTTCCCCGTTTGGGACCAGTCGGTATTACGTAGATACAAATACAATGCTTCTCATAAAATAAACCATCACGTCTGTTTGTCAGGGTGTGAGCTGTTACCACGCGGTGCCGTCGCTGCACGTGGTGGTGACGGGGGGTGCGGGGGGCGCGGTGCGGGTGTGGGGGGGCGCGGGGGGCGCGGCGCTCGCTTGCCTGGAGGTGCCCGGTGGTGCCGCCGTGCTGGACGTGGCGCTCGTGGCAAGCAGGGAGCTTGTCATAGCGTACTGCGCTAACTGTGTATGTATTATAAGGTTATTTCAAATTAGTTAGCGAAACTGAACCAGGGCACTTGTTAATGATAACAGATTGCATTATCAATATTTTTATAATAATTGATATTGACCATTTGACAAAATTATTATTCTGAAATAAAATATTACGAACCTACATAAGCACACACTGTATCGTACGTAAGGCTACAGTGCGCGGGGCGCGGGCGAACATTGACCTGTAACCAGTTAACGCAAACTGCCTGTAATCATATGACCGAGCGGCGGGTGGCGGGCGGCGGGCGCAGAGCAATGGCTGTTATTAAAAATAATAAAATTACAACTCAATTGTACTTAGTAACACATACCAAATGCGTTTGTTAATTTAACTAATTAGATTTTTTGATGTAGCTTTTTTAGTAGGTAAATGCCTCTCCTTTTACTCTCCAATCCTCTCTATTGTGTGCAACTACTGCAAAAAGGCATATAATTTGTTATCTTGCTGGCGATCATCCTGGGGAACTCATTCTGTGACATAATTAGGGTCATTCATACAGTTTTTAAAAAGATGATTAGACCATCAAACTGAACAACTTTCTCTAGAGGCCAACATTGAAATCGTGAAAAAAATGTGATGGTTCATACAAAACTGCATACCTACTCAAGGAAAATGTATTGGACATTTTTTTCGCGATTTTGATGCTGATGCCTTACAAAAAGTTGTTTAATTTAATTATCTGATTAAAAAACCGCCAGCATAACTATTTTTGATGATTAAGCATTGACGTTTTGTGATCAAGTGTCTAATTATAAGTCTCGTTCCGTTCTTTATTTGCTAAACCAGTCGCTGCATATCTGGGATATGTATGAGGAGTGTTTGCTGCAAACCATAAAGATCAACTTTCCGTTCCTCGGAGTTCTCGGAAAGAAGGTGGAGTTTGGAGCTTTTTGTATTCATCCAGGTAATTACTACAGTTTAAATTTCATTGTACAATCGAAATAGGGATTGATAGATCTGCAGAAGAATCAAATTCAATGAAATTGGCAGACCCAATTTCATTTAAGTTGATTCTTCTGCAGATACTAACTTCGTCACGTTATGCCCAGTATAACGGCAGTATAACGGCTGTAACAAATTCGGGTACCCAGACTTTTACCTAGAACTTCGGCAAAGCACTGAAGTAGGTAGATAAAATTTACATGATCTCAGGTCTTATTAACATAATAACGCGCAAAGGCACTCATCCATAGCACTTAAGAGGATAGGCGGGTACCTTTTTTCCATACAAACGTATTCTCCTGTTCCCTCCTTGGATAATGATGCTAGAGTAAACTTTTTTTTACCATACAATCTATGTTAGCTTTGCTATGTCCCTATGTTTTGCTTTTTTGCATTAAATAATTACCGTAAGAACTAGGGACCTTCGAAAATGACAAATTTTACCGACCATTTTGAGACGAACATAAACAAAATAAGCCAGACAAACAGAGATAGCCAAAGTCTTTCTCATATTGTTCTTGAAAAAATTATAAAAGTCAGTTTAGTTTTGAAAGAGAAAACGGGAATGAATACGAAATGTCGATTTCATGCATTTGTCTCTTTCGCATTCTAGTCGACGTGTTGGGGTGGACAAATATGTATACAGTCGAAAAATTGACCTATTCTCCACATTTCCATTTTAGGTTGATGTTGTGTCGTATCAAGAATTCAAGAGACTAGCCAAAAAGATACCGGATTTGCGAATACTCCACAGTCATTATGATGATCCTCTTAATGCCAAGAAGAACTGTAATAAGTTTGGTAGTTTATTAAAAACTGATTCTGAAAAGATCTGTCGAAGCTGTCACCCTTCATCTTAACCACGTCTTACCCACGTCACCACAGGTCCGCCCCGTAGACCCGTCTCTCCAGATTCCCCGCCGTCGCACCCCGCGTCGCCCTCGCGGCGCTCGAGCGTGTTCGCCTCCACAGTGACCGGGGGGCTCATGCTGCAGTCTGAGGAGGTGGACGATACGTCTAGTGGCTTAGAGGATGACGTGTGAGTAGCTTCTTAATAATATTTAAACTAAATCTAATTACTTACCAGCGAAGCGGTGAGCCCCCACACACAGACGGTGAAGGCGGCGGGAACACGTTGCATGAGGGCAGCGCAGAACCGTGAGTTGAGGAGATCGTTGAACTGTAATCCCACTCGACCCAAATCTATGGGGAAATTATAGCTCCATAGGGAAAGTTATTTAGTTTGATAGTCTGATCATCCTCTTATAAACTGTGTGCAAATTAAGTTGGACCCTTTGTAAGGGAAGAAGGACGGTAGATCCAAGAAGTATGCATACCACCAGCACATTTGTCAGACGACATTAAAGGCATCTGCGTCGGATAAGTAAAGCATGGCACCTAAGATAAATGACACATTAAACTGTTGTCCATTCCTCTCCGTCTGTGGAAGTGGTCTGATTATATTGTCAATGGAAGATTTTATTTTATTTACTGATTCGAAAAGCTAATTCTTAAGAAAGCCATCAATTTCGTCTCGCTAAATTCGTCTTGGAGAGAAATGAGGAGGTCTTTGCCTATAAGTGGCTAATAATCTAAATTATTATAAAACTGAGGTTTCAGAATTTCATGTTCATTTTTTTATGCTGTCAGCATATGCTTATGCTTATTATAAAACTGTAAAAGAAATGTGTCAGTCTGTACATTGAAGATATTTACAAGAAAAAGATTATGATATGGTTTTAGGTGTCCTTGATTCCAAATCATAACTCGCGTTTTTTGTCTGTCTGTCTGTGTGTTTGCGTGTTTGTTCGGGTATTATGCAAAAACTACTAAACCGATTTTGATGAAACTTTTTTGTTTGAAAGCTTATGATTTGACTTAAAATCTGGTATATGTAATTAGTGAGGACGAAGTCGTGGGTAAACTCTTGTATATTATAATATTGACTGTTTGACAGTGAATACACTCGCTTCAACCGCGCCGAGCTGCTGGTGACGTGTTGTGACTACGTGTGCACTGTCTCGCTCACTCCCGCGGCGCGCGGCGAGCCTCTCGCTCCCCCGGGCGACATGCTGCGCGCGCGCAGACCTTCCTGCTGGGACCTGCCTGACGACGTGTTCAAGGGTGACCAGTTGCTACTATAGGCTTTCTATCTATAACGTCCGTTGACATATAAAATAAAGGACGTTGGGTCTAGTACCAAATTCTTTTGTTTACGGTTAGTGTCTTTACACAAACATAATTATTATACGTGTATATAGGGTCCTTCTTAATATACTGACAGTTGTTTAAGGGGATGATCCGACCGTCAAACTGAACAACTTTCTCTATAGCACCAACATCAAAATCACGAAAAAAATCAGCTGTTCCATACAAAACTGCAAACCTACTGGAGCCAAATACAGGGTGAAATTGATATCATTAGCATCCTTTTAAACTAAGAGTCTACCCATCAAACTGAACAACTTTTACTATGGGAGCAAACCGATCGGAGCAAAAAAAAATCTGCTGTTGCATACATTTGAGTCGCGAACTCGTGCGTTATGATTACAGTTTAGTATGGAACAGCAGATTTTTTATTTGCTCCGATCGGTTTGCTCCCATAATAAAATTTGTTCAGTCCGATGGGTAAACTCTTAGTTTAAAAGGATGCTAATGATATCAATTTCACCCTGTATATGGGAAGGCTGTATTTTTTTTTTGCGATTTTAATGTTGGTCCCATAGAGAAAGTTGTCCAGTTTGATAATCTGGTCATCCCCTTAAATAACTGTCCATATTAAGAAGGACGCTATATATTTGTTTGGATGATTCAGCTTCGCCACAAGTCGCATCACCCAGTACCGCGGCACCAGTACAGCCGCGCCGCCCCCCCGCGCTCCCCCCCGTGACCCAGCCCGCGCCTCCCCCCGCGCAGCTGCTCTCCCCCCGCACGGCGGCTGACACGGAATACCCTGTACACGACTTGGACACTTTACTGGAGAAGGCTGGTATGATTGGTTTTATGTTTTCCAAAGTTGAGCCAATGGGTAGTTAAAATACCGATATCAGCGTCGATCTGGCCTCAAAGGAATACCACTTTTCTTGCTGGCCGTCCGATCGGGCTCAGCAATTTTTTACCTTCATTTACTTATTTAAAAACAAAATAAATATTCCACCTTCCTTTTTTCTTTGTCATAATCGCCGCTTGTTTGAAAATTTTCTCGATCCGGGACAGTCCCAGACTGACGCTGACCTACTTGCCTATTAATTCATTGAACGAACACTGTAATAACCTCTCGTCAGTGACGTTTTTGGCCTGTCACCCTCCCTCCCCCCTGTTTGTGTGGCTGAAATCTGCCACAGACAAGGTTCTGGCACCCAGTCAAAAGCCGCACTGTGGGCTGCCAGAAATCTGTCATCTAAACAAGATCGTATTTCGTGGCAAATCTCGATGTCACCAAAAACAACCCATGTCTGTGTGAGGTGGCAGATTTCTGAGCGATTTGTCGCGAAATACAATCGGCCCACAGATGCAGCTTTTGACAGGTTGGCAGAACCTAGTCCAAAAATAAATAAAGCCAAATTCTTGCAAAGCTCAAAACTACAGTAGATTTGAAAACCACAAGGAGCAATCATTAGGTAAATAATGTTTTTTTCTTATCGTTAATAATGCTTATATCGAATGTGCTTGTCAGGTTTACAAGGATTGTTGGAGAAAGACTTCGTGCTGATGCAGGGACTGAAGCACGATCTGAGTAAAAGGATAGCTGACATGCAAGCCAATATGGAACCCGTAAGCGGCTTTTTGATAGCCTATTTATTGCGTTCGACACATTACGTCGTATTAGTTACAACTGGTCAAGATCTGTTGTTTACATTGCTTCTATGCATCGGATATTGTCGCTTAGCTTTTTTTAGCCAAATTGACAAAACGGCTTTTCCTGAACATTTTGTGCTGCAAAATTATTTGGGTTTCAAAAGCTGGATATATGGGGATACAAAGGCTGCATATCATCATCATATCAGCGGAGAGACGTCCACTGCTGGATATAAGCCTCCCCCAAAATGGGAGGATATGCATAATCGCCACGCTTGGCCGGCGGTTTGGCTGCATATAAGGGGATACAAAGACTGGATATATTTATGGTAATACAAAAGCTAGATATATAGGGATACTTGCCGGATACGAGTGCGGACTTTGCTGAACATTCAGAGCTGTGGAAACTAGCTAGAGAAAATTTTTGCGTTTCGTTTAAATCATCCTTACATATCCAATCAAAAATAGTGGATTGGGCAATTTGCGATATTCCATCTTACCTCACTGCATTGCACGATGGTGTGTTCTGAACGCTGTAACTTCTAAATCGACTGGAGTTATGCAGGCAGACCAGAAGCCTAATTCTGCTAACGAATTCTTGTTACAATACGAAACAGTTCCGTTGATTTTGACAATATTATGACAGTTTTCGCGTTAAAAAAAAGGGTTTTTTTTTCGGAAACGGATGAGCATTGTCTTAAATACAAACCTCATTCGATCACGATATAATATCGAAAGGGATGGAAACATTTTTATTATTGTTATTTTTGTTAGAAGAGTAAAAATTATAGATAGAAGCGACTCACGAAAAGGTTCGCATCTTTTATAACAAGAACTAGTAAGGTTTGGAACTCTCTCCCTGCATCTGTGTTTCCAAGCAAATACAATCAGGATATTTTTAAGAGTTAATAGGCTTTTTTGGGTGAGCGCGGTACGTTCTCGGCTTCATCTACACTTCCCATTAGGTGAGTAGAAGCCAAGCCCAAACCAATTATGAATATAAAAAACTTTTATTTTGACAGCTCTAGGGCAAGAAATTGTTATAATATTGGTTAAAACAAACGGTCAAAGTTACATACAATCAATGATTTTTTTTGGTCAAAAAAAATTCTCCGTTACAATCACATTACGATACAATAGAATACCAAATGTCACTAAATAATATGAAAATTCAACGGATCGAGATTGTAACAAGATAAGAATGTGTTAACAGAATTGCAAATAAAAAAGTGACGTCATTACGAACCGACTACAATACGAACCAGAACCAGAAATGTGAATTAGGCCCCTGGTCCATTCCTATTACTGAGATGCTCTTCGCCCTATGAATACTGAATCAGCCTCGCAACTGATGATAAAGTGAATGAATGAATGATCCGTCCTCCTCACAACCTCACCGCAGGTGGTGGCGGCGGTGCGCAGCGCGGCGCCGCACCTCGCGCTGCGCACGCACACACCGGCGCCGCTGTGTGCTGTCGGTGAGAGTGTGCGTGTGCGTGCGCGTGTGCGTGTGAGTGTCGGTGAGGCTGACGCGCTGCACTCCGCACGGCGCGGGAGCCGCGACGGACTGTCCAGTAGTGCTTCCACCTGACAATAAACTATCTAAGATCTGCCACATACATACGGAATAAACCTGGCCCTGTACTTGAACTTTCGATTTTCGATATATCGAGACCATTTCAGTCCGAACTCCATTGTAATACGGTTGACATTGGAACGAAAACGTTCACGCAATTGCGGTAGAGGCTCTGATTCGGAATTAATTCCGGATGGAATGTTGCCGCTTTCAGAGACTTTTTCACTAGATCTAGTGATTTTTTGATATCTTAGGTGGCATTTTTTAACGATTTTCAGTCATATCAAACATGTGATTTTTGAGCGTAGACGTTGATGGAACGATACCGTATCGTGACGGTGCAGTTGCGATGTCGTTCTGTATAGTTGCGAAATCGCCTACGCTCAAAAATCGCTTGTGTGATAATGATTTATACCATTTTGTATGCAGATTATGTCTAATGCTAAAACTATCGATAGTCTTTTGATATAGTTGCATAATAATTACATACAATTTACAAATCATCATCGTAATGTCATGACATTATCACATGGTACTAATTATCATGTATAGGAATTGTTTGTTTCGTTTTAATAAATACCTAAAAATACAATTGTCATGAATTTGGCATTTCATACATTTTTATTTTAGGCATTTTTTAAACAGCACTCTAGTATTTTTTGTAACCATAGTTGACAACGCTGAATCCTAAATCAGGATCCGGGTCGCTATTCCGTATGTGTGTGGCGGACCTTAAATTCCCGCGATTTATTTTACGGAGCCGCCACGGCCGCAGCCGCCACCCTCTGAATTTTTTTTCCATATATGTGCGTATACTTTCTAGTGTGTCCATTCCATAGGTTACAAAGTTGCAAAAAAAAATTATAAAAATCGCTGTGCGGAAAAGTTTGATTTTGATTGACCAGTTTGATTACAACGCCCCATATTGACGAAGTTTTGAACTACTCTCAACCCTGGTATGAAAGAATAAAGCAAAGGGAATGAATGCTAGCTTCATAGTTGGTTTCGAAAGATGCCTCACTATTAGGCATTATTAAGTGCATTTTGTTTATTTATTAAACGATAGATGACGCTACCGACAGGGAGATTTTGTAAAATTGAGTCGTTTTTGATACCAAACGACTTTATTAGTGTTTAGTATTTTTAAAATATGTAATACAAATCTAGCTTGTAAAATCTAATATTTACCTCTAAAAGTAACATATAAGTAGATGGCTAGAATGATACAAAAGTGAAAACAAACGTTCGATAAACTGCATAATAATAATGGTACGTAAAATTTTATAACTTTTCATAGTATTACACGGTGCATATAGGTACCTCCATTTGAAATAAATAACAAGTGTACACATCTACAATTTTGAATACATATAACTAAAGACATCAAATGATAACAACCTATTAAATTGTTGTTATAGCTACTCGACGCCAGATGGCGTTGACTGTTTCCAAGATTTATTGCAAAGTGTAAAAGTAAGAGGTTTATGTATGGAATGGACCCCCAAAACCGTTTTAGTTTTATAACATTTCATTGTGTTTTCTTTGTTAAAAAGTTTACTAAAACTGCATGTAAAAATGTGAACGCCTTACAGCAGAACATACCTACGTACCTATACTATGTTACATCTGTGTTTTCATATGCACTTAACCTATGTTTCACAAATACATATAAGGTCTAACAAAATTAGCTGAAACTATTTTAAGGGGAGGATCAGACCATCATACTGAAAAACTTTCTCTATGGAACCAATATCGAAATCGCGAAAAAAAAATCAGCTGTCCCATACAAAACTGCAAACATAACTCGTCTCAAATGTATGAGACAGAGGTTTTTTTCTCGCGATTTCGATATTGGTCCAATAGAGAAAGTTGTTCAGTTTGATGGCCTAATCATCCTCTTAAAATAGTTTCAGCTAATTTTGATAGACCTTATATATTAATCATTTTGAACAGGTTCTCTTCTCTATCGACTCATACATTTTGTTGTCTTATCTATCTTTAATTGATCCTAGCGTAAGTGAAAATTGTTGATTTACTATGAAAACATTTTTGTTTTTATTTATTTATAGAGTTAACCCGCGACTTTGTCCGCACAAATTATATACCAGATTTTATATCATTAGCTATCAAACAAAAAATCATCAAAATCGGTTCAGTAGTTTTTGCGTGATACTCAATCAAACAAACAAACACATAACGAACACACAAACAAACAAATAGACAGACAAAAAATCCAGAAATTGGTGATATGGAATTAGGGATACCTAATAACCATATCGTAACAGACAAACTTTCTGCTACAGTTTTATAATAGTTTAGATTATTATTGGTTATTTATTGTTCTTACTAGTTATAATGATTTGTATACTATCTAGTATGGCTAAATAAGAATATACAGGGTTTAAGTGACAGCCTAGCAAATACTTAAACGGTGAACTCAGACCATCAAACTGAACAATTTTCACTATGGAGCCTATCTCAGGAAACGCGAAACAAAATCAGCTGTCCCATACAAAACTGCTCTACCTACCCGACTAAAATTTATAGGACAGCTAATTTCTTTTCGCGTTTCCTGGGGTAGGCTCCATAGTGAAACTTGTTCAGTTTGGGAGTCTGAGTTCACCGTTTCAGTATTTTCTAGGCTGTCACTTACACCCTGTATTATTAAATGATATATTATTCGATATCACCTAATTATTTAAAATGTTCACCCATTTGTGGCAAATAAATGATTACTATTTCTAATTCAATCATAATTTATAAATTCCAAAGCACTTACCCAAACATTTAAGTTTTGTATTTATTCGTATGGTTTTCAGAAAGTCATTATAATATCAAGTCCAAGCTTCGAACCATAGGGAAGCCTAACTCGTCAGATCGACAATGTCCTCAATGCTCCCAGGATACGTTCTGAGCAGGCACTACTCGACTATGTGGCGAACTGATTGAAATTCTTCCACACAGTCACAGGCGAGACCCCACCAGCTGAATTTATTCACTAACAGGACCATCTACCTCCCGAGCACAATCTGCAATGACCACTGTGGAAGTCTTTACTCTTACACTCAAGTTTGCTGTTGCAGACATTATTTATGCAATTTGGGGTAGGTACAGGGCTTAATGCAGGGCGATTGCGGCGAACCTATCCAGTCGATGGCAGACCTGCTGGAATTTCCGTTGAGCCCGAACCAAAACACGAGAGACGACCTCAATAAAGCTACACTGGACGCTGTCAGGCTCGCCGAATATCTAGCCAATAAAATATTCAATCAATCAATCAATCAATTATACTTTATTTGACACAAAAAAAACAGAGTATACAGAGAGCAAACAATCAGGAAATACAAAAGGCACAAAAACAGGCGGTCAATATTGAAACACAATCTTAGAAAAATTGACACGAAAATAAGAAGACATGCGGAAGAGCTATTCCATCCTCAACGATGCCTCTATTGGGCGCTCAGGCCGTGGTGGAGAGTTTGTACCGGCCAGCAGTGGTGTCCTGTACAAACTTTGTTCAACAGGCACTATTGTGGCCTCGCAAGACTAAAACCCTTAATTTTTTCGCCACAATATTTGACTACTAAATCAGGACCAACCAAGCCAAGCATGTACAAACTGGTAATAAAGAACGTATGCAAGAAGGATGCGAGGCGACGTGTCGGTACATCCTATATAGTTAACGTCCGACGTTTCATTCCTTTCAGTGGCTGCAGAGCAGGTCGACGGTACAGAGACTAGGTGACATTGATGAATAATTTATTGTAAATAATAAATAAATAACGCTTACAGGCACATACATTATAATGATCCCAAGCTTTTTAATATGGAGACCATACAACAACGTCACGAACTTAATTCTTGTTTGGCAGTCCGGCGTGGTAACCATTACACCAAACGGGTCGTCACCCGCCGGTCGGCCGCAGGCCGGGTGTAAATAATAATTATGTTTATAATTTAATATTTAAATAGTTATTTTATGTTTTGATATAAAGAACTTATTTTTCATTCTCTGCAGATTTTATGCTTTCACTCGTAGATCATTTTCCCCGCGGCGTTTTTAAAGTCGCGTTAGCAACGCGGCACTGGCATTCCACACAAAAGTATGAAATCACTCAAAACCTTTCCCACACGACGCTTTACAATGTTGTCTCCATTATATAGGGTGTAAGTAAAAGTATCATTAACCTTTAAACCACATACTCTACCCATCAAACTGAACAACTTTTACTATGGCAGCAAAACTATCAGCGCAAAAAAATACTACTGTTCCATACTAAACTGCAGCGCCTACTCGACTCAAATCAATCAGACAGTTGATTCAGAACATCTTCCAACGCGGTGGCAGAGTCATATCTTTATGATGCAATTGAATAAATAATTTAATTAATGTTCGTTTGTGTATTCTTGTCATTGAAGACGCTTGTGATGACTGCTATTAGCCCAGTCATTTTACGGTTTCAGCCGGGACTAATTAGTAATTGACATTTTTTTTCGATAATATTGAAGAGCCAATTTGAGCCTAGAAATGTACCAAAATTAAAAAAAAATCACGTCAGCAACAGTTCCAATTTTAAAATTTAGCTATTATCTCGTTCTAAAAAACCTGAAGGTAAATTTTTTTTCTGCACGTATTTAAGGCTACCATTATACATCCTAATACAAACATGGTGTGAATATTTTTGTCTACTTTTTGAAATTTCATTGCCTATTTTATTGCACAAAAATAATTTATATTGTTAAATCTAAGTCAAATGAGTGCATTGGTATTAAAATTAATAATTTAAATTCCTTCTGGGACACATAATTTTGATTTCTAAGTTGCGTAGCGATTTTTTTTAATATGGCTTAAGACAGTCCTTTTGTCACTTAATGGTTCCGGTTACAGTTTAAAAGTCCAATTAGTAATTACTCCCTACCCCGCCTAACAAAACTCCGTAAAATGACTGGGCTATATATTATTGTGATTAATCTTAATGATTATTTATTTTTTATTTTAATGATAAACTAATTGAATTAATAGATAGTCAAAGTTGTTCTGTTTGATGGTCTGGAAGCACCCTTTAGATACGACCACAACTTTTGGTTACACTCTGCATGTTGTCCAGTATTTATTTCCGGAAACTTTTGAAGGTTGTTCTTTTTACTAATGTAACAAGTCTCTGTCTCGCCAGCTGCTCTGTGCTTTCTTCCTCATTATTAGCGCAAAGAGTTGTTTTATTCGTCGGCTGCGAGTTTGTGAACAATTTCCCATTTTCCTCTTCCCATCACAACCTACCATTCCAAACCCTACCTTATTCCATTCACTCTAAAGCTGATTCTACCTTAAAAGATGTCCATGACAAAATCTGACACTTTATCTTCTCGAATGCAACTACAGTTTGGATCGTAGAGTTCTTGGAATAGAGTTGGAAGTCGCTCGGTGGAAGTGGGAAGGTATTTAAGCTGGTGATTGCTCGAAATTAAGGAAATAAGCAGTTTTAATTGCTCTGTGATTATTGGTACGATTGCATCGCTTCAGACGGCGTCTGCGCTTCTATTTAGTTCTTATTGCGTTTCGTGAACTGTTTTTGAGTTAATGATGTAGTTTTTAGCCGACTGCGAATAAGAAGGTAATGTTTTTAATGATTTTTGCCTGTTTTGGATGTTTCTTTTTCTGTTCGCCAAGTTGGTCACATTTTAATTTGGTGAAGTTTTGATAACGCGCAGAAGACAGCAAATCGATGATGATTAAAGCATTGCCAAGCCCAAATAAATTACACAAGCACACCGTCAGAAACGCTCATTAAAGTTAATACTCCATTAAATCTCTTGCTGGCACTCTTTGTCAAGTTGGCGTAGTAAAAGCTAGCAAGAGATTTAATGGAGGATTAACTCTAATGGGCGTTTCTGCAACTGAGTGTTAGTCACGAATCGTACCGGCTTGACAGCGATGATTCCAAAAATACAAATTAGGGTGACAAAAAACGGAATTAGGATTTTGTATGGATCTCCCCCGTCCCGAATTCCTTTCGGAACTACGGAGGCATCAAAACCATACAAAACCATAAATCCGAACCCGAATTCGGCCCGTTACAGAATTCCGGTTGTATGTGACCACCCTTAATTTTCTCACTTGTAGGTATGTGAATGTACCTAAAATAGTACTGCCTATGCGCAGAAATGTCGTAACAATATTATTTTAATTTTTATAGTTAAGTATACTATTACTATGCAAAGATTTTTTTAGGTCTAAACAAAAAAAAACTTTGCTTTTACATTTGTGTATCTATTGGGTAACACATTATTTAAGTTACTAATAAGTATCGTATCTGCTAATCCCTTGCGTTGCGTCACACAAAAGGACTCAGGTTTCTATTAAAAACGAAAGTTTTTTGAAAAAATGTGTGAAGATACTTTCGATTTCTTCTGAACATCTTAACATAAAGCCTGACGCATGGCAAACAACAAATATCACACTTAAGATTTTGCGCAAAATATTTATAAAAAATGTTTTCTGTCCATAACACCTCAGGACAATAGTAATACAATTTTTCTTTTACCATTTTAAAACTAATTGATACTGGATAATGTATTTTATTAGTTTAGTATTAAGGTCTAGTAGCTAATGTTTGAGTTGTAAAAACTACCTTTGTAATATTACTTTTGGCGGTTTTGCACAACTGGATTAGTTTTAAGGATAACAGAATCTTTATCGCCGACTCACAATTTTAATTTCTGTTGAAATACTTCTACGATTTCGCTTTGCAATCTTAAGTAGTTGATAATAAGGTTGAAATTAAATAGTTGATTATTTTGCAAGAGTGTGACTGTAAGTTTGTCTATTAATACAATGTTTTGGAGTGTTGTGAGACATAGTGTAAGAGATTATAGCACGTGTTGTATAACACAATGGTTAGTTGAAGAAGCGGCTTTACTATGTATCTAATAACACTACTGGCTAAAAATATATCTCCAGATTTTTTTTGCACATTTGCAATAAATTACATCTTAAAAAATTTGTAAGAATAAAGGATAAGTTGTCACACGTTGAAATCAGCAGTAGAAAATGTATAAATTACTATGTAGATTATGCATCTATCTACTACCAGTAGAAAGTAGTGCCCGCGCATACTCCAGAAGGTTTGAAAATCGAAGGTAGTGGTCGTAGTAGGTAGTGCGTCAACCTTGTTTTTAACACGCTTATATTAGCTTCTCCTGTATGTAACTAAGTAAGTATGTAAGAAAATCTAGGAAGTCAATTTTAACCTACTTCTAATTAATGTAAAGATTTGAAACTTTGCAGGTGTATGTAGTTCACATGCCAACACAATAATTTGGTACTAACGAGCTGATCTGATGATGGAGTCATGAGATGGATAGTGGAACTCTTCAATGGCTACTAGTAAACCACTCGAGTTTGGGCTCGATTGCTTTGTTTTGACGAGTCCCATACATTATACATGGTGTCTTGGAACTCATGATGGAGCCAGAAGGTGGATGGTGGACCTCTTCAATGGCTACTAGTAAACCACTCGAGTTAGAAAACCCCTCGAGTTTTAGGTAAATGCATTTACATTTGGTGACGTGATGACGTGGATCTTCTGTTGGTTTAAGACTAAAAAGTAAAAAATAAAATATTATAGTTTAAAAAACTAAAAAACACGCTTATTAATGTACTAAAAAGTTCAAAATAATCGGATTTACTTAAAATATAATAAGTTACGATAATTATGCATCCTAACATTGTACACTTATAAACGCAAACTTCTCACTTTTTAATGTTCAATGACCAAGTAAAAAGCGTGGGGCGCATTGGGGGAGCATTGGTAGGTCTGTAACGTTTCTTAGAGAAACGTTTCGATAATGCGCCCCACGCTTATTTACTTGGTCATTGAACATTAAAAAGTGAGAAGTTTGCGTTTAAAAGTGTACAATATTAGGATGCAAAATTATCGTAACTTATTACAAAAATGTAAAGTACAAAAGTACAAAATAATCTGATTTACTTAAAAAAGTAAATCAGATTATTTTGTACTTTTTAGTACATTAATAAGCGTGTTTTTTAGTTTTTTAAACTGTAATATTTTATTTTTTACTTTTTAGTCTTAAACCAACAGAAGATCCACGTCATCACGTCACCAAATGTAAATGCATTTACCTAAAACTCGAGGGGTTTTCTAACTCGAGTGGTTTACTAGTAGCCATCGAAGAGTTCCACCATCCACCTTCTGGCTCCATCATGAGTTCCAAGACACCATGTATAATGTATGGGACTCGTCAAAACAAAGCAATCGAGCCCAATCTCGAGTGGTTTACTAGTAGCCATTGAAGAGTTCCACTATCCATCTCATGACTCCATCATCAGATCAGCTCGTTAGTACCAAATTATTGTGTTGGCATGTGAACTACATACACCTGCAAAGTTTCAAATCTATACATTAATTAGAAGTAGGTTAAAAAAAAAAAAAAAATAATAATAATAATAAAAAAAGGGGTAGGGTGGGGTAGGTTAAAATTGACTTCCTAGATTTTCTTACATACTTACTTAGTTACATACAGGAGAAGCTAATATAAGCGTGTTAAAAACAAGGTTGACGCACTACCTACTACGACCACTACCTTCGATTTTCAAACCTTCTGGAGTATGCGACGGCACCAAATAGGTACCTAGTATACCGTTTTTCCAATTTTGAACACTGAACAAACCCCATGTGTAAACAACCTCCAATCTCGTTATATTGGACAGGGTCTCCAATATAAAAGTAAAAGTTAATTTCCAACGAAACTCTTTTCATTTTGTTAATTTATTTTCATCGGGATCGCGTCGCTTATAAACTTTTCTTAAACTCAGATATTATTTCAAACAAATTTTGTATTAGCGACCATTTTTGAGAGGAAATATAATTTTGTAAAAATAAATTGTTTTCTTAACTGGATTATTTTTCATTTTTCCTGTTGATTAAGCGAGCCTTTTTGTAGGGAGAATTATTGTTTGTAATTAGTATTGTTAGGTGTTACACAGGGTGTAAACTTAAAAAGGTTCCATCTATGAAAGTGAACAATTTTCACTCTAGAACCAACATCGAAATCGGAAAAAAGTTCATTGTTTGGAAAAGTTCATAGGAACATGTTTTTCTCTGTGGTTGTTTCATAGAAAACGTATCTGGCTACTCATTCCAAATGTATGGAAAAGCTGATTTTTTTCCATTTTAATGATAGGTCCTGAAATTCATTATTGATGGTCTAATCTGAATATGCTGACACTGTTTTAAGGGGATGATCATACTATCAAACTGAACAACTTTCTCTATGGGACCAACATCGAAATCGTGAAAACAAAAATCAGCCGTCCCATACATTGGGCTCAAATAGGTATGCAGTTTTGCATGGAACAATATTTTTTATCGTGATTTCGATATTGTTGCCATAGAGAAAGTTGTTCAATTTGACAGTCTGATCATCCCCTTCAAAAAATGTTAGCATATTGAGAATTAGATAGGTAAAGTTTCAGGCGATAGTTCTATTCTATTCTATTAAAAAAAAATGGCTGCCATCTTGGTTGTGATGATTTTGCCAATGTCTAATTTATTTAGCGGTAGTTTATGCATTTTGGTGATTTCTAGGATTGTTTTTCGAAAAGAACACTGTCTTGAGCCACCACAGGAGCTTCGTTGTAGGCCCGGGAGCGGGCAACCAACAATCGACGAGCGACGTGACTGCTCAATAGCAGACCTACAACGCGACTCCTATAGGCGATAGTTAGTGCTATGCTGACGGTTCGTACCGTCATCCTGGCACGAAAACCTGCCTCAGGGTCGTAAGCAACAAATTGTATGAATTTTTTGGATACTTTTAGGAGTGAACAAGTTTTAGGATGAAATGTCCATCTCAAGTGGCAATAAGCCAGTCTTTCAAATGAAAAAACACCGCAAAAGGAACCTAAACACAGATGATAAGTAGACAATAATACTGTAATAATAAACAGGTCAGTTAATAAGTAGGTGTCGTTCTAAATGAGAGGCGATTCAATTTGGCCGCGTTGCCTGAGTTGATCTGATACCTCCGCTCGCCTCCTACGGGATATACTTTAATGTTTAAACTGTTGCGATGGGAGGTGTCGATAATAGATATCGATAAAATTTTACAACACCGAAAAATATCTGTCATGCACTGAGTAATTAGATGCATTATAGTCTTATTGTTCGCTTTGTGAACTGCTTAAGAATGTGTCAGCTATTCGAGAATTGCTCTTTATTTATTTCTGATAGTTTAATAACAAACATACACTTATAAAAAGCAGTAATCAGTAGTTAAATATGAGTAGTTTATCTATAATTAGGTATAAAAATGTGAATCGCAAGCTGGCCCAATCTTTTCTAGTGACGTTTGATGTGTAACTGTTTTTATTTGGAAATGGATTCCAGAACAAACTGACTGGGAAAAAAATTTACCTAATCTTAAGATTTTAGATTTAGAAGGTCAAAAGCAACATTAATTTGTAGAATGCTTCTTATGAACTGACAGTTTAAACATTTTACTACTGTTTCTATGGAACTGTGATTGATTTTTCATTCCCTGCCGAAAAGTAACATGTTTTATTCATTTATCGATATGCATTTTCCCGTCACTAGTAGGACGGGGTGAGAGCGCGAAATTGGAGGAAAACTTTCGTAAGGGGAAATGAAATGGGATTGATAAAAATTGGAAGCAAGCCGCGCCGCCGGCGCCAGGGACGTACTCGGATTTAGGTCCCAACGGGGAGCACGGAAAACTACGTACTTTATTGCAATTGCAACCTTAAAAGGTGTTTGCTCATTGTTCGAAAGTATGTAACCACCAATAATATAGACATGCAGGATCCTTCTTAATATGTTGAAACTTTTTTAAGGGGCTGATTAGGCCAACTGTACAACTTTCTCTATGAGACCAACATCGAAATCGCGAAAAAAAAAATCAGCTATCCCATACATTTGGCTACTCGAGGTTTGCAGTTTGGTGTGGAAAAGCTTTTTTTTTGCGATTTCGATGTTGGTGCCATAGAGAAAGTTGTTCAGTTTGATGGTCTGATCATCCCCTTAAAACAGTGTCAGCATATTAAGAAGGACCCTATATAAGGTCTAACAAAATTAGCTGAAACTATTTCAAGGGGATGATCAGACCATAAAGCTGAACAACTTTCTCTATGGGACCAATATCGAAATCGCGAAAAAAAATTGATGTCCCATACAAAACTGCAAACACAACTTGACTCAAATGTATGGGGCAGCAGATTTTATTTTCGAGATTTCGATATTGGTCCCGTAGAGAAAGTTGTTCAGTTTTATGGCATGAGCATAGCCTTAAAATAGTTTCACCTAATTTTGTTAGACCTTATATAAATAAAAACTGCGTCCAACAATCATACGACATGACACTGAGAATAGTCTTTCCAAACTTTATATACAAAATAGTTACTCAATATTTTACTGTTGGGCATAATTCATAGGATATGATTTATTGTAATTGAATCAAATAATGAATTTAAAAAATTTGAGATTGTCACCATATTCTTCACTGAGTAAGTATGATATAGTTTGGCATATAGAATCCCACTTCACTCCTCTCACAAATCTACGACACGAGCTCAGTGCGGATTGCTTTAACATAGCATAATGAATGAGACTTACACCGCCATTTTCAATTTTTCTTTATAAAGACGAATACTGGTTTTCTTCGCATTTGTTATGACAACGCGACGGAAAATCATTTTCGAGATACATCACAAACAGTCGAACTTATACTCATCCTCAATCCGGCCCTGTCTTATCCGAGGGCTCGAAATTCACTTAGCTTCGTTTGTCGAAGCTTTTCGCCTCTTGAAACTTTTCAATAGCCCGGAATCGAATTCTATCCCCCCTTCACCTCTCCCCCCACTCCCTCCCGCGTCATCTCCACCCACCCCCCCCTCCCTTACACCTGGTTGAGAGTAACGTATGTAGGTAAGTAAAATGTCAAAGATGTGAATGTAATGGTGTGAACGTAAAAATATTGTTAACAGAAATCTCTTGGTTTTAAGTAACTTTTTGATGGAAACAATTTGGTTTGTTATGCAGAGTCCTTCTTAATAGACCATCAAACTGAACAACTTTTTTTATGGGACCAACATCGAAATTGCGAGAAGAAAATCTGTTGTTCCATACAAAATTGGTCTGATCATCATGCATATATAGTTGGACCCTATATAATATGTTATGATGCAACGTCATTCATGGTTCGTAATTATTGGCATAACATCCTTTTAAACTAAAGACTGTACCCACGAAACTGAACAACTTTTATTACGTGAGCAAGAGCTAAAACTGAAAAAATCCACTGTTTCATACATTTGAGTCAAGTAGACGATTTTAGAATTGCTCCCGACAGGTTCACCCTGTATTCGTTAAGTTGACTAGTTGATTAGGAAATTTTTCTGTAACCCTATAAACTAAAAATAATAAGCATAAGCATAGCATATGCTCACGACTAAATTCCCCGAGGGAGTAGTCAGAGATATTCTGAAACCTCAGAACATCCATCCATAAATAATTAATTATGTTATTTTTGGTATCAAGTTTCGGTCTAGTTAGTAGAAAATTTAATATGCTTGACAGATAAGCCCTCTGAATCGCCTTAATATTCCACTAAAGAAGCCCAAAGGCAGGTGAAGATACAAACCTATAATAATCTGATCTCATCTAATTCTCAGATCAAAGAAAAAAACTACAAACCACAGTAACAATGTAACTCTCGAACGTAATCCCTGTAATGGTCATTTCATGTCCAGTTTTTGCAACTTTCGAACCATTGTGCATCACACTCTGAGACTCAATACTGTTGAAATGCGACACAGTAGCGAAGTTTGTTTTATTATTGTGAAGGAGCGGTCAGTTACGCGTAGAGGATGTTTCGAGGAAATTTTGCGGTTTTATAAGAGATTTTTTTGTGTGGATTTAAAAGGATTTTGTTTGGAGGCGTTCGCGGTAAGCGTTTGGAGTGGATGATGAATTGAGGAGATTCATAATGGTTTGCTTGTTGAGATCTTTTTGTAGTACTAGTGAATGTGTTCAAAGGACACTGTGATCTATTTATGTGGTTTATTAAGCAAAATAATATTAAATAATCTATTAAGGTATGGCTCGTATTGGCGTTATGTATTGAAAAATGCCCTTCAATAAAAATATCATGTTTTACACTTGTGTTTTATTTTTCTTTTTAAATTAGAATAAATATCGTTTAATTTTACTAATTCTGAATCTATCTTATAATGCCTTAGCTAAATAATTTATACTTACGTTAGTTTTCCTTAAAATACAAAAACACCGTTTAAAATGTCAATTTTTCAATGTGGTCTGTGATTTCAATACTGTGATTCGAAGACATTGCGTATAATTTGAATTATTGATAGTTTAGTTTTATTTTGACTAAGCAATAATTTCTTCTTAAATGTTGTATCAGATGTCTGTTACATTGTTACACCCAACTACGCTCATATTTATATATATCATTATAAATCCAAATTAAACCATATCTGCATCCTGTTTGCAGAAATGCGGTAAAAATCTCGTCACATAATTACAGGTATTGCAACCCACGCTATTATACATTTTTTGTCACAAAAACAAAAAATAAAGAATCATCTAAATATCAAACCGGCTGATCCGAAAGAGATTATGTTCCACAAAGATGTCCGATGTAGTTTTGTGTTTGAACCACTGTGCTTAGGTTCCTTTGTGTCTGCCGATATTTGTATGAGAGAGTAATTTAATATGGGGAATGAAGTGGATTGAGTGGAAAATTGCAATTAAATATGTTGTTACAGATGTAAGCTATTGAATGAGCGTTATAATTACTATACATAAAAATGTAACTAAACTAAAAATACATACTTAACGTACTTTTAGCCCGACTCGTCTGACAATTTCTTTTATGGATAAATGAAATCACCTTTATTTACTTACCAAAAATATTATTATGTAAATAGGTACTTAGCTAAATAATCAATTATGAATTATATTAAGGAATAAATAACAATCAAAATATAAATTGCATTTCACTTCAATTGATGTCATTTGATTTTAATTTCTTCATTTAGACACAAAAATAACAATTTACAAGTATTTTCAGCTAAAAAATAGATTGAAACTTTTTATTAAATTACAATTTGACTTATAACGGTCGCTCGAGATTTAATGAAAAATTTAAAATGATTACTAGATGAAATAACCTGAAAATGTATTTTTTTGGTCTCATACAAACAAAACAAATATTATCCCGACCGTTTTCGCTTGCGGAGTGGGTATTATACTTTTTTATAGTACAGTAGCGTGCAGTTTTCGCGATGTTTAAATATTTAGGTCTATTGCCCTTTCAGCGTTTTTATGAAGCCTTGAGTGAGCGACCACATCTCAGTTCCATAGTCATCACTGGCAGTACACACTGGTCAAAAACTTTCGTCTTGAGACACTGTGATATTTTGGACGAAAAGATACTACTTAGCTTCTCAAACGCTACCCAGCCGTATATTTACTTTGTTGTAAACATATTATTTCGTATAAATGAACCTCATGTTAAAAAAGCCGCGCCCCAAAACGGTTTCACAAATTCACTTATCCAAAAACACATTACGAAGAGCACATTTAAAAGAGTAATTCAAATTATTCTTTGTAAAGAAACGAAATAATGTTAATCCTATATCGAAACATCTCGTTTAAAAACAATTTATCATTGTTTGGTCCCCTCGCTCCCCTCGCACCCCTCGCCGTGACACAATTTGCCACAATTAAAAAAACGAAAAAACCTATTTTATTTTCTCTTAAGCACCATATTGGGTGAACGCCTCAAACAAATGTCACTCTTTCTACTTTTTTACACACTTACCTCACACAATAGATATTACAATTCAAACTCTAACCCCCATTGATAAGAGTTATGCAACTGCAAATGTAAACATGCAAACAAGTCAATGGTTACTTTTTGTTCATTGTTATAACTGAGTTTATTTGTAGCTAACGAGTCCGCGGGGAGTCAGTGCGAGTGAGAGGGCATGTGTGGGAGGGAGACGCGTAATATGATTTCTGTTGTGGTTTTATGAGCGATTGTTAAAGTTTTTGTTCAAGTTTGTTTGTGTTTTGGACCAGTGAGCGAACATTTTCATATTGACATTAAACAAGCTTTCCCCAAAGTTTCACTAGCATAAAATTATCAAAGTTTTTGAAAGCCTGTATAATTACAAAATTATGCAGCAAATAAATATACTAGTTGGTACAAACACAATTTCGGATTTTTAAAACCTATTATAGGTAGATACTAAACTTTTATCCTTTAACTGAAAAGTGAAAAGGATACAATCAGGATAAAAATGTCTTAAGAGGCTTTTTACCGCTCATAGCCCAGTCATTTTACGGTTTAAGCCGGGACTAATTAATAATTGTAATTTTTTTCGGTATAACATTGAAGAGCCAATTTGAGCCCAGAAATGTACCAAAATGAAAAGAAAAAAATCACGTCAGCAACAGTTCGAATTTTAAAATTTAGCTATTATCTCGTTCTAAAAAACCTGATAGTACATTTTTTTTTGCACATATTATAGCTTTACTACAATTCATACTTCAAGCATGGTGTAAATATTTTTGTCTACTTGGAAGGTTTTGAAAAATACATTCGTAATTTCTAATAAATACCTCTTTTTTTTAATATCTATGCCTTCTACCTTACTCAAATAAGTGCATTGGTATTAATATTAATAATTTAAAATCCTTCTGGGACACATAATTTTGATTTCTATGTTCCGTAGCGAATTTTTTTTTTAATATTCTTTAAGTTAGTCTTTTTGTCACTGAATGGTTCCGGTTACAGTCCAATTAGTAATTACTCCCTACCCTGCCTAAAACTCCGTAAAATGATTGGGCTATCAGTGGCGAACTCATCACACAATTTAAGAGACGCACTGTCTAGTCCAGTGCTGCCCCCAATAGTATTTTTTAATTTCTTATCAATAATATTTTGAAAAACAATCGATGCGGAATTTCTGACAAATTATGGGCTAGTTCTTGTAAATATTGGTTTCTAGTCTTTACTTTCTTTAAAACCGAAGTAACTACATACACGATTCATGATAAAGAATTTTTCTGTTTCTTTTTCAAAAACATACTAACCCGTAATATAGGGTCCTCTTTAATGGGATGATCAGACCATCAAACTGAACAACTTTCTCTATGGGATCAAAATCAAAATTGCGAAAAAAATATCTACTGCCCCATACACATTTGGCTCCAGCAGGTTTGCAGTTTTATTTGGAAGAGCTGATTTTTTTTCGCGATTTCGATGTTGCATTGGTCCCACAGAGAAAGTTGTTCAGTTTAACGGTCTGACCATTTCTTTACAAAGTGTCAGCATATTAAGAAGGACCCTGTATAAAACTGTATTTCTAATTACATGATTAATTCAGCATCACATTACAACCAAACCTAACATTTAACATAAAACTCTATCACAATGAGATCAGTAGATTATTCCCGTCGATTGGGCGCTATTGTTGAGTCGTTGAGTAGTTGGGTTGTTGAGTCGTTGAGTAGTTGGGTTGTTGAGTCGTTGAGTTGCAACTGTAACGTGCCATTAGCCGTGGCACTGCAGTTAGCACCGCGGGGTTTCCGACGGGTGTTTAGTTGAAACTCTTTTGTGATTTTTAGGGTTCCTTAGGACTACAGGTGCCCGATTGCGCTAAGTTATAACATCGAAGTTCTATTCTTATCCAATTTCAGTTCTAATCACATTGCAATCCAATTACTATTCAACTGTGCTGAATTCCGCATCGCGCTAAACTCTATGTAACTGACAGCCAATAAGGTCTGAGCGATCTGTCAAAACGGCTCTAACGGCTGTACCGCGATTAGCGCAATACCAAATGTGTCAAAAGTTATGGTTCGTACGTAGTCCCATAACGGTTCAATCACCAAATATTTACCGCGATTGCAGCCCAGGTTTACATGTATGTAGGTTTCGCTGGTTCTATAAGTGAATGTGGGGCACTAAAACTATACCAAAGTACAAGAAAGACTATGGTAGTACAGTACAAAGAGCGATGATAGCCCCTACGGAAAAGAGCTCAAATCCTGAGGCCGCGGTTCGATTCCTGGCCTGTACCAATAATTTCTTAGGAATTTATGTACGGTTGTATTTATCATTTACTAGCTCGGCGGTGACGGAAAACATCGTGAGGAAACCTGCATTCCCAAGGATGAAAAGAAAATACCATAAGTTCGGAGGTATGCGTAAAATATGGGTAAGCTTGGGGCGAACACAAAGGACCAGCGATGGTCTCAGTGTTACAACGACTCTTGCTTGCAATAGCCCAACCACAAATAATCAAATAATGGTAGTACATACAGCACGGCAACTCCCTGCCGCCCACTAATTTTTACCGATGTTGATTCCATTGAGAAAGTGGTTGAGTTTGACGGTCTGATCATCTCCTTAAAAAGTGTCATTAGAAGGACCCTGTACATACAGATTCCACGATGCCAAGAGTAGCTTCAAAATAATAGTTTCGAAGAGACCTCGAAGGCTCAAATATCTATTTGTGGCAATTCTACATCCTCAATCTTCAGGGTAATTATACCCTAAAGATTGAGGACGTGATGTATGTGATGTGATGTCCAGATCAAAAGAGAAGGTATCAATGTCAATTTTCTTTAGTGTTTATCGATATTTTTACAATTGATAGTTTTCACCTAAAAAAGCTTATGCCCTGCAGCTGTGCCTGCAGTGGGTAGAAACGGGCTGAAGATGATAATGATGATCTAAAAAAGCCGTACTATCGAACAATAATTACTAACTATTGACAGATTGCAATAATGTCGCTCCCCCCCTTTCGTAGAACAGTTTTGGGTTACAATTCTTGCATTCCACGAATTATCAGGCTCTACAATTTGATTGCTGAATCGAATGACGTGGACATATACTCAGACTCATTGTACAAGTTCCGGAAAAATATATTAAATAAAACTACCTGAAGTCAATTCCCTTGTTTGTTTTACATTACATTATATTATAATAATTATAGTACATAATTAACATTGTCACATGTTACTTTGTATTTAATAAGATTGAACTGTTTTTTTTAATACCCTATTATATCTCACTTAATATTATTTTTGCCACTATTTTAGATAGACTATCTTGAGATCTTGTTCCTTCATATTTATTGTACTTAGTTTAAGTTGCAATTTATAAGTCACGCTGTGTTTACTTGTAAGTAGTTATGCAATAAGATAGATATTATTGTGTTATTTTTGGTCATGCAACATTGTAATAACTGTAAGTAAACCTTTCAAAATAAATAAATATCAAAATTCGATAGTATCGATGGTCTTACTATCGATAGAAAATCGATATACTGTCAATAGACGCCTATCGCTCGGCAAAACTAATTTTCATACAAATGTCTTTATGTTGCAGATAAAGGATATTGTACAATTTATATACGGAACCATTCTAACATTACCTCCATACACATTTAACCCATCACGCTATAACAGACAGGGTGTCGCCAGCGGGTGGCAGTCCCTGGTTCTATTCCCGGCGCAGGGTGCGGGGGACGGGGGGTTGTTTTGCTTCACTTTAATACTGTTATTGTGATCATATCCGCAGGCGAAATGTTACGAATATGAAACTAACATTAAATTGGTACCTACCTCTAAGGGTTGATTTCAGATTTCGATTATAGGTATAATGAAATTCTGTGCTTTTTTTAAATTGTAATCTATCTACATACATACAGGGTCTTTCTTAATATACTGAAGGTTTTTTAAGGGAATATACTATCTGTATGGGACCAATATCGAAATCGCGAAAAAAAAATCAGCAGTCATATTTTGGCTCGAATAAGTTTGCAGTTTTCTATGGACCAACAGAGTTGGTCCTACAGAGAAAGTTGTTCAGTTTGATGGTCTAACTACACAGATCACAAAAACTAAAGGGAGATGTGAAAAGGGGGCGGGGCCAGTGTCGCAGCAATATGCGCAAAAACGGAACACATAGTTCGCGACAGTAAGGATTCAATATACTATGAGGCTGAAAGCCAGTCGAGATATTATGTGTAAATAGTTTACAATGCTTGCGTAGTACTAAAGATTATTCGAACGTTGAGTTCTGATACCGCAATGGATAATGAGCACATTCAAGCTAACAAAATACTTTCTATCGCGTGGTACTGCTGGTAATGCGAAAATAGGTTTCGTACTCAGCGCGTTTGTTGGCATCTCTCTAGATATCTATGTCTAACTACATAGTAACCAACATGACAACAAACCTCGTGCGTCTCATAAGGGTATGGCTAGCCCGGGCGGGTGAAGGAGATTGCGATAGCTATGTACCAAGAAATTGTGGCGATATTGCCACAAAGAATAGTGTTTTGACTTGCAGTGCTGTTTCTTATAGTGGGTAATAGTTCAATGGTTTATACACAAGTGTTTTTAATACTCCATGTGGTTCTGGCTTAAAATGGATCACCCCAATTCTTCCCGTTGATATTTTTATTTATTTATTTTATTGGAAAACTAACATCAATATAATACAGTAGTTACATGAGTATAAAGCAGAAAGCCAATAACAGATATAGATCAAAATTTTCTTATGCAGTGTTTATGTGAGCGAAAGGGTAGCCGCCTACCACCATTTGACACGTCATTCCGTCCTGAAACTTTGCTAACATGTGAGCATTGCTACAACTACATTCTTAAACAAAAAGTTGATAGTTGTAACATTGTGTCTGACCACCCCGAAAAGGACTACGGACGTGAGTTTACGTATATATGTTTTTGGTACATCGATTCAATTTGCCCACGCCTCTGCCCCTAATCCAAGTTGATACACCGATTATATCCTCTCCTTACAAGCTAAGTGACATAAAACGGGCAAAAATTGCTCAGCAAATCACCGGCGTTTTTTAATAATTGTTTTATGCCCTAACAAATGAGTTTGAAATTGGATCGGGCGAGGAGCGCTTACAAAAATGGATGCTTAATACGATTAGAGTGAGGGAGACAGGGAGAGAGAACATTTTGTTTTTGTTCAAGTCTTTTTTTCATGGTGAGAGTTGGAGTGATTTTGGAAAATGCATAGATACGTAAGAAAGCAAGTTATAGCCTGTCCCACTGCAGGGCAAACTTCTCTCACGAATGAGGGTTAGAGGGAGTGGGCAATACTTCACCATGCAAGCCCAGTGCATGTGGAGGCAAATTCGTGGTTTTGAAGACTTCACTATACAGAATTTCTTTTTTTACTTTACCGTAGGCATAACGTACATAAGTTTGAAAGTACTATTGTTACACGGCATGTCGTCCACGCGGATTCGAACCCGAACGCTCACGATTGAGTGTCCATACCTCTCCGCAACGCGCCATTGGCGCTCATGTGAGATTGTGTATTCCTATTTTTCTTATAGTCGCACCGCGCGCGCTGTAGCAGTATGTAGAAAAGTAAAAAGTTACTTATTAGGCAGAATTTGCAACATTTTTGAAGTGTATACAGTAAGGTAATTATAGAGTGTCAATAAATAAAAACAAAATAAAGTTAGCTGCTCATCTCATCGCACGAGGCGATCTCAAGGCGCGCTCTATTAGTTACCGACGCTCTGGACGCGGCCCAACTTAAAATTGTCGTTATTAAGCAGTACTGACACTGTAAGGTAACAAAGGAGTGTTAATAAACAAAAACAAAATGAACTTAGCTGCTCATCTCATCTCACGAGTCGATCTCAAGGCGCGCTCTATTAGATACCGACGACGCTCTGGACGCTGCCCAACTTAACACATTATAGCCACGTCAAAGTTTTGTATAAAATTGTCCCCTCTGCAACCACCTTAAGTACTAAGCAGTACTGGCACTGTCTTAAATAAATAAATAAAATAAAAATATATTTATTCATCAGAAACATAAGCAGTACAAGGAAGTCGCCTGACTAGGGAGTGTCAATAAACAATGAAAATGATGAATGAAATGATGGTCTGATCATCCCCTTAAAAAGTGTCATAATATTAAGAAGGATCCTATATGATAAAAATGTTAACTTAGTGATGATGTTTGAAGATATTTGTAAAAAAAATTATTGGTGGTGTTCAGGATGCGTAATAGAATTTTATAATTTTTTTATCTTTGTTTGTGCTCGCATTACTCAAAAACTGCTGAACCGATTTGGGTGAGGTTTTCACTAAAGCAAAAGGCTTAGTTTGAATTAACATATATTATACTAGCTGTTGCCCGCGACTTCATACGCGCAGACCACTGAAATATACTTCACGACCTATTCTCAGAACTTATTTTGTGTGAAAGCTTATGATTTGACTTAAAACCTGTTATATACCTAATTTGTGCGGACAAAGTCGTGGGTAAATGCTCGAAGAATGAAAACCATGAACTCTGAATTTTGGTAAGCCACCGCAGTCAGCCGAGTAGTCCGCTCTAACTGCATAAATATTTTTTTGTTTTATTCCTGACTATGATGAGTTGTATATAGTAAAGCTACTGCTTGATCGGTGTATTAAGATGCTGGGGAGGAGGGTGTTGGTACTTAATGGGCTTTTTATTGTTTTAAATTGCGACGGGACAGTGGCCGGTCCGCTGTCGCTTCGGAGAGGTTCTGTTCGTATTGGGAACTGGAATATTCAGTCTGGTCAATATTTAAATAACTTTAAAATACAGTTCTTCCTATGATAAGCACCCATTCTTTATTATTTTTGAAAAACAGCACTTTGAAATACATTATATTTGAATTTCGTCATGTTAACCCTTTACCACGCATAGCATATTTTCCCACTTTCTCTATGGCACCGACATCGAAATCGTGAAAAGTTGGTTTCAATATTGGTCCCATAGAGAAAGTTGTTGAGTTTGATGGTCAGTCATCACCTTAGAAAACTGTCAGCATATTAAGAAGGACCCTGTATGTAAGAGCTGTGACCTCCCATAAAAATAATACTTTACCGAATGGGTGACAACCCTAAATCTGTTAAGAGCAATCGCCTACAAATTAGTTGGAGCTTTTATAACATTAGAGCGAGACGCCTCCCGGCGAGGTGCCTTTGTGTCTCTGTCGCTCTAATTACGCTTCCATTTAGCATCTCTGATTGTTTCGTCACAATCTTACTTAATAGTGTCTTGAGATAATTTCAACTGAAAATAGCCAATTAAATAAATAATGAATAATACTCATACACTCATTTGCTGAAACGCTCATTAGAGGTAATCCTCCATTAAATCTCTTGCTGTCACTTTTTGTCTTGTTGACGTAGTTAAAGCTAGCAAGAGATTGAACTGCAACTGATAGACACAAAAAAGTACATTGTAATGATTTGTAACTTTGTAGTGTATTATTTATTGACATCTTAATGTTTTATTTGTAATGTAATTTACATCTACCTTATTTTATTTTGAAAGATACTGTCTACGCATCTACAACCTAAGAACGGTTTGCTCCCAAAGCGAAAGTTGTTCAGTTTGATGGGTAGACTCTTAGTTTAAAAGGATGCTAATGATATCAATTTCATCCTGTATATCCCAATTTATGGCAAAATACTCCTCTACACGAGTAAGTATTATTTCCCTTTAGGGGCTTTTAGGGGTAATCAGATACTTTTCTACAACTTTACTGATGGCTGAAATTGTGACAATCTCATTTAAAAAATGTTGCGTGAAAAAGTGCCTTGCTCCACAAAAACACAGCATTTTATCCCTTAATCACCTTAACGACTCCAAAGAATGTTACAAAATGGCCAACAGTTTATTGAAATGATTATTATAGAAAGTACTTTATTCATTCATTCATTCGTTCAAAAGTCCGAAAGGATTATCATTCATTCAAAGAAACGTTAAGAATATTTACCACAAAACTATTTTTTTTGTGGTTTGCTATTGAAGGCGTATTAATATGAAGGGATTAAAGTTATTGACAAATATTATTCTTAGTACACGTACGTATAATTCAATGTTAATTTGATTTAGTGAGGAATCTGTTAAATCATGTAAAGAGTCCTTTTACCGTTCAGTGACGCCCTCATCACATCATGATATTTAAGATTTCACAACCAAGAAATAAAAAGTGCAACAACAACTTACCATAAAACCTTAAAAGTTATTTTTATACAATACTTAAATTATTGTTTAGGTTTGAAAATTGTTGTTTCGGTTAGGTATTGTATTTGTCTATTCTTGGTGTGAAAATAAATAATATTTATGTTATGTTATGTAAGGTTCGAAATATTTCGCTTGTGATCATTTTTTTTTCGTTCTTCAAAGTGTGTTTTTTCTTCAAAGATGTTTGTGTGTTGTAGAGTCTCTGGCCGTATCATCTCTACAACAGAACACCTTGCGACGCGGTGGTAGGGTCAAGAAATTACGTCAGAATGTTATAAATATAATTTTGAATAAAAAATATTTAATTTCGAGTTTATTAAAAACCTAAAAATAAAACATTTATTGTATAAAAATAGCTTTAAGGCCTTTATAAGTAAATTGGAGTATATCACTTTTAATTTTAGATTTTCTTATAGGTAAACAGGGCTCTTAAGGTGTTCTTAAAGGTTTTATTCAAGTTTCAGGAGGAAATGATATTTAACCTTTCGTCCACAAATGTATCCAATACAAATATTGATAGAAGACTTACACTAACACCACTTTACACGTCTGTGTATAAATAGGTATTATTTCTATATCAAATTGGATTACATCACAATAATTGAAGAACATTCTACCAAAACATACTTTACTAACACCTAAAACATATACAATCTACGAATCAACTAACAATTGTGAGCTCTTTATAAATAAATAAAATAATAATATAATTCGTAGCACTCAACGACTGAGTGCTTCGTTTAACTCAATTTCATATCTTTTATTTCGAAGCACACTTTGTTCCAAATTACCTTTTATTTTCTTTATGTTTTGATTATTGTTGGGTTTCATAGACTGAGACTTGGTTCTCGCCAGTTGCTTTGATACTATTTGGTACGCGAATATTTATAATTTTCAAACTGAATAACTTTCATCAATTGATCGTCATATCATCATAGTTTTTTCATCTTTTGTCTCTCTTAATAAGTTTTGTTTATTATGTTCATCATCATCATATCAGCCATTAAACGTCCACTGGACATAAGCCTCCCCCAAAACGGGGGGATTTGCCATAATCGCCACGCTTAGCAGGCGGGTTGGCGATCGCAGTTAGATCGAATCAATGTGTGTACTCAGAGGATGCTGCTGCCCATCATTCAGTAGATCCGTTAGTCGCCTTTAACGACACCCACGGGAGGAAATGGGATGGTGCTATTCTTAGCCGACACCACACGGACTTTATTATGTTGTATTGTTGTAAATAAATATTTTCAGTTCTTAATAAATAATTATGTACATAATTACTTTCATTATCAAATATTATTGATTTTTAAACATGTTACAGCCATGTTGTGATATTTCGAATCAAATTAAAGATTGAAAAATTTGTCTCGGGCGGGACTTGAACCCGCACTTTTCCAAACCGGGGAACTGCGTTATCCAATTTCACCACCGAGCCCATTTTTCAATATTTAATTTGATATACTTTCATTATTTTATTTTTATTTTTACAATTTTAACGAAGAAAAAATCATTTTGCTTTCATTGACAAATAAAAATACTAAATGTAAACAATAATTATGTACCTAATTAGTTTCATTTACTTTAATACTAGATACGTATACGTACGAAGCATTAGACCCGTTATAGTCATTGCTATAAAATTAGTTGTAAGTACTTTAATACAGGGTGTAAGGAAAAGTATCATTAACCTTTAAACCATATAATCTACCCAACAAACTGTACAACTTTTTTAAATATCAATTGTCTCATAAGTATATAAAATTAAATATCAGCTGTCTCATACATTTTATTCAAGTAGGCATTGCAGTTTTTGCTCCGATCGATTTGCTCCAATACTAAAAGTTGTTCAGTTTGTTGGGTAGAGTATGTGGTTTAAAGGTTAATTACACTCTATATATAATTTGTTTATATTATTGATTGTTTTTTTTTTCAAATTCAAACTCATATTTATTAATGTTGATTTTTATATGGTATTTTTTTTATATCCATACTACGTCAAAGGCAGTAAGGCGGTTTTAAAAACTGACACCAGGGCTTGCTGGCCACCATGATAAGAAGAAGATATCCATAATGCAATATAATCGTCATTATTAAACACACACATAATACACACACACACGGTGTTTTATTATTAACATAGTTATAGCTTACGAGCGTTAACCCGCGACTTCGTCCGCACAAATTATATACCAGATTTTAAGTCAGATCATAAGCTATCAAACAAAAAAGTTTCATCAAAATCGGTTCAGTAGTTTTTGCGTGATACTCGTTCAAACAAACAAACACACAAACAAACAGACAGACAAAAAATCCAAAAATTGGTGAAATGGAATCAGGGACACCTAAAAACCATATCGTAACTTTTTTTTGTTAATATCTTCAATGTACAGACAAACTTCCTATTACAGTTTTATAATAGTATAGATATAGATTGTTATTAAAACAATATGGATAAAAATAATCTGTAATACATTTTTTTAGGAAAGTTTCAAGAGCTGTTGTATTATTTGATTTATATTATTTTATTTATCCATTTTATATAAACATAATTACTACCCAATATCAAATCAAGACTATAAAACCATGTGGGGGTACCTGTATAGAAACTTTGCTTTTAGTATTTTAAATGTACTATAACCTTTGACTATTTATTATAAGGACTGGCCTTGCGGTAGCATTTCCCCTCTGCCACCCACGGTATAAGAACAATTAATCATGTGCATTTACATTCAATTTTATACCTTATCACTAAACGAGACAGCCTATAATTGCGAAACAATAACTTCGAACTTAGAACGTTTTGGGTTCAAGCGAGACTACTTTTCAAGATTTTTAACGTTCAAAATTAGAATCTTTTATGGGAATAAAATCCAAAGTCATGTTACCTCGCCCCCCAAAAAGTGGCAGAAATAAATAAATAAATAAATATCTTGGACATTGTCACACAAATTATCTAGTCTCATTTAAAGTACCTGGACTTGTATTATGATGACTAGACAACGATATAGAATACATATATAGATACAAATATCCATGACTCGGGTACAAATATTCATATTCATCATGTAAATATTTGTCCCTTACGGGATTCGAACCCGCGACCCTCAGCACAGCAGGCAGGTTGCAGCAATGTTTGTTAGTAGAATATCACGCGTAACTAGTCCCTACATAAGTAGTCAAAGACTATAACTATAAGGGTAAAGGTAAATTAAAGGTAAGGTTGTTATTAAGGTTTTCGAATAAAACTTACACATGCAAGAAACTTTAAAATGAATTGTCTTTTTGGTTTGGTATTTGAGTTATGTAGTACTCTATATACTATTTTTTATACTTTTCTTGCGTTCTTAACAGATGCCGACGGAAGCAAACCCAAATGATAAATGCATTCTTCCGCAAAAACCTATTAATTTAAACGTCAAATTAGTTCCAAAAATGCAGCAACTGCTCCAAAAGTCCAAAAGTACCAATTAAATACAAAAATCATCAGTTTGCAAGTAAATATATCGATGGCTATTCTAAAAGCACTCTAAATACCATTCGAAATTGTTTTTTTCATTCGTCATAATCTCAAAATTTGCATCACTAATAAGCGAGTATTAAGTTTAGTACCAATTTACGTTGAACTTTTTGGATGTAAATCTTGTTTAATTCTTAACATAAAGTCATCTAAGATCACTCTTATATCAACAAGTAGTAGGAGTAAAAATCGCTTGTTCAACAAGACTTCATCTGTGAAACAAACTTTAAGTATTGTAAAACTAGTTTTGGACTATGGTTTTGCCCGCATCATCATCAGGTAATATGCTGAATGCTGAACATATGGTTGCCTGCTGCTAGTAACAATCAGTAGGGCTATTGTGTTTTCTGATTATACAGGGTGAAATTGATATCATTAGTATCCTTTTAAACTAAGAGACCCATCAAACTGAACAACTTTTACGATTGGAGCAAACAGATCGGAGCAAAAAAATAATCAGCTGTTCCATACTAAACTGCAACACCTGCTCGACTCAAGTGTATGCAACAGCTGATTATTTTTTTGCTCCGATCTGTTTGCTCCCATCGTAAAAGTTGTTCAGTTTGATGGGTAGAATCTTAGTTTAAAAGGATGCTAATGATATCAATTTCACCCTGTATATCGTTTACAAAATCGGTAACGTATCTGTTTGTATTATTTTTGTATTTTTATTTCAGTTATTCAATACATTAGTTACTTTATATCTATACAGGGTCCTTCTTAATATGCTGACACTTATTTAAGGGGATGATCAGACCATCAAACTGAACAACTTTCTGTATGGAACCAACCTCAAAATAAAAAGAAAAATAGCTGTCCCATACATTTGGCTTGATTAGGTTTGCAGTTTTGTATGGAACAGCTGATTTTCATTTCGCGATTTCGATGTTGGTGCCATAGAGAAAGTTGTTCAGTTTGATAGTCTGATCATCCCCTTAAAAAGTGTCAGCATATTAAGAAAGACCTTTTATAAACCTGTAGGTATCGGAATTAAACATGAAGGACTTTATAAAACCTGACATATTCTACTGTAATGTATACAGGGTGTTACAAAAGTAAAAATAAACATTTGGAACTTTTAAGGGGGTTGTTGAGACCATCAAACTGAACAACTGTCACTATGGGACCAACATCGAAATCGCGAAAAAAAAATCTTTTGTCTTATTCATTTAGCTCGAGTAGATCTGTAGTTTAGTATGGAAGATCGCAAACGCATCGCATCATGGCGATTATGGCAAATCTCCCCATTTTGGGGGAGGCCTACGTCCGGCAGTGGACGTCTATTGGTTGATATGATGATGATGATGGAACATCATTTTTTTTTTCGCGATTTCGATATTGGTCGGGTATAGAAAATTGTTCAGTTTGATGGTCTTGACCACCACTTTAAATGTTTATTTGTATTTTGGTAACACCTTGTACTCATGTTTAACAAATAAATGATTCTTATTTTTATTCTTAGTTTTTCACAAACAAACAGACATACATACCATCGGATTTATATTGTTTATAAGTAAGAAGGAAAGTGAGAGATCAAGTTAAATTGGTTATAAGTATTTCAAACGTAGTTTAGAGCGGTCAGGTATTAATTTGGTGGTGTGTTATTATGATCCCTGTGATGGATTGGATGACGGAGCGAATATTTTTGTTTTACTACATTTTTTTTGGCCACTTTTTTCCATCACGGGTGCATTAGTGGTTTGAGAATAATTTTTATGGATTTTCGTTTGTTTTTGTCAAGTGGTTCAAAAATTAGACCCACTTAAAAATATAGCTTTTTGTTTTATGAACCAGAAGCCAGCTAAGCTGTTTTGATGGATTATTTTAAATATTATTCATGTTTATTTATAACGTGAGTTCTCAATTCTTACACTGAGGTTTAGCGTTGACACATAAATAATAATATAGTAAAGTTGTAGACCGAGAGAGGTTTATTCCGAAAGCTATCGAGCGCGCTGCATACAAACGATGTTCCGTCCTATTTTCATTATTTACCAATTAAAGTCAATTACATTTTTTAAACACGATCTAATGGCCAATGTCTGTGTCGGTACCTTTTTAGATTTCCGTTAAAATATACAGTTTCAATGGTAGGATTATTTTAAGATTTGTATGGAAATCTTTGATAAAGCCAATGTAATTTTGAAACTATACCTACTTTTGATGAAAATCGGACAAACAGAGATTAGTTTCTAGATCGTTTTTGGCTATTGATTATGCGAAATGAATTTCGGAAAAAAAATATTTATTTTATAATGAGACCGGTAAGGTTTGGCCCTTTCTCCCTGCGTCTGTGTTTCCAAGCAAATACAATCAGGATATTTTTAAACGAAGAGTTGGTAGGCTTTATCTGGGTGAGTGCGCGGCATCCTCGGCTTCAACTACACTTTCCATCAGGTGAGTTGAAGCCAAGCCCATTATGAATAAAAAAAAACACAGGGTGCAAATTTAAATAAAATATCTCACACCATCGCAGCCAAGTTCAAAATCGCGTCAAAAAACCAACTGTTCGATACGTTTGGGTCGGGTCGCCATTGACGTTTTCTATGGAACAAAACTGTTTTTTTACGGTTTTTATGATCTAGGTAAATTATTTTTATTTTTTTAAGTTCTCTGGCTAAAAACTAAACTGGAATTTGGTAGAATTTATCTCTACACAACATCTTTGTTTTTAGAGGAATATTAATGTTTTGATGAAAGAAAAAACGACATTCATAGACAAGATATTTATCAGTGTAATATTATTATGGTCTTGTTAGAAGCGAGAGTGATTTTTTGTTACGATCTCTATCTTTTTGAAAATTGCAGTCAATTTGATGTTTCTGCAGTTTTAAATTCGTTTATTGTGCTAAGTGGCCGCACGAGCCGATGCGTTTTTTTCATTTACAAATTGATTTAAAATTGGACTTTTATCTTGTCATCAGAAACATTAAAATTGTTTTAATGTATCAGAAACATATAAATTATTTAACTTTCTAAACCAAAATTTTTCAATGTGATTGCCCAGTACTTTTTTCAACAAATAGGCCGATTATGCTTATCGATTTTAGATTTTTATGTAAAGCTGAAAAACATACTAGATACCTAACAATCCCATCTCAAGTTTTCTACACCCTGTTCTGAAGTTCATCATTCATTCAGTCATTTTGGCACTATTATCATATTGGCAGCAAGCCGTTTGAAAAACTCTGACACCAGATCCGAGTTTTCTCAGACCGCATTACGGCCTCTGACGTGATTTTTATGTAAAGACTATTACCACCAGAGATAGTAGCCGGGACAAACTGCTTAACGTGCCATCTGACGCACGGAATAATCTTTCCTTTTTGACAATCAGGTGATACAGCCTGCAATGTCCTAACCAACTGGGGAAAAATCCACAAAACGACATATCACTAGGTGTCCCCCGTGGGAATCGAATCCGTGTCAAGAGCCCAATGCTCTAAACCATTATACCGTGGAGGCATTGCATGGCAATGATGCTAAAGAAATGGTCGTACAAAACTTTTTTTTAGACGGAGCTTCAAACCATCAAACTGAACAACTGTCTCTTCGGAGCCAACATTAAAATCGCAATAAAATTTGCTGTACTATAAAAAACGTCAATGGCTACTCGATCCAAATGTATGTAAAAGCAGTTTATTTTTCAGTTTGATCTGAAGTATCTTTTGTCTCAAACTCACATCTAACGATGTCATTACCATCTTGTGTATATCCATCAAATAGTTGGACGTTAGTTTTTGGTAGAGTCTCAAGAGTGTTATAACTAAATAACAAACAGTAAGTGGAGCAGGTCCGGTAACTACGGCGGCTGATTGCAGCGGGCAGCGGCCGCTTGTTGCCGCCTGTCTTCAGATTACTTGCTCTACAGGCTAGCTGGGAATGTAGAGACATTGCATTTATTAAGTGGAGTGCAGTACAGGCACTACGGCGACTGATTTCAGCGGGCAGCGGCCGCTTGTTGCCGCCTGTCTTCAGATTACTTGCTCTACAGGCTAGCTGGGAATGTAGAGACATTGCATTTATTAAGTGGAGTGCAGTACAGGCACTACGGCGACTGATTTCAGCGGGCAGCGGCCGCTTGTTGCCGCCTGTCTTCAGATTACTTGCTCTACAGGCTAGCTGGGAATGTAGAGACATTGCATTTATTAAGTGGAGTACAGCGGAGGTCCTACTACGACGGCTCATTGCAGCAGACAGCGGTCGCTTATTGCCACCTGTCTTCAGATTACTTGCTCTACAGGCTAGCTGGGAATGTAGAGACATTGCATTTATTAAGTGGAGTACAGCGGAGGTCCTACTACGGCGGCTTATTGCAGCAGACAGCGGCCGCTTATTGCCACTTGTCTTCAGATTACTTACTCTACAGGCTAGCTGAGAATGTAGAGACATTGCATTTATTAAGTGAAGTGCAGTGCAGGCACTACGCCGCGGCCGGTTGTTGCCGCCTGTCTTCAGATTACTTGCTCTACAGGCTAGCTGGGAATGTAGAGATATAGCATTTAGTGATTGGAGTGCAGCGCAGATGATATGAGTTATGATAATATTCTAACAATGCCTCTGTCCGCCTCGACTATTCTGCACCGGTGTACAGACTAGTTCACAGCGGGTAACAGAGCAGTAACTGTATTGCGGCGAGATGACCCGCGTCCAGGCTTCACTAGCTGAATAGAACAACCCCCTCCACCCTCCACCCCCACGGTGCATGGCTATCGAATCTACCGTCAAGATGTGTATAAGGATATTGATGTTATAACCATGTTACGTAGAGCGTCGATGGCGCGTTGCGGAGAGGTATGGAGACCCAATTATGGGGGTCCGGGTCCGAATCCGTACGAACAAAATGCCTTATACCATTGAGTTTTTTTAACTTATGTACGTAATACCGTCTGGTCTCAAACAGTGAAGGTAAACATGGTGAGGAAACCTGCATACGCTGAAGAAGAAATTCTCATGTGTATGTGAAGTCTACCGCATTGGGTACGCGTGGTGGACTAATGCCGATACATCCTCCCTGATATGGTATGCTTGTGCTCTGCAGTGGGCCGTTTATAGGCTGATGATGATGAACCATGTTATTTCAAATAGTAGGCTAAGTGGTATGAAAATTAAATTAAATTAAATAATAACAATAACTCAGGATAAAATTACTTACAAAAGATCATAGGAAGCTTTTGAGGCTTTGACCCAAAAAGACAATGGAAAACAAACCTCATATATATAGACACATAGAGAATAAAGACACCTACTCAGATTCCTTGTTAGCATTTTGGTCAATTCTTATTACCAACGAGCGTTAACCCGCGACTTCGTCCGCACAAATTATATACCAGATTTTAAGTCAAATCATAAGCTATCAAACCAAAAAAAGTTTCATCAAAATCGGTTCAGTAGTTTTTGCGTGATACTCGTTCAAACAAACAAACAAACACCCAAACAAACACACAAACAAATTGGTGAAATGGAATCAGGGACACCTAAAAACCATATCGTAACTTTTTTTTTGTTAATATCTTCAATGTACAGACAAACTTCCTGTTACAGTTTTATAATAGTATAGATTACAATACAATAATTAATATATTATATTTACATTTATATTGCACACTTCTTTCAAGAATAGATGAGAGCAAGAGTATCAAATCTCTGTTTAAATTTGAGTATCAAAATTCTAATGTCTGAAATATAGTACAGGTATTTCTTATATTCACCATACATAGAGTTGACAAAACGAAGGAAGAAGAACTCAAACTCAAACTAAAATAAATATTTAAAAATATTTTTGTTAGCTTTCTGGCGTCATTTTTGCCTCTACCACCCCGTGTGAAGGTGTTTTATTGCAAAGAAGATGCGGCCAGAAACTCTACCATATTTTCTTTTAAATCACAAATACAATAAAGGAGGTCTGAACAACTATAAAACGGTCACCAATTCAAAATCGTAAAACACTCGACTCCACTTTGTTGATAATTTCAAACCCCGAAGCTATAAGCCTCAAATCCTCTAACAAAATAATAATTAAAACATAAAACGTTAAGTAACTGTTGTTGACTTCATAATCAAGTAATCCTTTAACGAGAAAAATAATTAATTCCACCTTTGAGCCGCTAATGACAATCTAAACGATGATTAAACTCTTTGAAGTTGCTAAATGACACACTGTGTGTGAAGCGCAGGAGGTCAACTTGGAACAATCGTATTATATAGTCTTATGCACGAAATAAATACGTTTTCAACATTGAATTAGGATTACTATGGAAGTAAGGTCCACGCTCAAAACTTTGACTACTTATTTTAATAACAATATAAGTAACAATATAAATTAATATTAATAGAACAAGAAAAAACAAAACAAACAGAAAAAAGAAAAACACCTAGGCTACTTAAAGGTAAAACATGTCCTCTAAAGCCCCTACTCGGGGCAGAGTGCCTAGGAGGCTGGCAGCGTTGCGTCTTTGGATCGCAAGGCTGATCCTTTGCGCAAAATAGCTGCCAGCCCTCCTGTCGCCTGTAGCCTCGAATAGGCGCTTTGAGAGGCATTTAAGTAACTACTTATTCAATTACTAACATTTCTGCCACTTTTTCCGGGGGGCGAGGTAACATGAAATCCGCAACTTTGGATTTTACCCCCCATAACTTTAGATTCTAATTTTGATTGTTAAAAATCATGAAAAGTAGTTTCGTGTGAATCCCAAACGTTATAAGTTCGAAATTATTGTTTCGCAATTATAGGCTGTCTCGGTTAGTGATTATAAAACTGTAACAGGAAGTTGATTTGTACATTGAAGATATTAACAACAAAAAAAGTTAAGATATGGTTTTTAGGTGTCCCTAATTCCATATCAGCAACTTTTGGATTTTTTGTCTGTCTGTTTGTTTGTTTGTTTGTATGTTCATTTGTTTGTTTGAACGAGCATCACGCGAAAACTACTGAACCGATTTTGATGAAACTTTTTTTGTTTGATAGCTTATGATCCGACTTAAAATCTGGTATTTAATTTATGCGGTCAAAGTCGCGAGTTAAAGCGCGTAAGGTATAAAATTGAATGTAAATGCACATGATCAATTGTTCTTATACCGTGACAGAGGGTAAATGCTACCGCAAGGCTAGTCCTAATAATAAATAGTGCTTCAATTTCGAGGCGTGTATTGTACTTTACCTCTTGTCCATTGCAAGTGGCGACGGGCTCACTCCCCGTCACACTGGACAGAGATTCGGTACTACTAGTGAAACGTGGATGTTTATGTCTTTCAGAATATCTCTGACTATCTCTTCGGGGAATATAATCATGAGCATGCATGAATATGATTGTAGTAGACCTTTTGTACAGGCAATATTGTATAATAAATTAAATGGGTTCTAGGGCGGGTAACAATCATGTCTCACTGCTGTCAAGTACTAACCGAGCTGTGTGCGAGGGAGATAGGGCAAAAGATCAAAGTGTGACCAGGACAGGGCTGTGGTGACCAGGGTCCTAGTGGTTAATCGGACTTTTTCCTTGAATACTTCTTTCTACCGACTCCTCTCAAACGGTGAAGAAAAACATCGTGAGGAAACCTGCATAATTATTCTGAAAAAGAAATTCCAATGCGTATGTGACATCTACCAATCCGCATTGGGCACGCGTGGTGGACTGACACGCATACACCCTCCCTGAAGTCCTAGGAGGGCAATTGCGGTAGATAATTCGCAACTGAACCATGATCGGACCGCATGCGAACCACAACGTATTGCACTATTCATTTGACAGCTGTTAGAGCCAGAGCCAAGCCAGAATTAAACACAGTTGAATAGTAATTGGATTGCAATGTGATTAGAACTGAAATTGAATGTTTTAAATTAGCCCTCCTGATGATGATGAATGCTTCTAATTTTCTAGATTTTCCATTTTCCCACTAAGAGAGTCTATTTACTAAACTTTATTTGTCTATTCTCGATGCACAAATAAATAATATTTATGTTATGTTATTTTTATTGGTTTTTTTATAGGTAATCGAAATGAACAATGAAAGTTATATTGCAACAATAAAACGTTCCAACTTGAATCCCAAACAACGCTTCGACCCTGGTCACCATAGCCCTGTGCTTGTTACTTTGACCGATACAGTTTAGGACATGTATGTCCTGTCAAAAGTATGGTCACCACCACCACCCGCCGTGACTCCTAATACGATGTTTGGACGATATATTCATAACCCTTTAATTACGTTTTATCTAAAAACATGACATCCCTAATATTGTTAGTCTAGGCACAGTATAAGAAAACTCTGGCAGGAAGCGAGGCGGAAAATGTATAGCAAGGTATTATTTATTATTTGGTTATAAGGGCTTGGTTACTGACCAAATAGCTGGGACCTGGACAGATCTTTTGTAGCTGTCACCCTAGACCTAAAGGTCATTTCCTATCCCCATACATTTGAATCGAGGTTTACAGTTTTTTATGGAACAAGAATGTATTTTTCGGTATTTCTGCGTTGGTGCCGTAGATAATGTTGTTTAGTTTGATCCTCTCATCATCGTCTTTAAAACCGTCAGCGTATAAGTCTAGGAAAATTTGATAACACCATCAAACTGAACAACTTTTTCTATAGGACCAAAAAAAATCAGCTTTCCCTTACATTCGGGTGGAGCAGGGTAGCAGTTTTGTATGGAAAAGAAGATTTTTTTCGTTACTCTGGTTTTGGTCCCATAGAGAAAGTTGTTCAGTTTGATGGTCTGAATCATCCTCTTAAAATACCGTCACCATATTATCAAGAAGAACCCTGTCATGTATGTATCTGTTCATAACCTCTTCAAAAGCCCTTTATCTCGTCGTTCGGCCGGCGGGGGTGAGGGCGGGCGGCGACCCCGGCAGGGGGGGGGGGAGGTTCAGAACCAATCAATGTTGGTTAATTGCCGCTTTAATGTTGCCTCATTCAACAATTATACAGTCGATGTCAGCTGCCTGCTGTCTAGGGGCGCGAGTTTCTTATCGATATCGACGTCGATAAATGAGATATCGGTCGATGCGATATTAAAATTAAATATTTCCCATGTTTTTAGAGTTTTTTCTTCAGTAATTAAACCGCGTTTAAATAATAAAATCGATTATTTGGAGTCGGGGTCACCCAAACATTATATCGAAGCCTTTTTGATGCGAAAAATCTGTTGGTGCGCCTTGGCAGCAAAACCGACTCATAAGCCGTGACGGAAATGGATCTCACGCCATTTGACAGCTGGGAAATGTAAGTACCTTCAATGTTGCCAATATTTTCAAATAGATACCTCTCCACTTCTGTTAAAAACTTTTATTTATAATATAATAGTGTACTTATCACTATGATGACAGAATAATTATAAAAATTGTGTAGATATATTTATATTCTATGTATCTAATACTAATGTATGGTATATTGTTTTCTGAAATAAATGATTTGAATTTTTTTATAGTTGAGATTACATCGATAATAGATATAAGGTACCTCTATGAAACAAATTGTTATATGGTCGTCGTAGATTAGCGCCCTCCTCCCTCACCTCACCGCTCGCCCCCGCTACCCTCAGTTATCACAATTATAGGGTTGCCAAATATGTCGATGTAATTAATTAAAGCATTTTAATATTTAATTGAAAAATTTATATACTTGGATGGGATCTTATGCAACTCAATATACTATGTGTACACGGCATACAGCAGTAGATAATGTTAAAACTACTATGGAGATTATGCATCATTCGATCATTTTTATGAATCGACGATTTAAGAACATCGTAAGTCCGGGTACAAGGCCTGGACACTGACGACAACACAGCCAGTTAGGGTGCCTACCTACCTAGAATCATTTAGTCCCGTAGAAATACTATTATTTAGGGGGGTTTTGGGCCTTGACAGGCTTGTTGAGCCTGTGCCACGTAGACCACCGCCGGTCCTTTGTGAACGGCCTTTTTAAAGATATTTTTTTAGAAATACTAAATAAGTACTATACCTAAGACGAGTGTGCAGTGTCAATATAAACATTGTAATGTTTAATGACACGAAGCAATATTGTTATTGAATTTTCCTTTATATGAAATAATTAAAAAAGAAAATGAAAAAATACGTTACATATACTTTAAGGGGTCCTTCAGACCATCAAACTGAACAACTTTCACTATAGAATCAACGATGAAAACACACATGAAAATCTGGTAAGCTGTATCATGAGTAAGGGCTTCTATCCTTTTAATCTACATAACGGTAATGCCTACCTATCTTTCTTCCCCTTATCGGTGTGGGCAGAGCCCTGGTGTCAGAGTTTTTTCAGACCGCCTTACGGCCTCTGACGTGGTTTTTATGTAACGACTACTACCACCAGAGATAGTAGCCGGGACCAACGGCTTAACGTGCCAATCTAGGACGATTTCTAGGTTCCAATGTTATACCTATAATAATACCTTTTACTTCCAAAGTAATAAAAAAAATATATTTCTCTCCACATACAATAACAAGACAACAAGTGGTTTAGGTATAACTGGACTAGTATTAAATACATTATTATAATAATGTGGAGACTCGTGCCTGGACTAAGTTCACCTTGCGGTGAGCTTGAATAAGGTGACACAGGACACCAGTGCTGCAATCGCGGTAAATATTCGGTGATCGAACTGTTAGAGCCGTTTTGACAGATCGCTCAGACGTTATTGGCTGTCAGTTACATACACAGTTGAATAGTAATTGGATTGCAATGTGATTAGAACTGAAATTGAATAAGAATAGAACGTCGATGTTTTATCTTAGCGCAATCGGGCTCCAGGCCTCCACCCGCACGGTGTCTTTACAAGAAATTTTTCTAGGAGAAACCTATTGTAAGTAATTCTAATAGGTATAACATGTTTCTAAACATAATTTTTAGTAACATGGTTTTTAAGTATATACTAACAATCTATGGACTGTGTCTAAAATAAAATAATTTTGAAATTCAAAATAATTTTATTTTAGACACAGTCCATATATTGTTAGTATTTATACTTAAATTTTTTTAATTTTTAAACACTTCCCAGCACCAGTTTGGTCGTATTATGCCCCAATAATGACTATTTTGACTTATAAAAGTTATATTACTGTAATTTCGTCATATACTGGTGCTTTAAGCGATCTTGTCATAACATATTTCGATACAGACGGTTTTTGCAAGTGACCCCCTAAAGAAGTTTCGTTTCAAAAATTAGCTTTACGCATCAGGTCTGAGACCCTTAATCCAACAGTTTGTAGTCTACATCAAACCTCTTAACGTGGTAACCCTAAAACAATCAATCTCGGACGCAAACTCGCTTAATTTGACGATGAATTCGCAATTAACGACTCGCTACGGTTGTTATTATAAAACCGCTCGTTATTGTATTGTGGAACCGAACGTTGCCTAAACATAGGGTGTCAACATTAGGGACTTACCTATATAGGTACCTAATTATAATCTATACTATTATAAAACTGTAACAGGAAGTTTGTCTGTACATTGAAGATATTAACAAAAAATAAGTTACGATATGGTTTTTAGTTGTCCCTGATTCCATTTCACCAATTTTTGGATTTTTTGTCTGTCTGTTTGTTTGTGTGTTTGTTTGGGTGTTTGTTTGTTTGTTTGAACGAGTATCACGCAAAAACTACTGAACCGATTTTGATGAAACTTTTTTTGTTTGATAGCCTATGATCTGACTTAAAATCTGGTATATAATTAGTGCGGACGAAGTCGCGGGTTAACGCTCGATTGGTAAAACACAGGGTGGTAACATTAATGACTCACCTACATACCTAATTATAATAATAAATAAACTGCCTCCGTGGTCTAATGGAACTACCTCCGTAGTCTAAAGTATTGGCTCTCGACACGGAGGTCTTGGGTTCGATTCCCATGGAGGACACCTAGTGATATGTCACTTTGTGCGTTTTTTCCCAGTTGGTTAGGACATTGCAGGCTGAATTACCTGATTGTCTGAAAAGAAAAATGATTCCGTGCTTCCGTGTTTCTTTCTTTCTTTCTAATTTAGGGGGTGCTTCAGACCGTCAAACTAAACACATTTTACTAATGGGACAAAATGTTGAAATCGCCAAAAAAATATTGGTTGTTCCATAGAAAATGTCAATGATCAGATCAACAAACTGGACAACTTTTTCTACGCGATCAAAATCGAAATCGCGAAAAAAAGAATCTGCTATTCCTTGGCTGTTCCATACAAAACTGAAATTCTACTCGATCCAAATGAATGGAAGTTAGTTGGTCTGATCATCCGATCATCAAAACCGTCAGCATATTAAGAAGGATCCTTATACAGGGTGTAAGTGACAGCCTGGCTAATACTGAAAGGAAACTGAACAACTTTCACTATGGAGCCTAACCCAGGAAATGTGAAAAAAAAATCAGTTGTCCCATACAAAACTGCTGTACCTACCTACTCGACTAAAATGTATGGGACAGCTGATTTTTTTTCACGTTATCTGAGGCAGGCTCCATAGTGAAAGTTGTTCAGTTTGATGGACTGAGTTCACCGTTTCAGTATTTGCTTGGCTGTCACTTACACCCTGTACCTATATGCTTAGATCAAAGTTAAATTAATGGATAGGCAATAGATAGGCCTTACGCGAACATTTCAAACCAGAAAAAATGAGGCAAAACAAATGAATGGTATACTTCAAATTTGTACGGAGATGATAGACAGTTTTAGTTTGTATGAACCAATTGCACTAGGGTGCGCTTCAACTTTACGCGCTTTAAATAAAATAAAATAAAAATTGTTTATTTCAGGCACAGAAAAACATATATGTGTCTATACCCAACTTGTACAATTGGGTTTGTCGAGGAGTACAGCCGTTTATGAAAAGAGGATCTTATCCTTTTTAATAACACGTTAATGTCATTGACTCCACTCTCAGCGAACATGCCAGACGCACTACACCGCCCTGGTAAACCGAGCATAGCTCTGAGGGAGTTGTTGTACTGTACACGAAGGGTACTGAAGGTACCCCTCGTGTAGCTACTCCATAGCTGGCTGGTGTAGGTGCTTTAGGCCTGTCCATTAATTTTACTTTGATCTAAGTGTATATATAAGGTCTAACAAAACTAGCTGAAACTATTTTAAGGGGATGATCAGACCATCAAACTGAACAACTTTCTCTATGGGACCAATATCGAAATCGCGAAAAAAAAATCAGCTGTTCTATACAAACGTACCTACATGACCTAAATGTATCGGACAGCTGATTTTTTTTTCGCGATTTCGATATTGGTCCCATAGAGAAAGTTGTTCAGTTTGATGGTCTGATCATCCCCTTAAAATAGTTTCACCTAATTTTGTTAGACCTTATATACCTAATTAACTCAAGAAACCTAGTAATTGTGCCATTAATAATTAGGTAGGTACTGTTAATTATGTCATACAACAGTAGGACTGCAGCTAACACCATAATGTAAATCAAATCATACAAAACACCGGCGCGGCGGCACATTTGTATGATTGCGCCGGCCGCCATGAATATTGTATGAAGCGCAATCACGTCAGATCGGGCGCACGCCATTTTTAATAACTCGATCGCTTTTAAAAGCAATTCAATTTTGTAACGCTACTTATCATTACCTTTTCATTTAAAGTTTTTAGGGTTCCGTGAAGGAGGTTACCAAACCTACTAACCTGGAATCCGAATCCTGGAACCTTCCATTTCGCGAATGGGATTACCTAAGATACTTAATGTGAAATTCTGTAGTCTATAGACGGAAAAGATAGGTAGGTATACCTATTTTTGACATGCTTGTCCTTCATTATGTCGTGGTGCCTTCTAATCCAAGGAAATAAAATTCGAAAATCATACGATTTCGCACCGAATTTTTAAATTATCTAATTAAATCATCAAATATTTATAGAAAAAAATGACTTCATAGTATTTTTAGATCTTATATTACGCGAGTCACGTCAGTGTCACAAGTAATATTAAGTGACTTCAATTTATAAAATTGATGCATATAAATACAGACTTTTTCAAATATTTAGGCTTTTCTTAGAGCACAGGTTTCATATGTAGAAATATACTTCATCTATACTATTATAAAGCTGTAACAGAAGTGTGTCTGTACATTGAAGATATTAACAAAAAATAAGTTACGATATGGTTTTTAGGTATCCCTGATTCCATATCAACAATTTTTGGATTTTTTGTCTGTCTGTTTGTTTGGGTGTTTGTTTGTTTGAACGAGCATCACGCAAAAAGTACTGAACTGATTTTGATGAAACTTTTTTTGTTTGATAGCTTATGATCTGACTTAAAATCTGGTATATAATTTGTGCGGACGAAGTCGCGGGTTAACGCTCGTAGGAAATAAAGCCGAGATGTTGAAGATCATTGCTATATTTTTTATTAATTTGTATGTCTTTCAAATAACGAGAAGATAGCTTCTAAAAAATATGGCCCCACCCGGCCCAGCGTTTCTATAGTAGGGGCGTCTAAATGTAAAATTATGTAGTCTATAGACGGAAAAGGTTGTGACGATATCGCCACACTTCCTTCGTAAATAGCTATTCCTAACTTTTTCACCCTTCTGCGCTCATCGTGCCCTCATGTGGCGCATGAAGTTTGTTTTTCATTTTAGTTCTTATTTACGCTATTGTTCGAGTAGGTTTGTAGTATCTAGGTAGGTACATAATAGTTCAATGTTCCTTAAAATGATGTTTAAAACAGAGCGCTTTAAAAATGACACGGTCGGACGAAAGGACTGACACAAAACAAAATTGTTTCTCTCATTTCGGGGTCTGCCCTTCGTACATCCGTCCGATTGTAATAGGCCACAAGCTAACTGTTTCAAAATAATTTTAAACCGAAATTTGAACTTAAAATATGACATGGGGGTTTAGATAACAGACGTAGAATTTCTATAATTTAGAGCTAGTTTTTAAAAATGAAATAAAAGTTTTTCTATTTTTTCGTCGAGGTAGGAATTCTAAAATGAAAATCTAAACTATTATAAAACTGTAACTGAAGTGTGTCTGTATACAGAGATATTAACAGAAGAAAAAGTTACGATATGGTTTTTAGGTGTCCCTGATGCCAAATCACCAATTTTTGGATTTTTTGTCTGTCAGTTTGTTTGTGTGTTTGTTTGAACGATCATCACGCGAAAACTACAAAACCGATTTTAATGAAACTTTTTTTGTTTTATAGCTTATGATCTGGACAAAGTTGTGGGTTAACACTAGTATGTTATAAAATGACAGGAATATAAAATAAAAACTAAGGAAAAGAATAAAAAGCTGTTTGCAACAATAATTTTGAGTCCTATTTCAAAATAACAACCTGCATGTTCCTTTAGAAAAATACAAACTATAACTAATGAACTGCCTTTTTGGAACTAGTTCATTTCATACCTAAAAACATCAAGATAAAAATCGAAAACTTTCGCGACTCAGTCAGAACACTCTGCGAAAGTTTTACTCACACTTGGCCGTTTTTTAATTGATTTTGCTCTTTATTGGTTTATGAATTAATTATTGAATTGCGTTAGTAGTTTCATAAAAAAATGCCTAATGCTTTTAACATTAAATTAAAAAACTAGATTTTAATGTAAAGGTGAGAAAAGAAATCAGTAGGTAAGTAACTACATAATATTATTTAAAAAAATGTTTTCGAAGTGATAGTATATTTTATTCGACTTCGAACTTCAGAAATTCAGTGTCAAGTTAAATTCTTATGTAGTCTAAATTTGATTATGTATGACAAATTAAAAATAAAATTACAATAATACAAAAATGTCGCCCAAAAAATAATCTACTTATATCGTATTCAGAAGGCAACCGGCTTGTTATTCCTAAAGTTAACCTTCCAGCGGCAAACAATCACTGACGTAGACAAAACGAATCCGTCGACAAAAGGCGCCCGTCGACAAAAGAACGCGAAGGGAACAAAAAAACAAAACCGAACCGCCGATTGGTCGATCGATGCGTGACGTCATCTCAGACCCCGCCCCCTAGCAACCGTCGCTACACCTGAGATGAGAACGGACGAGTGTGACCAAGATAGAACGATATTGACGAAGTACCCTTTCAATTTCAAATGTGATATCTGTTCATTTTGTTCTATTTTAATTTTAATGTTATGTTGAATGCTGATAGAGTTCAATTTTGATTGAATTAAAGTGATTCTTAGGACATTTTTGTTTGGAGTGGTGGTCAGTTGGAAAAGCTGTTATTGTTTGGTTACGGGTTAACCGATTTGGTTAAGTTTGTGTGCTAACAGGCAGATGTCCGGCTTTACTCTGACTCTGTCTATCTCTACGCAGACAATAGAGACGACAACACTCTGATTGGCTGTGTATTGATTAGTCTGATTAATTGGAATTTAGTTCGTTAGCCAAGCTCGAGTAATTGAGTTTGTTTCAAAGATCAGTTAATTAATGATTTTATTAATTGTTATTTCAAACCGATCATGTTATCGAGATGATATTTTGACATAATAATATGTTATATTTTGCTGTCTTCAATTACAGTAATTATTATACTTATCAATGTATTGTACTTTTTAAAACAATTCTTATTATAACGTTTATGGTAAGATTAAAGTGATCGTTTGCTCTAAATTAAAATGATATTAAATTCATGTGCTTAAATATGAATTGAATTTCATAACTGTATTCCTTTTGGGGTAGTCAGATACTTGCTATCACTACTATGTACTATTCTATCTTTTTCAAGGGTTCAGTTGAACCAGACTAAACTTTGAGGTGCTATAAGTAAATCTGACATGAACATAAAACGTAAATCTCTATATTACTTTATTGACTAGATAAAACACCAAACAGAATATTCCAATAGCAATAAAATAGCGTTCGACAACTCGCTAACTCATTCAGCGACGCTCAAAGGCCCAACTAAACACTAACAAGTCATAAACGAGGAACCCTCAAAGAAGGCGCCGGGACTCCTCCGCTAACACCTCACACAATCGACCCAATCACACAGAAAAAAAAACTATTCAACCTTCAACCGACACTCAATAAAGGAACTCCGGGGGGAAAATGCTAATACGACGCTTCTTGCTTCTTACCAAACAAAATCACTTCGCGACCCCAAATTTCGCACTTTCAATGGGCAATTTCGCTCTCCCCCCTCTACGAGGCTCCGCCCCATCCCTCTCCCCTCCCGACCCAAGCCGCGGGCGGTGCTCCAGTCGCATGCGAGACCTCGCGAGAGATGGACGTCTCCGAGGACCGATACTTTGGCGGTCAGACGCCGGACCGCTCCGATACTAACAGTCCGCGCTCTCAGATGAGCAGCCCGAATTCCGCCTCCTCCATAAACGTAACGGATCCAAACCTATCGTTATCACAACACCAACACAATTTAGAGACATTAAATAGGATGGGGATGTTTTTCCATGCACAGCAGATGCATTTGAATCAGAGTTTTGACGCTGTAAAGTCTAGGTTAGGCTTGACGCAAGTGCCTACGAGTGTGAATCAGGGTCCGCGGCATACGATAGACGCTATACTTGGGCTTAGTGGGGCCAGAGTTGGGACCAGAGTGGGAAGTGAGATTGAAAGGAGAGAGGAGAGGGAGTGTGATCCCGTCCCCGTGTCGCCGGGCGCCGCGGAGAGTGCTGGTGAGTGTGCTGATTATTTTTGAAGATCTTCAGTTTATATTGGGTTCATTAGAACTGCACATTATATGCACATTAGCCGTCTTCTATGTTCTCGGATAAAAATGAGCACGGCTCTTTTTGACTTCTGGGTTTTATTTCTTCTGGATAATCTGATATTCTCATTAAATCCTCGTGCTCGGATCATGCGTCCATCAGAAACTGATCAGATTTGGAGTAGATCAATTTTTTTAATGGTTATGTGAGTAAATTGGAAAACTAACACTACCAGTAAGATAATTTTAATAGCTGAGTTAATGCCTCAAAGTTTCTGCTTCAGTTTCATGACTAAAACCACTTATTTATAAATTAGGAAATCAACGCTCTTTCTTTTTACATTTTTAGCAACTTGGCATTCTTCGATTTTGTCACACACAACCACATTATAAACATTTGAGACTTCATTTAATCCAAAAAACCTTTTGCCAGGAAAAAATCTGGACGGCATTTTAAATCGTTGTCTCTTTATCGAATTTTCTTGCCTCAGATGCAGCTCTAACAAGACCATAAGTTTAAAATAAGTTTGAATTCTTGGTGAATGCAATGTCCCTTGATATTAATTCATCAAAGTGAGATCAACTCTTTCTGTTGCTTTCAACGGAGTCCCGTTTAGGGCAACTTGATGTCATTCCATCAATATCCAAGTCTGCACATCTGGATTCATCGTCCGGCTTCTTAGCTTTTGTCTAGTTTTTTCCGTCGGATGCTTCGAATGAATGAATGAATGAAATATACTTTATTTACACCAAAAGAAAATACAATGCACAATAGGAAACATAAACTGAAAAATGCTGCTTCGCTATTTGTACATAAAAATTTTACATTAAAATCCTTATTACGAATAATTCCATTTGTAATACGGATTTTAATGTACGATGTGTCCCGATAAAAGTCAGTTATAAAGATTTAAAAAAAAAGACTTCGACGTTCACCGATTTTTTTTTTAATTTATTTATTTTCTACAAATATAATCTAACCTATTACTATAAATAAAATTTTGCAAAACAATAGCCAGCCAGAAAATAGTTAAAAAACCTTTGCCTAATATACTAGAAGCGCATCTAGAGGAACGCCTCCCGCCGCGCGCCGCGACGCATCCGTCGCCTCCCAGCGCATTGTTCGGTGCCCGCCCGGCGCCCGGCGCCCGGCGCCCGGCTCCCGGCGCCCGGCGCCCGGCGCCCGGCTCCCGGCGCCCGCTCCGGACCGGGTCCGACGGCCGCCGCCGCCGCCGCCGCCGCGTGGGTAGGGTTACATATTATATTGCGGATAAAATAAATACATAATTTACTTCAAGTAAGAGGAAAATGTTCGGTAATTCAGTTATTAAAAAGTATTTTGTTTGTCAAATAAACAATGTGGATTCTGAACATCGGGTGGTAGTTTTTTTACTTGGTAGGTTCAAAAACGCGTTTATACCAAAAAATAATGATTAAAATTAGTTAGACGGCCCGGTAGCACAGTCGGTAGTGAATCTGCCTGCTGTGCCGAGGATCGCGGGTTCGATACTATACTGTACCTACTTTGTATACTATGTTTTTGTTTAAAAGACGTGTGTTGTAGAGTTTCTGGCCACACGCATTCTCTACAACGTAATACCTTCCGAATCGGTTGTAAAAGTCACTAAAACTGACATCAAAGCATTTTCTGTAGGAAAATTCTTTCAATAAAAGCTTTTGATTTGATTTTTCCTTAAGTACCTAGAACCACAAGTACTTAATTTTACACCTACTTAATTTTTGTTTCAAAATGTTTTACATTTTGTTTAGCTATTCATATTCTAACCATGAGACATTATTCATACCTAACAACATTTAAAAATTATGTTAACACAAAACTATACCCGACTCGTTTTAGCGTTGTAAGTACAAATTATTCATAGTCATTAGCGGTCCACGTCGCCGGACACTCGAGTATCGCTCACGTTACATAACACAAACTTCACATTAGCTAAATATTTATGTACCTACCTATACTAGTTACATACCTAGTGCGGTAGAAACGTGCCCAAAAGACTTTAATTTAATTTTATGAGACCGAATTCATTTGTATGCAGTTTTATATGTTTTTAGTTGTACCGTACCAAAATTGGTGAAACGAAACAAAATCGAAATCGGTGGTCAGCTCGGTTTCTGTCCGTCCGTCCGTCCGTCTGTCACAGGCGTTTTTCTTAGAGACATATGAAGCTGAAACTTAGCACCGATATAGCAATTGGACTAAGTCCAATATCATTAAGTGAAGTCAAAAAAGCTTAATTTTTATATTGAGCTATTATTATTTTGTATAATTTTTATTATTTTGTAAGGTAAAAAGTGTAAACAAACAAAAAATATTTTTTACACAATATGGTGTGGTGTATCAATTAAAAACTTAATATGGAAATGTGAGTTTAAAGAAAAAAACTTTGATAAAGAAATTTTCATTTAGCATATGCATATGCTCACGACTATATTCCCCGAAGGGGTAGTCGAAGATATTCTGAAACCTCAGAACATCCACGTTTCACTATAGTACCGAAACTCTGCCCAGTGTGACGGGGAGTGAGCCCGTCGGCGTCGCCAAATTTCCATTTAACTCAGCAAAATTGCTGACTTCACCTCCATTTTTTAAATGTAGCCACTTAAAATCTGAAAAAATCATGGCATTAAAAATAACGTGTAGATGGCGTGAAACTTACTTGTAGGCGAAAAATTATCAGGCTGGCTCTAACTTGCATGGCTTTTTTATTTCAATACCAAAAGGCAATTAATCGTGTGGGTCCACGAAAACTTATAGTTTTCTAAGGAAGTGATGTATACAGAGTCGTATCGTGTGGCGGTCCGTGGTCTCTGTTCCACGAGGCGTTATGAATATGTATGTGATGTCTACAGGGTGAAATTGATATTATTAGCTCATTGTTTTAAACTAAGAGTCTACGCATCAAACTGAAAAACTTATACTATGGGAGCAAACGGACCGGAGAAAAAAAAAATCAGCTTTTCCATACTAAACTGCGGTGCCTACTCAATTTCACCCTGTATATCTGTTATACGAAGTAACTAGTAATCTGTGACTGTGTGCTTGTATGCTTGATATTTGGCAGTTGTTCTGACCAATGGATGGGGATTATGGTCGTGAATTTATGGTACCTACTTATATTTGTATATAGGTTGCGTTCATTTATTATAGGCGCTTAATAGCAAATGAAACATACCTATTAACACTTAGCTATACAGAAAAAAGTTTAAGGTAGAATTAAGGTGGTCGTTATTGTTAAAAACGGCTAATTTTAAGGTATAGAAATAGGTAACGAAATTAAATAAGTAAAAGCCATAGACTTATATATTGTAAAAACAAAAATAATTTTTGTTCATTTTGTCTTGTCCTTTTCCTCTACTCTAAGGTTGTATGGAAGACATTGCTTATCAGAAATAAGATCGCCTTACCATGTACCTCTTGTATTTTCACGCGCTGCTTAAAGTTTAGTGTAAAATGAAATATATTTATTTGATTGTTAATTCAGTCATTAATTTTTTTGTTTTTCGTATGTTTGTTGTTTGTAGGTAGGAATGTATGTTCTGTATTAAAATTGATCAAATTATTGATCAACATACTTTCACTGCTACAAACTACTATACTTACTTATCAGATACCTAATCTAAACAAAAAATAATAAAAACCAAATTGATACAATCAAATCAATTACAGAGCAATTCACTATGGATCGGGATTTCACAACCGGACGCACGGTCCAGATCTTATAGATCATTGGCACTTATGCGTTTACTATTGATTATTGTGAATAGTTTCTCAATAAGCATTTTAAAGTATGACTTAAGTTTGAATTAAGTATAGAAAGTAGCGCTGACATGTTGCGTCCGGTGTTTTGAGTTGTTATTACATTAGATAATTATATATTCAATACTAACCAATTAAGAAGATAGACCAGTACGGTTTAGTCCATACAAACGTATTCCCCTGTTTTCTCCCTGGATAATAACATTAGAGCAAATATTTTTTTACCATACAATCTATGTCACCTCTGCCATGTTCCCATGTTTTGCTTTTTTGCATTAATTAATTACTGTAAAAACTAGGGATCTTCTTACCAATTTTATCGTCCGTTTTCAGACATCCAGTAAACAAATCTGACGAACATTAACAAAAAAAGCAAAACATGCGGACATAGCCAAAGTCTTTCTCATATTATTTTTGAAAGAATTATTAAAATCGGTTTAGTTTTGGAGGAGGAAACAGGGGAATACGAAATGCTGATTTCGTCGATTTTATGTATATAAAATCTGTCCGAGCTGCAGTTGTCTCTTTCGCACTCTAGTGGGCAGGGTGTATGGGTGGATCTGATAAATACGTTATACAGTCAGAAAAGTGACCTATTCTCCAAATTAGCATTTCTGCCCGCTATCCTCTTAAAGTCAAAGAAATTTTTCAAGAACATTCTAGAAACTAATTTCTATGCTTGTGTGTTATCAGATTTTCTTTATTTTGTTATCATCAAATCCAATAGGTACAATGATACATAATCTGTGAACATTTCAACTGGCTACCTATTACAGCTCAAAAGATTCAGCCCTCTGAAGCTGGGACGGACGGACAGCGTAGGCTTATGCATTGGGTCCCGTTTTCACCCTTTGGGTACGGTACCCTAACAATAGGTCAGATATTAACCTCTAACCTTTTGAACTTAAATCAAATAAACAAACCTTTTCAACTACACTTCAAATTAATCAAAACGTTATACCCTCTAGTAAAACGTAAGAAACAAATTATAAAATAAAACGAATAACAACCCGAACTTACCCTAATCGTTTAATTAAACTCGTTCATTTAGTTCGTAAACCATTCGTGCAACATACCTAGGTACCTACATAAATACATGGTGTACATTTTTTAATGCTCAAAAAAAATTATTCACTATAATTATCATAAAGGATGTAAGGGAAACGCTTCCGAAAAATCTAAGGGGTGAAAGTACCCAGCGATGTAAACTTTTACTATGGGACTAATTACTTGATCTCAAAAACAAACAGCCTACAGAAGCAGATTTTTCTCATAGTTGGGACTTGGGCCCATAGTAAAATTTGCTCATATTGATGGGTACTTTCACCCCTTAGATTTTTTGGAAGCGGTTCCCTTGCATCCTGTATAGGTTTCTGACGTCATTTTTGACTAAACCACTGCGTGGTGGTAGACTCAAAAAATGACGTCAAATAGCTATCTATGTGATATTATTTTGAATAAAAAATTTTGAATTTTGAATTTTGCGTCGGAAGGTTATCCGTTGTAAAGAAGATGCGGCGAGAAATTGCATTGTATGGTTTTTGGCATAAACCAAAACTTGATTTCTTCCATTACACCAGGCAAAGGAAAGAAAATATAAAAATCTGCTGTCATTTAATCCAGAAACCTTTAATGTGCTAAATAGTATAATATGTAGAATAGTTAGTACAATACAGTCATCTTGTAAAGCATATTACAAATTACAATGTATTTATTTAAAGCCCAAGAATATTTTAGCAATTTGCAAATAAACACTCGTTGTACAGATAAATGACAATCTAAAAAATTCGTCTTTTGAAAAAAAAAATGTTTGTTTCCAAAAACATTATAAAATTCATCAACATTATTTTATTTAACAATTTTTTTTTGTAAAAATGCATAAACATAAGCATTGCTCACGACTATTTACTTCTTCGGGGTAGTCAAAGATTATATACCGAAACCTCATAACATCCTTGTTTTTCTAGTACTACCGAATCTAAAAAAAAATACATACAATAAAAAAGCGAACTTTATAAATGCAGTGGAAATGAGAGCTTTATGCAAGATTTCCATTGCATTTATAGTTTTTTTTTATATGGGATAGAATGAATAATACCTTGATAAGAGAAGGTTGTGGTTTCAACGAAGATGTAGTGGTTAAAGTAGAAAAGGAAATGCTCCAATGGTTTGCGAAAGAATAAATGAAAGAAGACTTATAAAACAAATATATAGGGCGTATGTGGAAGGAAATATTGGTACAGGATGTGAAAAGCAGCCGAAATAGACAGGAATGTATGACAAGCAAGAAAGGTGAGTCAGAACCGCCCAAAATGGAGATCCATAGTCTCTGCCTACCCCTCTGGGCAAAAGGCGTGAGTTTATGTATGTATGTAATTATTTATGTAACTTTATCTACACTTTCATCACGCGCTCCATCCAAATGAAGTTTGTTTTTATTTTGGATATTTACTAAATATGAAGCCTTTGTAGGTGATGGTGGAATATGGCCAACTCTTTCGTTTCCACCCTTATTCGTAAAAGAATGCATTTGCCCAGCAGTGGTATTCTATACAGGCTATAACTTAACTTATGAAGCCTGCACACCCTGTATAAGCGAGGGAGGTCACGACAAAGTGTGTGCGTTTGTTATAATTTGTGTGAAATTATTAATTAGCTAATCCCCTTATCGCTGCATCTACACGCTCCTGTTCGGAAGGTTAGTCGAGCTATACACGTTCCTGGTGACCTCGCTGAATTGGGACGGGACCGTGTTTTTAAATTAATTGTTTCTTGACATAAATACGATTTTTTTTCTTTTCGGGATGGCCAGTACCTTCGCCAACATTATCCACAAGTTTTTTTATACAGAATAGGTAAACAGTTGCATTACTTTAAGGCGTTATTATACCCATGATACCTAACAACTTTCCCTGAGAAGCCTATAGAAAATTCACTAAAATATCGACTTTTCGTACAAACATTCGATCAGCTGATTACATTTAGTATAAAAAGTCCAAAACATTTTTTTACGAATTTCCTATGGGTTTCTTAGGGAAAGTTGTTCAGTATCATGGGTACTGTATGGGGGTTCAGTTTTACGGTTGGTGCCAAGAAGCATTAATTTGTAATGTACCTAATACTAATACTGCACTATATTTTAGGTCAGTACTTTATTAAAACACTAAAAATATACAAGGTTAATTAACATCATAGGTAAGGAACAAAAAAATAAAAAAGAAATCAATAATAATTTCTTTAACATATCTGTATAGCAGATTTTAGTACAATTTTACAAACAGAAAACTTAATACAAAACCACTGAAATTACCCAAAAAGAACACAATAATAGCACAACGGATACTAATACTAATTACTATAATTTCGACATAATGTACATTGTTATTGGATGTAAATAAATGAAATAATATTCACCACGCCAGACTGCTAAACCATAGGACCTAGGTTCGAATCCCGGTTCGGTCATGGTCATGTATGTTTATATGTTTGTGTCGTTTTGTTGTATGGTTTCCATAATAACAAGACTATGCAGGGTGAAATTGATATCATTAGCTTCCTTTTAAACTAAGAGTCTTCCCGTCAAACTGAACTACTTTTACTATGGGAGCAAACCGATGGGAAAAAGCAGGCAGCGGCAGCGGGTGCAGTTTAGTATGGAACAGCTTTTTTTTTTTGCTCCGATCGGTTTGCTCCCCTAGTAAAAGTTGTTCAGTTTGAAGTTTAAAAGAATGCTAATGATATCAATTTCACTCTGTATAGTAGCTTACGTTTGGGATCATAAGTTAATGTATAAGTTCTCGATACGTTTACAAGATCAGTACCTAACATATTATGACTGTGTTAGGCAATTTTAAAGTAGTTGTCTTTGTCTTTATCATATCCATTATCTGAAGCAGAAACGCCAAAAAACGATGTCGATTTCTTCACCTTTCGCCACGTCGAGTTTTAGGCAAAACTTATGCATAATGGAAGTTTCAGAATGAAATGATGGATCAAATTATTATTATTAATCGTATGGCTTTTTTCTTTTTCATTTCTGCGGAGATTACAAATTGTATATATGGTTTAAAGCCATAGTTTGGCTCTCGGGGTTAGTTCGTTTAACTTCCGGATTCCACCGTCGAATCTTCTGCACCGGACAGATACAGTCTGTTTCGGAGCACCGCAGTCGCACTCGGATGAGCTTTTTATGCCCAAGTTATGTATCAAATACCATCTAGCCTGTCCAAAAAGAAGCCTTATCCCGTAGCTGCTTCTTAGAATACCAACCTAAAGAAGTAGGGTTGTCCAAAACCACAGGGCCGACATTTTTATGACATTTAATTTTATTGTTTAATTAAATTAGCGGACCTTTATTAAAAAGCCTTCGAAAGCCGTGTCAAAGCTCGCGTGCGTCCAAAGTGCCCAATTTACCGTTAGAACGTTGGGTAACTGAAATTTAATCATAACTTGTAATTCGTTTAGTTTCGCCGCGTGTTTATTTTGCCTTTAATTAAGTGGGGTTTGACTGCTTTGCTTTCATGATTATTTGTTCAATTGCTTTCAGGCTTTCGATTTAAATTGCCTATATAAGGTATAAAATTAAATACGTTTAATATCTTGGAGGATGCTTCAGACAATCGAACTGAATAATTTTACTATGAAGCCAACATCGAATTCAGGAAAAAAAATCAGCTATTCTTTGGAAAGCGTCAACTACTACTCGACACAAATGTATGGAGCAACCAACTTTTTTTTGCTATTTTGATGTGGTTTCTGTACCGAAAATTGATCAGTTAATGGTGATCTGAAGCAACCCCTAAAATATAGAAAGGTGTAGATTTATACAATTTTCTGATTAGAGAGGTACCTTCGAAAGCTTAATGTCGTATCTTTATTCTTATCAGAGTCTTAACGTACAAACCTATTCTATGGTACTTCAAAAGGCTAACTATTCAATTAATTACATAAAAGTACCTTCCTCTTTAACATTTTGTTTAAATATGAAAATTGAGCAAAACAACATAGTTTCGTGTATGTGTATGATATTGTAATATTTTAGTTGCAAAATAAATAATATCGAATTGATTGTTGTAAATGTTATGATTACTTACTGGCTCAAATTCATCAATAACACTGGTCTATACATGGTCAACAAACATATTTACTTGATCAATACGTACACAAACTAGATAGTGACGCGTCGGTCAACTCATCACGAGCGGTTATCGAATGATGCGGTCGAGGATGCGCCGTCAGGCAGGGGTGAATTCAGAACGCCTACGAGAGAGTCGGAGATTCATGAGGATTTGGGTTCGAATCCATAACTAACTAGAGGATGATAAAACCTTCTGAATAGAGCGACAACACAAGTTACTTTCAAGACAATTCGCCGCGTCGAAATGCGTTGCGTTGAAGAGAAGATGCGGCCAGAAATTCTACAACGCACATCTTTTAAACAATTGAAATACAAAATAATAGACTCAAGTATCGATCCAGCGAAGTTCTTTGCTGTTTTGAGGCCGAAAGATTTTGTTATGTATCCTGCTCTGTATCCCACTAGGCTTGCCTACTGCAAACCAAACTCGAGTCAACCCTTCAGGTATCCAAGTCATCGTTCCATCTCCTTTTGGGTCTTCTTTGACGTAGGGGAAATCTTGGTTCACATCTTCGGCCGGATGTATGCGACAGATATGATCCGCCCAGCCACGCGTTGGCTGAGCTGTTTTAAAGCCTACTTCCTCTATACCAGTTTAAGAGCACAGTCCTGTATTCATTCCGGATCGATTAATTTATACCAAAGGCTTCACAATCACCATTGAGATATATTTAATATACCGAAATAAAAAATATCTCTCACATACATTTTGCGGATCCTATACTACAAGGCTTTTAATTATGGAAACCAGACAACAATAACACACAGTGGCTATTCTTTGGTTCGACCTGACTGAATACCAGCCTGTACTGAAAGGGGGGCGGTAGAGAGGGGGTGAAGGGTAATCGAATGCGGCGACTAATTGATAGGGAATAGATTGTCGCCGCACAATCGACGGGGGAGCCCCGGCCTCGCTCTGCCAGGGTCCGAGTGCTCGGGACGCTTGTGTTTTTATTTCATTAGTCTATTCTATTCGACAGTCCATGTGTGTATCCCTTTGATGGTGGTTAGAGACCTTCATATAACTAACTATTCAACTGCCTCCTTGGTCTAATGGATAAGAGCTTTGGGCTCTTGACACGGAGGTTGTGGGTTTGAAGCTCTCTCTAAAATAAAATTTCGAACGCATCTGTGTATACCAAGACGCCGTTCAAGTTTTTTACGACCATTTCTTTAGCATCATTGCCAAGAGGTCGTGGGTTCGATTCCCACGGAGAATACCTAGTCACTTTGTGCGTTTTTCCCCAGTTGGTTAGGATATTGCAGGCCAAATGACTAGATTGTCTGAAAAGAACAATGATTTCGTGCTTCGGATGGCACGTTAAGCCGTTGGTCCCGGCTACTATGTCTGGTGGTAGTAGTCGTTACATAAAAACCTCGTCAGAGGCCGTAAGCCGGTCTGAAAAAACTCTGATATGTCTTCATTAAATAAAATCATTAGGAGACTCGGCCCTCAAACAAATATCTGAGGACACTTTTGTCCTATCAGAATCAGAACTTTATTTGTAAGAACATAGGTACATTCAGATTACACGATGAATAAAATGGTTCCAATGTTCTACCACACAGGGCATATAAAATATTAATAATTTGAAGCTAGTTTTATACAATTAATATAAAATGTCATGCAATATATAATTATACATGAAAAGAAAAGAAATATACAAAATGACATGCGAAATCCAAAAATTATCTATAGGTAGTCGCTGATAAGTGGTGAATGTTTTAACTTTAATTTATAATTAAAAAAGTCCTTAATTGAATAGAAACATTGATCAAAACCCCATTTTGTTTGTTGTATTAGTGGTAGTATTGCTCCATCTTGCTGACAATACAATTTTTAAGGTGTCCCCCGTGGGAATCGAACCCACACTCTCCGCGTCAAGAGCCCAATCAATGCTCTTAACCATTAGACCACGGAGGCAGTGTGTTGGAGTGTAAAGAGGTGTGAGTTTGGCCGCGAGCGGTTGTGTACCGCGCATATGACACTTTGAGCTTGCAACGAGGCTATGCCATCTCTTCTCACCTGTGTTTTCGATCAAAATACAATCCATGAGATTGGTATAGATACTTCCACAAACTTGGCAGGAAATGCAGTGCTAGTCGCAAGCAAAAGTCCGTTCATTTATAAATAAGGCTATGACATCTAGTTCTAATATTTATGATAGATGGTTTAAACCAATAAAACGGAATGTAAACGCAACGTTCAATAATAACGGACGAAGTTACAGCGATCACTAGATAGTGCCTGATGTATGACGTGGAAATATGAAATTTGAATCTGTTTTGAATGTTTATTTGTTTTGTTAGTCCGGTATTTGGAACACTGTGCAGCGTGCGTTTTAGATCGCGCAAACTTCATTGTATGGTTTACAAGATAGTTGGTAGTTGCAGCTTGTCTAAAGATCCCAGAAGAGTAATAACGTCTTGTATTATGTTGGTATGTTAAAAGATACGTGAAATATAATTGGGGTTTACGCCTCATTTGAGACTTTAACGCCTTATTAGTTTAATGGGTTTTTTGTTTCATTTTATACAAAACCTATCCATCGACAGCTTACTCGATTTATTAACTTTTTTTGTAGCCCCCTTTTCTTTATACGGGAGGAAAAATTTGTTTCTTCTCAAATACTATCTGTTTTTGGGTTACTGTTATCTGTCTTCATGCCAAATTTCGTTTTAATAGGTACAAAAATGAGGGAATATTTGAAGCAGGGCATACAAACAGACATAATGGACAAAAATACAAGAGTTCCTTGTTTGGCCACAAAACCCAAAAAGATGGCATACCTATACCCAAGTGGATTCGAGCTGTAAATGATCATGTTGAATACAATAAAATACGAATTAATCAAAACTTAACAAACTTAAAGTGTTATGATATGGCTAACAAACCACGCAGTCGGGCACACTGTGCAATAGATTACAATATAATTGTTTGCCGGCTCTCTTACAAACAAACGGTATGATTTATTGTTATAGTTTCCCCGCTCGTTTTCCTCAGCTTTGTGTTTAATTTGAGTGTCTGGTGCATGTTGTTATCATAATTCAGTTTTAAATAACTTAAGGCAAATTCTGTAACAACTGGCCTGTGAATTTGTATGAGTAGTTCTCTTTACCCAAGTTGAGCTTTTAATAAATCAGTAATAACCATTCGTAATAAATTAATTAATTTACGGTACAAGTTCAATTCATAGAAGTTGTGATTTGTGCTGAGTTTTTAAGAATTTATGTACGAAGTGCCGTGTAGAGCCGACCAAAAATATTGCACCGACCCCGCCTATCCCATGGGTGTCGTAAAAGGCGACTGAAGGGATTAACCGAAGGATGGGCAGCAGCGTTCTCCGAGTATATTAAGACCCAACTGCGGTCGCCAACCCGCCTGCCAAGCGAGGCGATTATGGAAAAACCTCTTATTTTGGGGTGGCCTATGTCCAGGAGTGGACGTATAAAAAAGGCTGAAATAATGATGACGATGGTGAACGAAGTAACAGAACTAGCTTTTTGGTGATGGAAATGCAAATTGTCGCGAGGAAATCTTTATAAACACCATGGCATACAAAAAATAAAAAAAAGAATCGCACTTATCTTTATGCTGGAAACAAAATCGACGATGATTTATTAAATGATGAAATCTGAAATTGTAAATTTTATTTCCTTAGCACAAGCATAACGCTTTCGTCAATATTCCCCGAAGGGGTAATAAGAGAGATACTATGAAAACCCCACTCTTCAATCTTCTTCTATCGAGTCGATGGCATGTCATTTTATATTTAGCTACACGGATAGCACTACCAGCAGCGTCCATAAGCTCCATTCACGTGCAAGTTTGCGGGCAGGAAAGGCAAGATATGAGATGGGCCATAGTTTGAGGGGCAACACCACATTGTTTTTCATAATGGCCAGTTATTCTTTTAGTTTATCATGGAGTTTTTTTGTTTGATTTTTGATTTACTAGTCAACGAGTGACATCACACGTTTTAATGAATGTCCGTGTGGTGTCGGCTAAGAATAGCACCATCACATTTCCTCCCGTGGGTGTCGTAAAAGGCGACTAAGGGATCTACCGGAGGATGGGCAGCAGCATCCTCTGAGTACACACATTCAATCCAACTGCGATCGCCAACCCGCCTGCCAAGCGTGGCGAATATGGAAAATCCTCTTATTTTGGGGGAGGCCAATGTCCAGCAGTGACCGTCTATCGGCTGATATGATGATGATGATGAGTCGACGAGTGACATCACACGTTTTAATGAAAACCGACATTATTTTATTAAACAAATATCTTCATTAATACTATATTTGTTTCATTTTAAAATCTCTAATATACAATTACATATCTCGAAATGGTTTTCGATTTGGCCGTCAAAAAAAAAAAGTTTACATGCCGTATTGCTTGAGAAAAGTTGTGGTAGAATAAAAGTAAATTATGATAGCCCAATGTGGAGATCTTGTCGTTGTTTGAGCTGATCTCTGCCTACACCTCTGAAAAAAATACGTGATTATATGAATATTTGCACTAGTTATGTCGTACATGAAGATATTTCAATATATCACCTTACACACACAAAATAGAGTAACAAATAAATTAAAACGAAAATGCATAATATATTAAAATGCCTGACGTGCATGAAAGGAAACTAGGTTCGGTAATTGTTATAGGAAACTCCTCGTTTATCACCACCATTATAATGTCCGCGCGGCGAGTGATCGAGCGCACTGTGCGGCGTAGCGCTACGCCGTAGCTCGTAGCGGCGGCGTAGCGAGTAGTGTTTGTTTTCTGCCATCATTTGCTATGATTAATGAACTGGGAATTGATTTATATTGGTTGTTTAAACGTTATTATATATGGGGGTGTAATATCAAATTATTTGTGCGTTCACATTGTAAAAGTTGTTCAGTTTGATGGTCTAAAGCGTCCCTTAAGAGTCCTTTTACCATTCAGTGGTACCATCATCACAATATTTTCTCTTTTTCTCAGCCAATATTGTAAGTATTATTCCAACTTACTACAAAACCCTTATAGATATTTTCATACAATACTTTTATTGGTTTTTTCTCTAATTTAATTTATTATTTATTAAATATTATTTATTGGTTATCAAGCTTAATGCTACTACAAGCTTAATTTTTAATACATCATCATCGTCACAGCCGATGGACGTCCACTGCTGGACATATGCCTCCTCCATGGATCGCCATAACGACCATTTTTAATACAACAAAATTTCAATTTTACAGCACCAATTACATGATAACATGTTTCTTTGGTTATGAATTTGAAGAAAAAACGGCGACTTAAATAATTTATTTCGGTATTCAAGTGGAATGTTAAAAACTATAAAAATTTTATATAAAATATCTTTTAGGCTTTTGTAGTAAGTAGGAGTACCTAGCTCTTTTTCATTTTTGGTTTTTATTATTGAGAAATCTTTTATATTGTCAAGAGGGCGCCACTGAACGGTAAAATCACTCTTAAACTAGATACGCATTTACAGGAACAGTCCTCCGCAGACTGAAACGATGAAAACCATCAAACTGAACAACTTTCACTACGAAGAGAACCTCACGAAAAAAACAGCTGTTTCATTCAAAACTGCTGTATCTAGTACCTACCGACTCAAATGTCCGAAAGCAGATTTTTCTTCCAGTTCCCTGAGCTCCATAGTGAAAGTTGTTCAGTTTGATGGTCTGAGTTTACCGTTTCAGTCTGCGAAGGGTTGTTCTACACCCTGTATATTGTATAAACACATAAACGCACGACCGTAAACCCCTCTGGGGTGACTAGAACCTTTGCTACAACGTATTAACAAGGCTCACTTTTAGCATACTCATATAAACGTCACATAATTATCGTATTATTAGCTAAGTGCTGACATGACGATTATTACAAAACGTTGCGCTAATTTAAACTCTATTCCTACTGATACAAGAACTTATAAATCTTGTTGTAATGTTACGGGTATAATGAACTCTATTACAATGTAGATAAGGTCGTGTATAACTGATGGCGGAGTACATGTGCAGTGCATTATGGTAATTAAAGTAGAGGTGACGCATAATGATAGGTTTCGTATTAATACGTCATCGTTAGTAATAGAGGGGGTTTTGTATGATGTGACACATTTTACTTATAATTTAACGGAATTTCGAGCATTTTAATCTTACTTACCCGACTAGGGAAAAGCCAAAAGAAAGGTTAAACTTTCATTAATATCTAACAATAACAAAATAAAAGATTATATTAGCACAAGCGTTAACTTCGTACGCGCGGACCACTGATTTAAAATATTCATAACTTTTGATTGAATAACCGATTGCAATGAAATAAGACTTAAATGTGAGAATGATGCGCGCACAAACAAACAGATAAACAGACATAAATGATGAAAATGATTTCTATGCATTCCATTACGTATCCTAAACGCCCCCAATGAATATATATGTAAGGTCTAACCAAATTAGCTGAAACTATTTTAAGGGTATGCTCAGACCATCAAACTGAACAACTTTCTCTATGGGACCAATATCGAAATCGCGAAAAAAAATCTGCTGTCCCATACATTCATACATTTGAGTTGTGTTATGCTTGCAGTTTTGTATGGGACAGCTGATTTTATTTCGCCATTTAGATATTGGTCCCATAGAGAAAGTTGTTCAGTTTGATGGTTTGAGCAATCCCTTAAAAAGTTTCAGCGAGTTTTGTTAGACCTTATATTGTAGGTTACTAACATATAAAATACACTTTTTAAATTAAAATAATCAATTCAAACAATCTTTCCACTAAAAAAACGTGTAAACAATTATTAACTTTTAAATCGTAACAAAACCAAATAAAAGACTTCATCTCTGTAATCTAATGAATGACATTTAATTCAAAACGAAAGTAGATGTCAACTGTCAGACGGACGGACGATTAAGAAATCAAAATGTTGTGCGCTAAGTGACAAAACATACAGCGGTCCGACTGTACTATGCGACTACTCCAATAGTCAAATAGGCTGTAAAACATTTATGAACATGTTAACCTGTGAAATGATACATTTTTATGTTAAAATAGTCAAATACATTTATTGCAAACTATAGGTGTTACAGGGTGACTAGTAAGTTAGCTACAAAAGAGCGCTACAATTTACCGGTTAAGGTGTACACACGGCGACACATCAAGCTATACAAAACCAAAATAAGCTGGCCGCGCGCAGGTCGAGTAACTTATAACGTCGCGCGGCCAGCTTATGTTGGTTTTGTATAGCTTGATGTGTCGCTGTGTGTACAATAATGAAATACCTACAACATAAAATTAATAAAAGAATATCAACTACAAATTAATTTATTCTGATTAACTACTACACTTAACCATTATTGTCAAAAAACTCATTCACAATTCACACTATAAAATAATTTTGTCCTAAGCCAATTGTTCACAGCTTTCTTAAAACTTAAATGGTGAAGAGTTTTATAAACATCAGGTATATTGTTGAACACCTTCATGGACATTAAACTAATGGTGTATAGTATGGATTTTATTAGTTGGCTAAGAAAATACTAATTATTTAGTCAAATGAAAGTAAATAAAATATAACCAATGCCTGTTTGTCCTTGTAATAAGGTAAGCTTTGCTATTTTAAAGATGCGTTGGAGATTATGATAAGTACCTACACGTATTTAAAAAACAGACGTATCTGCGAGCTATTTAAACCGATCTTTGTTATTAAAATTACAATTAAAAGCGGCGATGGAGGATGGACTCACCACGTGTCACATGGGACAGAGTTTTGGGACTGTTAGTGAAATTCGGATATGGTACTTACTCCTAGGTATATACAGGGTGTAAGTGACAGCCTAGCAAATACTGAAACGGTGAACTCAGAAAATCAAACTGGACAACCTTCTCTATGGAGCCTACCTCAGGAAAGGCGAAAAAAAATCAGCTGCCCCATAAAAAACTGCTGTACCTACCAGATTAAAATGTATGGGACAGCAGATTTTTTTGCGTTTCCTGGGGTGGCTACCGTAGTGAAAGTTGTTCAGTTTTATGGTCTGAGTTCACCGTTCCAGTATTTGCTAGGCTATCACTTACACCCTGTATAGAAAATATCTGACTACACACATCCCCGGAGAAAATAGTAATGAGAATAGGTTTAAAAAATATATCGTTCATAATGAATAATTGCAAAAATATTTTATTCTATATGAAATATTGTAACACAGTCATAAGGAAAACAAAAGTGTTTGATCTTAACATTTAAACTCTCCATCATTTATAACTCCTTAGTTACATTGCCGACTGTACATCATAACGACTTACATTAGCGGTCACACTGTACGATGTCGCCGATTGACTGATCACAAGTCACAACAGACTACTTAACGCCGTCCCTCTCGCGCCTACCCGTCTCACCCACGCACGAAGGAGACAGCAACACCGCATTTAGATCACGAGATTACAACCTTATACAAAACAAATAAAAACATTATGAACGCATTAAGACGTTTTACACTTATCGCGATACGAATCTATATTTTTTTCCTTTTTATTATAATTATCGATAATCTGGCAACACTCGGCATTATCGGCCATAATGGTTGTCTTGTTTTTTGATGTGGCAACCCTAATCACGTGTCAGATTTACCGAGTTGGTTCGTATTAAAGCTCTTCGCGGAGTTAATGATTTTGAAAATGGTTTTATTATTGAATTATTCGTTTTTTCTGCCTCCCCGTTAAGCAGATTTCGATTTTAATTGGTGAGTGATTAAGTCGATTTTGTTTTTGCTCCGGTCTATCGACAGGGTAATGATTCAATATGTTAATCAATCAAGTAATTTCGTTGGGAACTTTGATTCATTAATTGAAGCTATGAGTTGCAATTTTATGTAGGTACTTAGCGTGTACCTATACATAGTTATAGCGGTAAACAAAAGGTACAATTTGTTTATTGCAGTTGTAATTATAGTTCACTGTGTCTCTACGAATGGCTGATGATGTAGGTATATGAAACATTTCGAAAATTTAAAAATCATTGTTATCTTTTATAGGTGACCACCACCACCTAAAAGCTGAATTATCTATGATATATTATACTTTTTTCACTGTAGAGCCAGCATCAAGATATAAAACAATAACTGCTTTTCCATACATTTTTGTTGGCAGAGTAGCCCTTGAAGGTTTCAATGGAAAACCACAAAAAAAATTAGCCTTTGATTTACCAACCCAAAACTCACACACACCAAGAAAATTAAAGTTCAATGTGTTATGCATTTAATTTTACATCCATAACATTAATTTAATTATTATTGTGTATGTTTTTCGTTACCCTCAAAGTGGTTTTGATCGTGAGTTGCCTCAGCCTCTTACGTACCCTATAGCCCTAACTAATTCAGCACCTATTTCCTTCAGGTGAAGGCTCGTGCAACAGCAACGACGGTTACAGCCAACGCACCCCCGACAAATCCCCCACAGCGAGCGACGATGAGAGCCCTCGAGCGGCAGACGCCAAGAAGAAGCACCGTCGTAACCGAACCACCTTCACCACCTACCAGCTCCACGAACTCGAACGCGCCTTTGAGAAGAGCCACTACCCCGACGTGTACTCGAGGGAGGAGCTCGCCATGAAAGTCAACTTGCCTGAAGTTAGAGTGCAGGTCAGTAACCGCACTATTTTTACCACCTAACCTACCAGATACTAGTGCTCGAGCGAACCTTCAAGAAGAACCACCATTGGCGTATCTAGGGTTATTTTCCAGGAGCGGCGGCCCCCAGTGGCGTAGCGTAGGTTTTTTCCCGAGCTGAAAATTTGTAGCACCACTACTGAGCTGTGGTCATGAACTATTTCAGATTATGTATACGTCATTATCTTGGAGACTTTTACCACACTACGTATCGGTTATAACTAGAGAGATCTTGATCAATTTATGATCAGCCAATCTAGCCTCCTCTTTATCTCGAGGTCGCCATGAAGGTCATCCTGTCTGAAGTTAGGGTGCAGGTCAGTAACTGCAGTACTTTAACAAGCTGCTCGAGCTCGAGCGCACCTTCAAGAAGAGCAACTATCCCGATGTGTACTCGAGGGCGGAGCTCGCTATGAAGGTCAACTTGCCTGAAGTTAGAGTGCAGGTCAGTAACTGCAGTAGTTTCACCACCTGCAAGCTCCACGAGCTCAAGCGGGCCTGGAAACCCTGGAATTTCTTGCATTGGTATACCGTTACAACTGGAATAGATCAGAACTCTGACGGTCTAATGTAAGCTCAGTGCTATAATTAATAGAAACCTACCGAGCAAAAAAAAATGTCAGTGCTACTTGGTTGTGACCAGAATTCTGTCTGTAAACCGGCCAGACGTAGCTACCTACTGGAGACATAGTATTCCAGAGAAGGATAGGCCAGTTCCTGGAAGCCTCCTCTACCTGAAAATGTATGGTCCGGCACGGTATGTTTTGCCCATAAGAATTAATTCGTTAATTGATACAGGAGTTAGGTCATATCGGTTTTGAAGAAAGTATTTTAGGATTTGTGTTTATTTAATTACACCTTCTGTAAGTTAACGAAGTTTGGACAAAATTAGATTTGCAAAAAGGAGAAAAACGAAATAAATCAGTCATTCACTCGTACAAAAATTAATGAATCGATCAGCAACTACCTTGGTTTAGGTTCAAACGTGAATGAAAATATAACTTTACCGATCATGAAGATATATATTTTCAAATAAGAAACGCATTACAATATCCAAACCCTCCTACAGTGTTACTGCAACCGTACAAAATTCGCACAGTTCAACTATACATACAAACTGAACTGAATAAAACGTCTCTTTTATTATTAAGTGAAATGAGAGCACTTCACAAACACAGGGAGAAGGGTCCTGCGAGGGTAAAGGGCCAATAATGAATCCAAGGGGCTTATGCCACTCTATCCCCTTAGCTCTAAACATATGTCAAGCGAACTAAACGACCACTCTTAAAAGAACTCCGCCGTCCCCATCCTATCAAACATTGGAGGACGATGCCATCGATTTTACGGCTCCCGATAAATTGGTCACATCCTAATTGCTTTCTTATGCCGCGGTAAAAATGTGCGCGGTTGAACAATTGTGGTGCTTATATCTATGCGTTATGGTGTTTTGTAGGTGCATGTGTTAGTTTGTAGTGTTGTTTGTTAAGTAATGTGGTTGCAGGCTAATCTGTCACTTAGTTGGTAATAAAGGGTTGTCTTGAATGTTGACGCGAATGTTCCTATTTGCTAAGTTCAAGAGATTCTTTGGGTTAAGAATCGTGTGAAATCGTCTTTATTGTGATGTAATTATTTTGCGTTTGATTCTATTTCCTGAATCAAAATTAATCGTAGATTTAACGGCCTGAGATCTTGATCTACTGAGCTCATCGTGAGTCCGATTACAAAACTGCAATAGCAACCTGCCTGAGTCAAATCTACAGGGTCTCTCTAAAAATGCTGACTGTTTAGCCCGGTCATTTTACGGAGTTTTGTTAGGAGGGGCGGGGAGTTGATATGAATAGGACTTTTAAACTGTAACCGGCACGTTTTAGTAACAAAACGACTACCTAATAAATAATAAAACAAATTAAAAAAAAAAAAAAAAAGAGCATAGAAATAAAAATTGAGAGTTCTAACTTTAGAAAATTAATACCAATGCACTCATTTTTTTGAGTTTTAACAATATAAGTTATTTTTGAGCAATAAAAAAGCTATTAAAATAAAAAAAAATTGTATTCATTAGAAAACTACTAATGTATGTTCAGAGCCTTAAAAGTAGACTCAAATATTAACACCATGTTTGAAGTATGTATAATGGTAAATCCTTAAAATTTTGCAAAAAAAAGTTAACAAAAAACTTAACTTTTAGAGTGAGATAAATACTAATTTGGGGATGTTGCTGACGTGATTTTTCTTTATTTTGGTATATTTCTTGGCTCAAATTGGCTCTTAATTACTATACCGAAAAAAATATCAATTATTAATTTGAACCGTCTCAAACCCTAAAATAACTGGGCTAGTTTTTAAGGGAACGACTTATACAGGGTTCTTCTTAATATGTTGACAGCTTTTTAAGGGGATGATCAAACCATCAAACTGAACAAATTTCTCTATGGGAATAGAAATCGCGTGAAAGAAATCCCCTGTTCGATTCAAAACAGCAAATCTAATATTTTTCTCTTTTTGTATGTTAGTCCCGTAGAGAGTTGTTCAGTTTGATCACAGAGTACTATAATTACTACGTTTGATGGTTTGAACATCCTGTAAAAACCATCAGCACTATTATCATGAAAAGCCATTTGAGAACAGCTGAATTTATTTTTGTTTTTGATAAGAAATTCAGTTTGATGGTAGACACCCCTTTAAATGATACTCACAAAATTCTAGATACCCCGTATAAAGCCAGATGGAAATGTAATCTATTAGTATGAACGCAGAGTTAGTATAGTGCACCTTACCATACAGTGTAGTGTACCTGCATGCATAACAGGGAGGCATCGGCACGTTTAAGCGAATTACCGACAGTTTCCGTCGCAGACACGTCTAACTAGTGCCTCTCTCACTATTTTATACCTACTACGGGGTGTTAGGGTAAACAGTTGAATTATTTTAAGGGTTGATTGTACCCTGTCATGGGTACAATGATAGGGTACAATCACAGTAAACAGCTTTCCCAGCTGACACCAGGGCTCTGCCCATACGATAAGAAGAAGTCAGCTGAAGGCATTAAGCAAGGACAGTCTAAATGCCATTCTATAGGTTTTAAAACCTATAGAAAATTCGCAAAAAATATTTTAGACTGTCCATACTAAATGCCTTCAGCTGACTTCTTCTTATCGTGTGGGCAGAGCCCTGGTTTCAGGGTTTTTTCAGACCGCCTTACGGCCTCTGACGTGGTTTTTATGTAACGACTACTACCACCAGCGATAGTAGCCGGCACCAACAGCTTAACGTGCCATCCGAAGCACGGAATCATTTTTCTTTTCAGACAATCTGGTGATTCAGCCTGCAATGTCCTAACCAACTGGGAAATACGCACAAAGTGACATTTCACTAGGTGTCCCCCGTGGAAATCGAACCCATGACCTCCGTGTCGAGAGCCAATGCTCTCAACCATTAGACCACGGATGCAGTCAGTTGACTGAACGTTTGTATTAAAAGATAAAATATTTTTTTTCAAAATTTCCCTTTGTTCCTTAGGGAAAGTTATTCAGTATCATGAATACAATCACTTATAGTAATGCAACTGTTTACCCTAACACCCTGTATATGGACTACAACTGACAGGTACTACTACTAGATAAGTACCTACTAGGTATAAAATATCATACGACGTTGCAGGTTCTTGCCCGAGCACGTCTCGCGTGGTTATCGCGCGTCGCGTTTTTGCCTGCCACGAGGCTCCGCAATCCTCAATCTCTTCTTGTTCTTGACCAAAAACAATCCCTGAGATTGGGATAGATTCTCCCATAAACTACTTGACACTGGCGGGAATGCAGTGCTAACGCACAAGCAAGAGACCATTAATTTAAAATAAAAAAAAATAAAAAATGTACAGCATGCAGGCTGAATTTTAGAGGATCTATTTTTTTGCCCTAAGTTGTACATACTGTTTCCTTTTACCTTTGATGAGATAGGAAACATCAGTGACGTCATCCAAAGTCATCAAGGTCCTGTAAAAGTCATTGGCGAAATTTCAAAATAGCGTTAATGCTTGTTGTAAGTGTTTTATTCTTTGTGTTTATTGTCACCCGTATTTCCGTTACACGACAAAAAACTGTAAACTCCATTACCCACTTACAACTCCATCTAAAACTTAAATAAAAGCAATCCTATCTGATCAGATCTCATCTCTCAACTATTAATTGTGTCCTTTGTGAACGAAATACTCTAAACAGTGCCTTTTATAAGTCGTTCGCACGTGAACTGATTGTTTGTCGAATGTCCAAATTAATGTGACCTCTCTTGCGATTTAAATTGTTTGTGATTACAGTTCGAAGTATGTTGGAGGTTTATAATGCTATTGTATCCATTTTAAATTGATCTCTAAACAAATAGGTTTTCAAGTATTTTAAAAGACCCGTTTATTTTGAACTCTGTGATGTTTGGGATGGTTTGCAGTGGTGGGTTCATTTTGTGATGGTAGTTTGATGCATTAAGAAGAGAGAGGCTAACAAAGAGATGACGATTTAATCTTTCTTATACAGGGTGTAAACTTAAATAATACTAGCGTTAACCCGCGACTTCGTCCGCACAAATTATATACCAGATTTTAAGTCATATCATAAGCTATCAAACAAAAAAAGTTTCATCAAAATCAGTTCAGTAGTTTTTGCGTGATGCTCGATCGAACAAACATACAGGCAAACAATCCAAAAATTTGTGATATGGAATCAGGGACACCTAAAAACCATACCGTAACTTTTTTTTTGTTAATAACTTCAATGTACAGATACTTCTGTTACAGTTTTATAATAGTTATAAATAATATATACTTAAGGGTTGCACCAGACCATCAAACTGAACAACTTTTACTAAGAAGCCATCATCGAAATCGCAAAAAAAGTTTCTGTACGTCATTTTAGCCAAATAGGTAATGCAGTTTTGTATGGAAGAGGAACATCAGATTTTTCTTTCGTAATTCTTTCCGTGAACTTTAAATTAGCTATGGGATATTTAACTGTTTTAGTTGGTAGGGAATCGTTTTTTTTTACAAACCAATAAAATAAAAAATGTATCTTAAATCAATATCCGAGAAAACAATATTTATTTGCGCACCCTACAATTCAATTGGCACTTATCTCGCGCTCGACTTGCGACTAAATGCCCTAATAAACGTTTTCGTGCTAGACCCCCAGCTTGTTGCACCCCTGCAATACAAAATACATTTTAAATCTTTCACGGTAGAGTATAATAACTATTGTATACATAATGATTTTTGATCTATCCTTGTTTGTCCATGTATGTATATATTTGTACAAAGATAAAATTCACAAAATCATAAACCTTTGTTCAAATGAGGATTTTTACATTTTACCCGCCTGCGCCAAGAGGGTTATTTCTCACACCAATTGCGCTACAGCATCTCTTATAATTTTCATTTCAAAAAGTACAATACACATAATATTTTCAAATTGTTTATGAATTGTTTTCAGAATTAAAGGATATCACACACATCTTATTTTTATCTGTAATCTCGAGATAGAAACACTAAAATGCAGAAACGCTCATTAAAAAATAATCCTCCATTAAATCTCTTCTTCTTCTTCTTGTAGTGCCATCTCCTATCGCAGGTTGGCTATCATTAGGGTTATTCGAACCCTGGAGACCGCAACCCTGAACAGTGAGGTAGAGTTCATATCGAACCATTCACACAGATTCTAAAGCCAGAAAGGCCTTCTTCTACCAGGCATTCGTCTTCCCATAATTTTCCCTTGTATAATAATCTGGAGAAGTTGGTATTTCTCACTTCTTATAATGTGACCGAGGTACTGAAGTTTCCGAGTTTTTATGGTTTTCAGGATTTCCACTCTCTTTTTCATTCTCTGCAGAACCGCCTCTTTGCTAATTCTGTCTGTCCATGATATCTTCAACATCCTCCTGTATACCCACATCTCAAAAGCCCCAAGTCGTTTGCACATGGTTTGAGTGAGTGACCAGGGTTCAACACCATACAGGAGGATGGAGAACTTGAGAGAGCGGTTACATAGTAATTGGTTCATCTTCAAAAATCCACTCCGCGCCTGCTCTATGCGACACCGAATCTCAATGCTGTGGTTTTCCTGATCAGTCATACGGCACCGAGGTACTTGGCAATAGTAAAATCATGTGAAATCGGAGAAACTCCATAAAAATTACCGGATACGGCACTGATCTGTGTGGACAGACCTTAAATTAAATATTTTATTAAATATCTTGGATATCGTCCCACTTTATCTAGTCACCTTAGGATTCCTTGTTTGACTACGGAACCCAATAAAGACTACAACTGCAATGTGAAGCTACAGCTGCGACGCGAGGAGAGTGGAGTAGGAGGAGGGGAGGGAGGGGGAGGTAATCCCCGTGTCATGTGCATAACGCGCCGATTGGTCACGGAGCTCACTCGATGCATTTATTTTATAGCTTATGGTTATTTTATTTGATACTGTTTCTTTTTTATTTCTTGAGGGCTTTCCGTAGGAGAGGGAATGAATGGTTATTCCGAGTGGTCAATAGCGATGGCGTTTTGACGACAGATGGCTGTGAAAAATCACACAACAGTCGGTTAAAAATTGAATATCGGTTTATAAAAAAAAAATTACTACGACAAAACAGTCAAATAATAAACAGTTTAAGCTAAAATATACTAATAATTGGGTACGGGTTAAACGGGTTTGTACCACGCTTTTGGTTGTTTTTAGTATTGCGTACCAAAATTGGCAAAATGAAACACTATAGAATCACCTCGGTATCTGTCCGTCCGTCCGTCTGTCACAGTCATTTTTTCTCAGAACCGTTTTTTGTTGTGTTGTTATTAACCGCGCAAGTCTCAAAAACGGTATGAAGTAAGTAGCTTTTTTAAATAAGCACACAAAAACATGAAGAGATACTTCGTCAACTAACCCTTGAAAATTCCCTATAAAGAATGTAATGTGTAAAAACCGCCTTCAAAAAAACTAAAAATGTAAAAAATAATATTGCAGCCGATGACTTTTTCGTTCACATCTATAAATTAAATACAGTAGAACTAGCAAAGAAAATTAAATTAAAAGGCCAATAATTAGCGAACGTTAAGAGATACCGAAACGAACAAAAACTAAGCTAATGACAGCATCCATTACCCTTTTCTTGTTACCCCTAATTATGGGAGAATTTGCGGGTAATGGGGAAACTAATCCATTATCGCTGCCTAGGAAGGAACTATTGTTTCTTCCTTGTTAAAAAAATATATTATTGTGTAGGTATACTGTCCTTCTTAATATGCAGACGGTTTTTTTAGGGGATGATCAGACCATCAAACTGAACAACTTTCTATATCGGACCAACTGCAATCCTACTCGACCCAAATGTAGTAATCTAAACTGTGACAATAATGAGTAATTCTTCTTCTTATCGTGTGGGCAGAGCCCTGGTGTCAGAGTATTTTCAGACCGCCTTACGGCCTCTGACGTGGTTTTTATGTAACGACTACTACCACCAGAGATAGTAGCCGGGACCAACGGCTTAACGTGCCATCTGAAGTACGGAATCATCTTTCTTTTCAGACAATCAAGTGAGCCTGCAATGTCTTTCTAAAACCAACTGGGGAAAACGCACAAAGTGACATATCGCTAAGTGTACCCCGTGGGAATCGAACCCACGACCACCGTGTCAAGAGCCCAAAGCTCTTAACCATTAGACCACTGTTGTTAGTTAGTGTTGAGCTGAAATCTTTTAAAATATCTATCAAGCTAGCTTACTGCTTCTCCTGTGCTGTAGCTCCTCGCCCCGCTCACCCCTCACCCGGCGACGATCCAGTTAGTGCAATTAATAACTATTATAACTTAATTCTGAGCGAGTGAGCGAGAGGTGCGGACCCAAGAGCTGTACTCTCTTGGAAGCGGCCTCTTTTATACAGTGTAACATTTATTCTTAATTTAAACCATCAAATTGATCAACTTTCACTTAAGAAATCGACATCACGCAAAAAAAATGCTCTCCTACTCTTCTTGACCCAAATGTATGGAACAGTAGATTTTATTTCGCGTCTATTTAACACCCTGTATACAGGACACATTTTTAAGTCAGTGTGGATACTTTAACCCACAGACTTCTGTATTTTAACCATGCATTCCTCGTTCCTAGATGCATTCTAATTGTCAAATTGAACAACTTCCATTATGGAATCAAATTCGATATGCCAAAAAAAATCTGCCGTCAATCGTATGGAACGTTTGATTGTTCAGGAGTTTTATATGGAACATCAGATTTTTTCAGTCAGTTTAATTAGATCCAACAATATAAAATTTCATATTGAAAATACTTAATGCAGCAAAGATTTTTGACGTCATAGGTTAACTCTACCACCGTTACTGAATGTAAAGAAGAAGCGGCCAGAAACTACACAAACTCTCAAGCTAATACAACTCGAATCCTTTTCAGTGCAGTAAAAAATATAATCTAGGTATTAACGTAGCTAGTTCTAGTACATATTAGGCACTAAGCGTTCGGCGGGGAGTGTTAGATTTATAATTAAGTTACGGACGACGGAGCGGTGTTAACTTAACTTGTGCACTATATAAACTTAACTAGGTATCTGTACTTGTACATTTACGTGTTGAGTCGTGTGTTATACAATTATACGGCTTACACCCCGAGGCGTGCGAGGAACAAAATTATATGAATTTGTTGTTCTTAATAGACCATTTAGGTCCGCCACATACATCCGAAATAAACCTGATTCGGAATTAGATTCCGTATGGAGTGTTGCCGCTTTCAGAGACCTTTTCACTAGATCTACGACAACGTGATTTTTTTTATGTCTGAGGTGGCATATTTTAAAGCGATTTTTGAGCGTAGGTTTTGATGGAACGATACCGTTTCGTGACGGTGCAGTTGCGACGTCGTTGCGGCATAGTTCGAAATCGCCTACGCTCAAAAACCGCTTGTGTGATAATGGTTCATGCCATTTTGTATGCAGATTATGTCTAATGTTAAAACTATCGATAGTCTTCCGATATAGTTGCATTAATATTGGAATAAAATTTACAAACCATCATCGTAACATTCGTAAAATCATGACTCATGACCTCAGTACTTATCATGTATAGAAATTGTTTTGTTTTTTTTTAATAAATACCTAAAAATGTAATAATTGTCATTCATTTGGCGTTTCATACATTTTTATTTTAGGCATTTTTTAAACAGCACTCTAATATTTTTTGTAACCATAGTTGACAACACTGAATCCTGAATCAGGATTCCGGATCGCAATCCCGTCCGTGTGTGGCGGACCTTAAGCTGTTTTATGTCGTGTTTGAAGGAAGGAGTAAGAAACTAAGGCAAATTTTAAGACATGCATAAAGAAAAAATAGCTTTCCAGATTTTTGTATTCAATATAAAATAAACTATTGTAAGTAGATATTGCTAGTAAATTACCATTTACTACCTACACTTAATCTTAATTACTTTAATGATAGAATTTACAGAAAATATCAATCAATCAATCAATTAAACTTTATTTTACACTTAAAAGAAATAGAAATAGAAATCATTTATTTGCCTCAAATAGGGTACATTTTAAATTAGGTGTTATCAAATAATATATCAGTTAATAATACATTAAGATCATGCCTATCTAGGCATTAAAAAACATAGTATACAGAGAGAAATAGAATAAAACAGTAGGTATGGCAGTTTTCTACGGGATCCCTGACTACACAATGGTGTACTTAAGTTTAATAGTAATACTTGCATTAATTTAAGGGGTGTCTGTAATTACTTTAAGAGAATTTGCAAAAAAAATACTAAATGCAATCAGCTGATCGAACGTTTACGTTTGTATGAAAAGCTGAAATTTTTGATTGCGTATTTCCCTTTTCCTTGGGGAAAGTTGTTGGTTATCATGAGTAGGTACAAACACTTACTATTAATTAATGCAACTATCTAACCTAAATCTAACACCCTGTATAACAAATTATTAAAAAAATACATTTCAATAACAAACGTAAGTTACAATTTTGCATCTATGTAGATATAGCGTCTACGAAACGGCGCGTCGGTCGTCTTAATTATTACCTATGTAAGGATTTTGTATAAGGTATAGTTTGTACTGTGGAAGAATTTTTGTAATGAATACATGCGGTTCAAACACCTCATTTTGTAACATCGGTAAAAAATTAAGCCACTCCCCCTTTTCTCTCGACGACGGGTGACGGGATGACGTCACAGACGTCGCGACGCCACCTACCGATCCGTAAGGGAAATTATATTTACATGACGAGCTTTATTACATCCAGTGTATTCTCACCCTCTGCTCGTACCCTAATGTCTTTATGCTTGATGTTATTGTAGGTGCTTACTTCTTTATTTTATTGACTGTATTTTATTTGTGAGATAGGAGTGTGTCTTGGCGTGTGTTATGAAACGCCACATCTACTTCGTGTAGGGTTAGCAAAAGTTGATTTTAGTTACCAAAATACTCTTTAAAAATACCTTAAGACCGCTTTTATTTCTTAGGTTTTCCATATTTATTTTAGTATAATATTGCATGTATGCATTTGCTTAATATACTAAAAGACGTTATAGACGTTATTATACTACGTTTTGCAATAAATGTATTTGACTTTGACTTTGAAATATGAAAGGTCCTAACCTCTAATCCTATCTATTTAAATTTTCACATGAAAATTTAAGTAGAATATAAAAATTATTTACTTATTTGCTTTACAACTTATGTTTGACGTAACCTCAGGGTTAAAAGATCCAAAAAAAAAAATAAAAGAATTAAAAAAATAAAAAAAACTTAAGGTTAAACAATACAGTATTTTTAAAGTGGTCGGGAAAATACTTCTACCTTCGACTGATAAAAGGTAGTCCTCAATACAGGTAAAGCCTGGAACATTGCATAAATATTTTCATACATTCATTCATACACTCAAGACCGTAATCCCTGTCTGGTTACAAGCACGTATCCAAACTTTAGTTTCGGGGGAGGGGGGATATTCATAGAAAAACGATAAAAAAGTAAGTGTTGCAATCACTTTTCCATACAATTGATACGTGCCTGTAATGGATACGTGATACAAAACGTAATGGATACGTGCCTGTCTGGTTAATAAGAAACATATCTAGAACTAGGTAACTGTAGCAATTATACCTATTGAAAGTTTTAGGAACTAATGTCGTATTGCTGGATCTATCTTTAATCCTACTTTGGTACTTTTAATAACTATTGTAATTATACAAACTTTAATTATACTTACCTATCATTTCAAACAAATAAATCTTTGCTTTAAATCAGTTGCTAATTTAATAAGGAGCAACAAAAAAACGCCAAAAGAAAACGGAAATATCAAGTTCAGAGTTCCGCCGGCCGTTTCGTGTAATCCACACCGATATGATACGTACGGAACCCACTATTAGCTGTTCTTTATTCTTTTTATAATTCTTTGTATTTGCATCCATTTTATCTTGACCCTTCTTTCTTTAACAGAACGTAGTTCGCTCCTCTTAAGAAGTCTCGTGACGGAAGTTTTATGAGAAGTGCATAAGGACGATAATTGTTTGATTTGTAGGATTATAAATTTTAAATTTTAAAAGGTCGTAATATAATGGTTAATATAATTGAATTACCCCCATAATTTCCTGTACAAATAAAAGTTGAACAGGAAAGAGATGTCAAACTTTAATCAAATTATTATAATAATGGAGTATTGGTTATGATTAGCTTTTGAATTCTTTACAACTATTTATTAGGGACGCTTTTGTAAAATTATGAGAATAATTCTATCATTAATTTATACAATGAGAAAAAAGAAATCAATACGTTTCCTTACATGTTTTTTGAAAGCAAAATTCTAGCTAGAGTCATCTATCATTACTTGACACTTCCATCCATACCTACTCGATCGAAATCTAAGGGACAGCTAATTTATAAAAAATATTTTTATCGTTGTCTCCATATTAAAAGTTGTACAGTCTAAACCTTTGATTAAATTAAAATAGCATAGATAGGTTACTAGCCTATAGCGCATGAACCGCATAAATTGATCCGCCGTCGCCTAATTCGCAAATACGAGCGGCATTGCGTAATTGCAATACTTTTTTGATTTGAGGAAAAAAAGAGGCACCACAATGCCTTCGTGTGCTTTTACTCGTACATATCATTCAAAACACAGAAGAAATGCAAAGTAGCGCTTTTGCTTCGGAGACGAATGTCGCCGCTTGTCTTCCCACTGACGCTGCTAAAATTACTCATGCCCACTCACTCGCACCACGCCGCGCGCCTTATGGTGTTATGCAAATCATTGCATAACCTGTGGCGACGCGTTACTTTGCACTTTTAACCCTCTTATAATGTTCTGTGATTCAAAAAGAAAAATTAAATCAATGCAAATAATGCAAGAACGTCACCTATCTTACGATTTTTTAACTGATCAAAGGTCTGAACCCTCTAATTTAAATATTAGGTGTTTTGCTACAGTGAGACAGAATAGTTACCGCTGCTGAAGCGACCATTTTGTTTTATTTAAATTAGCCCTATTTGCATGTCAAGGAATCAATTACCTGACTTATTTAGTTAATTTAATTTAAACTTGTTTGCCTTGCCATTTGAGGCCTAAAATTGACCACCAACTTGCCTCCACCAATTCGCACTTCGTCTGGGTGGTGGAATAAAGCCCAGACTCTCTCTAGACTTGAGCATTCATTTTTATGGGAAGAGACCTACTATACCCTGCATTATGCATTATGATAGGCTGATGATGATAACGATAAATGTTGTCTTTCATGGTTAAAGTTATGAAATATGGTATCCGTATTGTGCACGCGTGGATTTAGCCCAAAAATTATGATTATACCCCACAAAGACAAAGCTCCATTCAATCGGGCTACGATAAGCACACTAAAAGGCGCGGCGCCGCCCGTGGACAAACTGGCTCGACCATTAGACAATTCATAATTCATTTATTCATTGTTGATTCCACACGTTACATAAGATGGTATAATTAATTTGTGGTACCTACAGCAATCTGCCTCTTCAAGGCATTCAGGCATATCATTTTTATTAAGTATTTTACAATGTCAAACGAAATTTAATTAGAAGTATTAACAGTGCGGTAATAATAATTAATATAGTTTAAAGACTGTATTTTTTAGGATAGGGTACATACATTAACAATGTGATAATTATAATGTGATAATATTACAATAGAATTTATACATGCTCAATTGATAAGGATTTGTCATCCAGATATTCTTTCACATTGTAGTAACTTTTGTCAAGTAGTAATTTTTTTAGACAATTAACAAAACCATTACCCTGAAGGCTTTTTAGTGTGTTTGGCAAGTGGTTATAAATTTTCATAGCCATATATTGCCGTCCGTTTTGATACATGGAGAGACGCGGGGTGGTGGGGAGGAGTATGTTATTGTTTTGTCTTGTCTTGTAGCGTCTGTCTATGTCGCTGGCACGTGGGAAGTAGGTCGGATGCTTCCTCACTAGAATGTACACGTACAATGTACAATCAATGGGTGTTGTGCGTCACGTGATCATTTTGTGCGCTCCTTAGAAGCATTGTATCAGGGTCCTTCTTTAAGTATATGCTGACACTTTTTAGGTGATTTTAGACCATCAAATTGATCAACTTTCTCTACCAACCGGACCAACATCGAAATCGCAAAATAAATCTGATGTATGCATACATTTGGTTCAAGTAGGTTTGCAGTTTGTATGGAAGAGCTTATTTTTTTCGCGATTTCGATGTTGGTGCCATAGAGAAAGTTGTTCAGTTTGACGATCTGATCATCTCCTTGAAAAACTGTCAGCATTTTAAGAAGGACCCCTTATGTGGAATATTTACTCAATTGTCATTTCATTACAGGAGCCCTTCATTCCATCAGTGGGGACGATAGACGATAATGATAGTTAAAGTAGCTAATGTCATTGAAAAACTCAAAATTCTACTTTATTAGACATCTTAAAGCACCTTCCAGAACTCAATAGCATCTAAAAGAAGCCGTTTCAATCATAATTACCTCCTAATCTGTTCTACCATCACGCTGCGACACAATAGCACCAAACAATTATACCGCCACTTTTGTCCAGTTTATATGACAGTGTCAAATATCATTACATCTCACTTACAACCCAAAATTTACTCTTACTTCAAGAGGCTATAGTTCAAAATGTATTAGCTCAAACTGTGAAAGGATACTCTTCAAGTGTATGTGCAAACCGACGGCGAATATTCTCAGCTTTATTCCCAAAGTGATAGAGTTGAAAGTGTTCAGTGTGATTGCAAGTAGATGCCGCCACTGGATGCCGAATTCAATGGTATGAAATAGAATCTGGTATTGAATTGGAGTTGAATTGTTCGTGAAATTGGACGGATAATCTCCTTGCGCTAGCGCAACGCTTTTGTGTTGATAAACAAAATGGCGGACCTAATGGCGCTTAAAGATTTTACTATTTAGCACTAAATTAAGACGGTTCTATTGTAAAAACTTGTAAAACAGGACCTTATACTACCAAAATACCTATGATAAAACTCAAAAGACGAGTAACGGATACGCCAGTCATATTTTATACTGCCAAAATACCTATGACAAAACTCAAAAGACGCGTAACGGATACGCTAGTCATATTTTATACTGCCAAAATACCTATGATAAACCTCAAAAGACGCGTAACGGATACGCCAGTCATATTTTATACTGCCAAAATACTTTAAAACTCAAAAGACGCGTAACGGATACGCCAGTCATATTTTATACTGCCAAAATACCTATGATAAAACTCAAAAGACACCGTCATTTTGGAATAAATGTTACAAGGACTAAATGAAACTTAGCAATATGTGTAGAGTAAAATAAAATTAGAAAATAAGTCGATTGGTGATGATCTGCAGAAGTTGGGGGAAAGGTCTTTATCCTTACGATACGTTTAGCTTCAAGTGTGTGAACTTGGTAATCTTTCTCATTAGACAATCACTCAATCTTCAACATATTCACGGGTTTTATTTCCGACAACCAAACGGCGGTGGTAAGCGCGTAGATGAGAGGACGCCTGAAAACAATTTTAGCTTTAAAATTCTATTGCTATCTGGAACATCCTAATGGTAAAGCTCGAGCACAAACGTGCCGGCCGCCATCTTGAGACACTCCGCTAATCAACAGCGCGGCAAATCATCACTTAATTGCGTAATTAACGCAAATTAAGCATAAATTAACTAATTACGCTTTCGCAAGGGAATTAATTAGCTTTGCCGCGCTCTCCGCGTAGGGCTGCACCTGGCTGCAATCACATAGATTGTCTAGATTTTTTTATAAGTGTTTTTGAAATTGATTGTGAATGTGATTCACAGTAAACTATTACATACAATAATACTCGAAGTCTTACAAAAAATACGTTATTATACGCTATAATGTGCAAAACATAAAAGTATAATAGAACCATAAATAAATAACACAGGCTACGTGCTTTATTTACCAAGTACGTACGTAAGTGGCCAAGCCACATTATTTTAACTAAGGTGTAGAGTTTGTGAAGAGAAGCTTGGCTCTTCATGAGATCTAATAACTTTTTCACAGTGCAAGCTAATATGGTCTCGTCTTGGCAACATTTTACATGAAAATGTTTTTGGTGGGATATTAATTTCCCGATTTTTAAATTCACAATCTTGTAGCAGCCCTAGGTCAAAGACGCTCATTCCATTTAACTAAGATTATGTTTTAAGTAAATTGTGTGACAAATAAACACTCTTTGTTCTCTCGTTATTTATTTATTTAAGTGTTTGTTCTCTTTTTAATTTATATTTTATTAATTTTGTAATTAGCCTTAATTAGATTAGTCTTAGATTATTTAAGAGTGTTTTTGTAAGCGACATTTATCAGTCACTATAGCACAGTATAAGAAAGAGTATCTATTACTACATAAAGTAACAGTACGGACACTACCTGCCTCCCACCTACTTTTTACCTCACCCCCTCTATCGCCCTCTGGTTACCCTGCATTTACCTGAGAAGAAGACATAAGGTTCAATTTCTTTAGTTTCGCATGAGCTGACGTCATCTTGTCAATTTAAATTTTTTGTATGCAGTGTCCGGGCTGTGACTATAGTGCGTCCGAGACAGCTCCGTGGTTTTGACATTACATTAAGAAAATATTTGAGCCGTAATACCTTTAAATTTATGATAGATATTAATAAATCTTGTATATTTTTAGTGTGTTATAAAGTTTAGACAGCTCAAACAGCTTTAAAAAGTACAATTAAATCTCTAAAACCTACTGTTAAAATCACTGAGCTATCTTAGACGCACTATACGTCATACATAATTTCATCCTGAAGTCGAATTCGCCTAAAAGTGAACGTTGATTACAATAATTATAACGAATGTCTGACCGAAACCTTGGCTTCGGCCACTCTCGGCCAAAAAAGTACCTTCGGCTACACATTCGGCTTCGGCTAAAATCAATTTGGCCATGCTTATTAGTTTTAGCCAAATTTCGCATTGTATAGAGAGGATTGGAGAAAAAGAAGGGAGGCCTTTGCCCAGCAGTGGGACACAAAATAGGCTACACAAAAAAAAGATTTTGGTATGTTAAGAAACTATTACGTCCTGTCAAATTCTTTAAAATTTTTAGATTTTCGCAAATTGTAGCTCAACCTTATTTAATTAACCATAAAGATTATTATTCAGTGAGTAAGTTAAGTGTGAATGTACTGAGCCGACAAATAGTTAATTAACAGTCGAGACGCTTTAAAATTTAATTAACGGTTAGAGAGTTTGTTCTTCGTCGGCTATAGTCTAGACTTGCACAAGTCTCATTATTTATTGACGATTCTATCTATTACACTCGTGGAATTGGGGTCGTTTTAAAGCTGGAACAGGGTGCTTCAGACCATCAAACTAAACAACTTTCACTATAGGACCAACTTTGAAATCTTGAAAAGACATTTTTGTCAACAGTAGATTTTTTTCGCGTTTTCGATGTTGGTGCCATACAAGTTGTTCATTTTGATAGTCTGAAGCACCTTGTTTCGGCTTCAACGACCGAACGGCCCGATACCACAGGGTGTATGTCAGTCATATCTCCTGTAACTATGGTTGGCAAATAAATATTATTAATATTACTACACAGTGTATAAACTTAAAATCGATAGGTACATACTTTATCAAAAATCAAAACAAAATAATTTAATTTCAGATACAGTCCATAGATTGATAGTAAGCTATGTGAGGTGCGAAGGTGGAAAGTTTCTCATTCATCTCAAAGTTTCTCATTCATTCATCAATACTCATTCATCCTTGAAGTTTTCTTCTTCTTTTCCTGTCATTGTTCTCAAAGACTAGAGTGGTTGTTCTACAATTAGCGGCTAGCCTAATTTTTTTGCTGAAAGTGAAAGTATACTTAGTTTTAATTAGAGTTTATTCCAATCCCAAGTGACTTGGGAAACCCAAGTCCCACATGCAACTGCAAGTAGTCCTCTCCCACAAATTAGCGTTGTAACTCGATACAGTTGCGTCAAATAAGTCGCAATCGCATGTCTGTGACGGACGCTGGCATGTGCGTCAACCACGCGGGACTACAGAAGTCTCAATTTAAATGAAAACCGATTTCAAGAACTAACTTTATTCAGTTTGTGAAGATTTTAACTTCGTTCCTACTAGTATTTTCTTTTATTTATACATTAATTAATGGCGTTTTATCTGTGATTATGAATGCACTTCTGCCAATGTCAAGCAGTGGGAGCATCAATTCCAATTTCAAGGATTGTTTTTTTAACACAATTGAGAAAAAAAGATAAAATACCCTCGTTGCAAGCTCAAACGTGAACCGCACGCACACCGCACGAATGATACAACCGCTGGTGGCAAACATGAAACGTGACTTCTACTAATATTTTATAACTGCAAAAATATCTGTATCCGTCTGTTAGTTACGTTTTCACGGGTAGACCGCTATACTTATTTTGACGATATTTGGAATAAATATTGCTTGAATTCTGTTGGACTTACACTCAGTTTCGGAAGCGATCATTAAAGTTAATCCTTCATTAAATCTCTTGCCGTCACTTTTTATCTTGTTCACATAGTAAAAGACAGCAAGAGATTTAATGGAGGATTAACTCTAATGAGCGTTTCAGCAACTGAGTAATAGAGACAAAAACTCGAAGTTGCAAGTAACAGTTAGTAAATCCAAAACTCTGTGCTAGTCCTGCAAGTACAACGCACATGAGTCACAAAGTACAGGGTAACCGTGCCACTCGTGGACCGTGATTAGCGTCACGTGCCGCCCGACGCGACGCGTGGCGCCGCGGCTAATGAGAGACGATACTGTATCGGTGATGTGCTGCGCTTGAAGGTTTACACCTTATTTGTTCTTGACTTTTAATCAAATGATAATATTCAATAAAAATACAGTGCGTATGCACGTTAGGCTTCTTCAAAGGAAATACATCACTCAAATCCACAACAGGCTTCATCAAAGAAAATATAGCACTCACATCCATAACACAATAATACCGTCTCATCGAAGCTCGTTCACTTAACTTAACCTTTAAAGGTTAAAAATAAATGTCTAAGCTTTAATTATTTGACTCAAAGATTTTATTTGGTTTTCGCTGCTCAGACCAAAAAAAATCTTTATATTTGACTAATTATAGAGCTTATTCTTTGAATCAAAATGAAATTATATCTAATGTTTAACTTATTACAGCCTATAAAGTAATAGATGCGAGTATTTGTGATATTTCATAACATCTTCACTCATGAACAGAATAAGAAACAATCGAGAAAACGTTTAGAACAAAACGTTTATTCACATTATTATAAACAACAATTATAACTTAATATGTTACTTTTTCTGGTCACAAACAAAATAAGGGAACGGTGACCAGATCGGGACCCCACACAAAAGTATTGTATCGTTCTGTTTGTAACTCGGGGGAGATACGCTAATAGCGTAGAGGCGGTGAGAGCGACGCTCGACCGCGCTGTTGTCACGCTTTTAGATTTGTATTACATTTTAATTTACTTCCTATTTTGGGGTTAGGCTTTGTTACACTGTGGGTAAATTTTGTGGTACATGTTGTTGGCTACAGGCTTAATTAGCCACACTGATAATTTGAGGAGAGGCTTGGATCGTTGAACAAAAATTAAGATTTGTTTTATCGTTTAAATAATTAAGCATAGCAAAATAAAAAAAAAGGAGCTTCATGTAGGTTTTTTGTCTTTGAATCGTACTAGTATAATGGCGTTGCTTGTGAAACTTAGTCAGGAGCCTGTCGTGGCGGCTTTAAAACACACTATCAAGTCGACCAATATCTCGACTCGAGGTAGTGGTCGACTGAGCGAGCAATATTGAGTACAATACAACCCACTCTTTATCACCCCTCTTCCTGTAAATTATTAAGTACAATAACCGGAAAGCTTGTGGGGGGCCACAAGGTAGACTGACGACCTGGTGAAGGCGGCGGAAACCCATTGGATGAGGGCAGCGCAGAACCGATCACTGTGGCGATCCTTAGGGGAGGCCTATGTCCAGCAGTGGACGTCCATCGGCTGAGATGATGATGATGATGAACTGGAAATCACAACAAAAACCGTCAAAAAATTCATTAAGCACACTTTTATCCATGCAGAATATTTTAATTCAATTGCTCCATCCAAACTCCATTTTCAATTACGTCACAGTTAAAAAAAAACTGCAATGAAAGGCTCGCCTCCCTGCCCCTCCCTCCCCGCGCACCCCGGCTGGAACAACATCGCTGGGCCTTAATTAGTTTCCCCCTACAAAGTTGATTCGATTGCGTTCATTCCATTCATTCACTTGTTCGCTACAATGTTAAACTGTAACCACTTCATTCTATTGCCTGTAATTTGTTTTCGATTTAACTTTTTTAACTGCTATCGCAAAAAAGTGGAGTATGTTATTCTACATTGTAACGCATACAAGCAGGTGCAGTGTCAGTTTAATCCCGACGGTTTTAATATAAGTTGTTCTGGATTAACACATTATTTTATCGTTTATCTAGTATTTTTGAATATATTTTCAGTATGTTATTGGAATAGGCCGCTTATAACTCGACAACAGCTGTTTAATGGAGGATTTCTTTTTATTTCCTTTACTAACCTTTATTTATGACGTTTAAATAGTTTTAACGGACAAGGAATTATCTTTACATAGGTTTTTTGTTTTCGTGCTTACTAATCAGAATAGCAAATGATAATAGATTGGGATAAAAAGGGGTGGAAAACTTGAGTAAAACCTTTTCCGATAACACAAGTTTAAAAAAAAAATTTTAATCACATCGCAAGTTATTTGTCGTTTATCTAATCCGCCGACCTCCTCATGGGACATTATATCTTGAATATAAAAAACCCTGCAATAGAATCCGATATACAAAAATCATAATTGTCACATTACCAAAGTCGTCGATAATATGTAAATTAAAACATTGTATTTCGTAGCAACTCTGTCGCCGGCTAATGGTCGAATTCAATCAGGTTTATTGAAATTCAATCGTTTTATAATTTACTTTCGAATTGATTTGATGGCGTTCAAGATTTAATCGTATTAATGTTTTCATTTGGATGACGTTTAACTTTGTCATTTCCGTTTATGACTTTATCATCAAATTACATAGTAGATTCGTCATTGAATTTGGTATTAACCCGTTTCCCTTGGGGCTTATTGTATCTTCGAGTAACATTTGTGATTAAATCTAAGAGGAAATAACATCTAATTTGAATGTTAAGTAACTTATTCATATGGGTTTTGTATTAGTATTAGTAATCAGTATCCACTTTCAGAGTGTCTTTACAAAATTAATGAAATTAAATGCATTAGGCAAGGTGAGTAAGACTTTATAATATGCTTACCTAGTTTTTTTGTAAATCCCTACCATTCGTCATCATAATAATATCATAAAAAATAATATATATTCTTGCCTTCACAATCATCATAGGCCATCCCATTAACAAAGGATTTCAGCAATGTTGTAGGAGAAGTTCTTATTTTCAAGGCTACTTAATCCTATAGGAGAGTAGCACACACGTGCGCAACCTCGACAACATAACTAAGCACCGGTAAATGACGGTGGGATTGTAAGTGGAATCATTATAATATGCCTTCTGTCACGTTTCTCTGCCAAGTGTGCGAACGAGCATGCTTCATCATGAGTAGTTCAACCGACTTTCTTTCGACACTCTCTTCTAATGATGGAGAAAAAATCATCACCTGAAATGTGAATTTCAAAATTAAATACGAGTATGAGGACTATGAAGCCATAATCTTTTCTTTAATTTTCATCAATCTGATTACACTCAAATGACTCTTTCTCTAAGAGGTACTATTGGCTACAGCTGACGCACAAAGTAAATAAAAAAAATCAATTTCCGAATTAGTCAAACACCACTATTTACAGTGTAAATATTAAAAACTCATAAACTTGACGTGTTCACAGTTGAAGAAGTTCAAATGCAACGATATGTTTGCTCACAAACTATTACACGCGTCGCGTCATCGTCCCCGTCCGTCGCTGACTCGTGCTGCAAACAGACGGACACACGCACCAGTTTGTTGGCACTAAATGTAGTTAGAACAAGAGGGATGACTCAGAGAAATACAACAATCTCAATTTAGGTAAAAATGGTTACATGAAACCTACCTAAACACAACAAATTTTCGGCTTATTCTTTGATCGCCACGTCGATGCAAAAGGATGTATCCTATACTAATCGTGCTTTTTGTATGGACAAACCTTCGATCGCTATCGATCAAGGTGTCGTAACTCGTAACCCTAAACATCTGCTCAGAACGAATTCTACAGACATTGAACATAATAATTAGCATGGCTGGTATTGACCCAAGATTTGCAAAAAAGTAACTGGATACTGAAACTAAGAGAGAATAAAAAGGAGAGAGTGAGACGGACTAAGATAAAGATAGAGAGAGAGAGAAAGTTGAAAAGAGAGCGAAAAACAGAGAGGCAGCGATTACTTTCCACTTTGAAGAGATCGTTTTTTAATGTGTTTCTGTGATTGAGATTTTAGTAATGAAAAGGTCAGAGTAAGTGAATAATCCGACTGTAATTCCTTCGTACTCAAAAATTTTGAACTACTTAATTATTAGATTCTTTAGGCTAACCGAAAGCTGAAACCGAAGAAGTTGTGCAAAAAACACTAGGAAGACTTCCTAAAGACACGTATAAACGAGTACGTGTGTGTATGCACGAACATTTTTCAACTGTCCCTTCTGACCTTCCCCTACATTTTGTGTGTAAAGTTAATAGCTCTCATATTATCGGTGGCGCAATTACTGGGTCCGATCCTTTGTGCAAATAAATAAGTCGTTATTAAGTAGTCGGCCGCACTCCGCTCTCTGCCCGCGCCGCGCCGTCTGACAAACAGAGGGCACCACCCTCGCTACAATCGCACGCGTTGCCAGCTTGTAGAAAAACTTCGGTAAATGTCCTAAATCACACAAAAAACAAATGGATTTCTAAAAAGGTTGAAAAATATATAGTTAACAATTTACAGGGATTTTGAATATGGACATACAATTGTATAGAGTCATAACAAGAAAATGATTAAGAATACTTTTCTATCAAGATTCGTACTTTTGACTTATTTGGATATGGGAATCTTCGAATCATTAATTTCACTTCATTTATCAATCCTTGACCTTCTATACCAAAAGCAGTTTACTACTAACCCTGGGTTATAAATTACTATCTCAGTAACTATGTCTGCCTATGGATAAGAGAAAAAAAACGTCAGAATGGCGGCGAATTTCGATAGTAATGCACATTTTAATGTATGCGGTGGTTGGTTGGAGTTCAGTTCATTATCATTAATACGTCTGCTTACCACCTTATTATAGTTTATGTTATTTTGAGCATTATAATTACCTACATTTAGTATGTAGCCATACTACTACCACTGAACTTACAAACAAGACTCTTTTTTAATAGTGCGCCCCACTAGAGGCGCGTGTACCCCACCCAAGCCCGCGGTCACCCGCGGTGGTGTGCGTTATGCAACCTCGCTCTATTTGTCTTAAGATTTTATTGAATTTGAAATAGATTCGAGTTCGATGAAGTGCGAAGTATTGTTTCATTTTTTTTAATGTGCAATAATATTTCTGATATAAACATAGACCCTCCCCCTTCTTTGAAGTCGGTTAATAAATGAACTACGCTCAAATAAACATTACGGAATCTGGGTTTGATTCAAGGACCTCTTACAGCCTGGCTTGGCAAGCATCACACCATACCGTTCATATATCTAAAGTTATGTAGCAAATAAACAAACTAATTTAGTTCGTAAACAAAAAGCTGCTTAGGTACATTCTTTAGCAACGATAAATACAACACCTAATATCCTCAAAGGATCGCTTATTCACGCCTAATAGATCTTAAATGTAACCTTAATGAATCGAATAAAATACTCCATTTCAGCCCCATACTTGTATAACAATCAAACCATTTACAATCTTATCATTATACAGTAATGCTCATTTTAATGTAAGCGACTAATGGCAGTTACGTCGTTTCAGACTACGGTAGAACTAAATGATGTGAAGATAGAACGAAATCAAGAGATAAACGTTTCGTTACATTCAATTTTCAATCTTGTTGCCCAAGGAACAAAGTTAATTTTGCCTTTGACAATTGAAACGAATAACATTTGTGATAGTTTGTTGGAAATTAAGCTCTGGTGCTTTGTGATAAAGTCAATTATTGTGCGGGAGTGTGGAGTTAAGGGTGGGTCGGTGGTTGTTTGCGGAGAGTTAATTTAGTTGTGGATTAACTCAGTTTGAGTGATTGATGTTTTTGGGAGATCGCGCGACGCGGCCGCTTAGCGGGGACCGTGCCGCGTGGGGCACCGTGTGCGTCACACTCCCTGGACTACATTACCATTTTTGGTATGTTTTGACTACCTCCACTAGTGTAATATTTGTAGTAAAATTTATAACTTAAAATGTAAAATGGGCACGAATGGCACATAATTAGGTCGAAGAAGCAATACCTATACTCTTATTCAAACGATGAGTATACACTTGTGTACGCGTCGTTGCCGGCTAAGGGACAAGGTTTCTTTTAGTGTTCTGTGTGGGAAGAATTTCGTGTTGTGATAGCCATCAACCTATCACATTGATACTAAATTTTTTATCCTGAAATGTTTATGAGTTGAAGTGAAATTTCATCCTTAAAACATGTTTGTTAGTTCTTTTGTACCTATTAGGTAGGTACTTATTTAAAGCAAAAAATCTGTCCACCACAAGATTGAGTTTCAAATGAAAATACTGATCATAGTATTGCGTCACTTTTCGATTATTTAATTAACTAATAGATCATAACGAGCACATACTGTCCATAATTACAGCATTCTCTCCAATATAGAATGCTCAGAAAATGTCTAGGATACCTCTATAGGTAGTCTATGAGAAGTCGTCGAGAGTCTACCTCTAAATAAATATTTATAACACCTAATTTAAAGTGAGATTAGTTTTTGAGCACAGGCCGCGTGGGTCCTTGGCGATTGCAGTCCCGTGTGTGTGACGAACACTGAATATTTTAGCCGAGTATTACAGTAGATATACTGTGTGTGTGAGTGTGTGCGTCATCTCACGAGAGGGTGGAGGGCGTATGAATGAGGTAATTCAATTTTATGACGTTGATGATATTTTGCGTTGTTTTGTTACGGTTTTTGTGTGGGGTTCGTGTTTGTTGATACATTGTTCGTCTATGTGTGTCTTTTCAGGAGTTTCAATGATGTAATAAAATAAATATAAAGCCTAGTTTTATTACCGTCCTGGGTAGAGACTACAAAAAAATTACAATTCTATTTGCAACTTGGTGCAATTGCGTCTGTTTTTATAACAATAGTTGATATGATTTATTTGAAAATAACTTAAGTAAGTAGTATAGATACAAAGGTAATTTATCTTTAGATTACAAACCGCGATACAAATTATGTTAACCCACTGTTAAACCAGGAAGATATTTGTCAGAAAATGTACTGGAATAATATACTCTTAGGTTAAGAATTTGTTATAACACTGTAGGTAACTGTTACTGGATATAAATAAAATAATTTATTTGTTTGTAGTAAAGCCTACTTATAGATCCTGACATTTGCTGGTTCTTGTTTTGAAAATGCTTTTTATTTTTGTTCGATAAGCTACTGATTTCCCAACATAAACCAGCTACAACATTCACCAAACTAAAGTAAAATTGTTAATTTTGACTTCTGCAGGGTGTTGATAAATGTATCGATGCTTATGCATCAACATCATGTAAACTCAAACTATTTAGTAGATAATCGGCAGCACATCTACTTAAAAGGTTTTATTTTAAACTCTCTAAAATATATTTTCGTTGTAATAAACAAAATAAATTCACTAAAACAACGCCGTAAACCACCCCCAAAACAAACAATAAGCCCACAGTTTAATGACATACCATCAACTAGAAATATTAGCCCCGATATCTGAAGGAAAACCCTGTACGTTAGATTATAACCCAGCCTGACTAATAGGCCTTATTATATTAAAGGGCTTCACGAACAGTCGCATCGACTGTCAAAAACACGACATCATTACTTTTCCCTACAGCACCCCCTTAAGAAGTTTACTAAACATTATAAATTTTAACCCCAAACGAAATAACACTTTAAGCAACGCAAAATAAAGTTTGATTTATCCCAACCTGCCAGTCACTTACGATCTTTTGTTTCGAACAAACCGAGTTATTGGCTAACTTTTGGTACACAGGCTGCATCTAAGATGGCGCCTATTCCTATCCTTTCTTTGCGCGTTGATCTGGTGTTTGACTATCTCTTTTCTTTTTCTTGCGTAATAGAAAGAAGGTGAAGTACTTTTGGTCGTGTTTATGTAGGGTGGTAGAGGGAGACGAGGAGTCAATAACGTTCGTTGTGTAAATAGAGAGGTTAGGATCGATGAGTCGATGGTTTTGTGATAGGTACCTATCTACCTACCTACTCTGTCGTAGGTCCTATTTCATTGTGTAATGACTGCCATAATGATGGCCTGGTAGCACAGTCTGTAGTGAACCTGCCTGCTGTGCCGAGGGTCGCGGTTTCGAATCCCGTAAGGGACAATTTGTGTGACAACGTCAAAGACATTTAAATTTTTTTTTTGTTAAAAACAAGAAAATTCAACTTAATTTAAAATGAATAGGTATCATCTTTGTTCAGAAATTAAATAGTGAAATACATAACGTTAAGAAAACTCACAATATTCAATCAATCAATCGAATATACTTTATTAATGGTCATCATCATCAAACCTTGAAGATGGAAGATTTAAAATCGCCAAAAAACTACTAATTATTTGAGCCCAAACTCGATGTAGGTTTCTATTCTACAGGGTGTAAGGGACAGACACTGAGACGGTCAAACTGATCATCTCTCACTATAGAGTCAATATCACGCGAAAAAAAAATCCTCTGTACCGATATAAAACTGCAAACGTACTTACGTAGGTACAAGGTGTATCAAAACACCTCAGTTGTATTCATAAAGGGTGGTTTAGATCATTAAACTAAATAACATTCACTGGCCCCGCCATTTTGACGTTCATGATTTTTTACAAAAGTTATTTAGCATGATGGCCATGTCCTTTCAAAAAACTACGAAGGACCCAATAATCGTACGTATGCTATACCTACACCTACTGCTGCCTCAGATCAGATCCTACTGCGTAGGTATAGGTCCGCCACATACATACGGAATTGCCATCCGAAATCCTGATTCAGTGATGTCAACTATGGTTACAAAAATTACTTTGAGTGCTGTTTAAAAAATGTCTAAAATCAAAATGAATGAAATGCCAAATTAATGACAATTGTATTTTTAGGTATTTATTAAAACGAAACAAACAATTTCTATACATGATAATTACTATCATGTGATGAGGTCATGACGTTACGATGATGATTTGTAAATTGTATTTCAATATTATGCAACTATATCAAAATACTATCGATAGTTTTAGCATTTGACATAATCTGCATACAAAATGGTATAAACCATTGTCACACAAGCGATTTTTGAGTGTAGACGATTTCGCAACTATACCGCAACGACGTCGCAACTGCACCGTCGCGATACGGTGTCGTTCTATCAACGCCTACGCCCAAAAATCACTTTTTTGATAGGACTATAAATCTTTAAAAAATGCCACCTAAGACAACAAAAAATCACTAGATCTAGTGAAAAAGTCTCTGAAAGCGGCACAAATTATATACCAGATTTTAAGTCAGATCATAAGCTATCAAACAAAAAACAAAGTTTCATCAAAATCGGTTCAGTAGTTTTTGCGTGATACTCGTTCAAACAAACAAACAAACACCCAAACAAACACACAAACAAACAGACAGACAAAAAATCCAAAAATTGGTGAAATGGAATCAGGGACACCTAAAAACCATATCGTAACTTTTTTTTTCTTAATATCTTCAATGTACAGACAAACTTCCTGTTACAGTTTTGTAATAGTATAGATTTATGTGGCGGACCATTTTAAAAGAAACAATGTAGAATGAAGCGGCACACTCTTTTTGAGTTTGAGCTGTAACTGAGAATGGAGCGACCGACGCGGACGATTGGTCCGCGGACAGACACTCCAATTAGCGCTCCGCCTCCGAGACCTGACAGGTCGGACCTGTCTGTACAACTTGACTGACCTGGTGTTCTTGTCACTGAGTTCACACCATAGCTGTGTGCTGTGTGCTGTGGACTTGCTTAATATAATTCGGAGCGCGCTCCATACAAACGAAGTCTGGTTATATTTTCAATACTATTCAATTAAACTCAATAAAATCAATCAACAAAAATAATCTAGAAACTAATTTCTATTTTTGTATGAAGTCACATTTTCGTTAGATGTATAGTTTTAAATTTACAGTGCCTCAAAGATTTCTATACAAATCTAAATTATTCCTAGCATTAAAACTGTTATGCTAGGAATAATTTAAAGATTTGTATGGAAATCTTTGATTTGTGTGTTTTGTGGTGTTTGCAAATAAAAGTATTTTCTTTCTTTCTTTCTTCTTTCTATATTTTAACGATCTATGTTTCTATGAATCTGACTTCATAGAAACATAGAGATTAGTTTCTAGATTGTTTTTGAAAAATTTCATTGACTTTATTTGGTTAGTATTGAGAATTATAACCAGCACGGCTAGCATGCCACCCCCGAGAAAACGATAAAAATCGAGACGTGCCTCCATCTTTATTATTTTTCGTATGACAGAAAGAGCGCGCATGACGTTTTTCTCGTTTAAACGCTTTGTCGTGGGTGGCATGCTAGCCGTACTGACTTCGTTTGTATGCAGCGCGCACTTGCGCTCTTGGAATAGTCTTATTTTTCATTTCTTTTTTGGGAGTGTGAGGGAGTGTATTCTTACTTGACGCAAATGTATGGGACAGCCATTTTTTCCACTATTTCGATGTTGGTCCTATAGAATTGTATACTTCAGCTACTTCCATAGTATCATGTCTTATGGTATTTTGCTGTGGAGCCGTGCTGCAGATGTTGAGGCGATCTTTATCCTTCAAAGAGGGCAATTCGAGCCATTTATAATCTGCGTTGTCGAGATTCACTACGAGATCTTTTTAAAGATATCAGTATCTTGACTTTCTACAGTCAATATATTTACGAAAATATTTTATACGTTCGGAAAAATTTGTATCTCTTTCCCAAAAACAGTGACGTTCATAAATACAATACAAGAAATAAAAATAAATTAGTATCCCCACATTTTCGACTCAGTAAGGTCAACACATCTTTCATGGGGCACTGTATACGCTATTATAATAAGATACCAGAGGATATTCTAAACTTGCCAGACAAAAAGTTTAAGTATGGGACTTAAAGTCCTCTGTAAAAAAGGCTACTATAAACTCGATGACTATTTGAATGACCAAAATGTCTGGTCTTGACAATGTTACTCTATCTAATGCAATATTGTATTTTAATTGTACTTTGTATATTTTGTTTTGTTAAAAAGATGTGTGTTGTAGAGTTTCTGGCCGCATCTTCTCTCAACGAAACACCTTCCGACGCGGTGGTAGACTCAAAAAATGACGTCAAAAAGCTATCTATGTGATATTATTTTGAAAAAAAAAAATTTTGAATTTTGAAAAAGTTGTTCAGTTTGATGGTCTGATTGATCATCCTCTTAAAAAACCGTCAGCATATTAATTCAGTTCTAAACTTGATAATTATTTATGTAAATTGAAGTACCTACTTATAGGTACCTATCTAAACCATACCTGCCTACCTAATCCACGTACCCACGTAAACCTCCTACAAAAGCGATATTTCACAGTTTATGGTAGAATTTTTTGCAATCGTGCAGTGAAATAGTTGCCATTCCCATATCTTTATTTCTTTTCCTCCCGTCTATTCTACTAGACTAGCTAACAGTAATAGCTACCTACATCGTGTTGTTTTAGTTTTATTGTCATGTCACATCGTTATTGAGTGCGACAGACAACGGGTTTATTGAAAAAGAACCGAGAGGTTTTGGTTTTAGGTTAAACTTCATATGCATCAGTACAATGTGATAGTGCTATAGACACTGGACAGTTTAGAAGAGGAACGTAGAATTAAACAAACTTAGAAGGGTTTACTTGCCTTTATTTTATTTTATTCATTTTAGGAAAACAAACAGACTAATTACAGGATAGTAGGGTATCATAAATTATAATAAACAAGGTGTAACAAAACATACTCTAGTAATATTTAAAGGGGTGGTTTCTTAACTTTAGACTATCAAACTGAACAACGTGCACTATGAAAATAAAACCGAAAAAAAAACAGCTGTCCCTTTCATTTGAGTCGAATCAGTACTGCATTTTTGTATAAAACAGAAGATTTTATTTTTTGCATTTTGGATCTACTGTGACAGTTGTTCAGTTTGTTGGTCTAAACCACCCCTTTAAATATTACACCCTGTATACTTACACCTGTGCTTACGCAAGACGACCAACACTTAGAATGATGAGGAACACTGTATGAAACATTGATATTTTTATATATTCCCCAATTTTGTTTAGTTTGTTATCAAACTATTATCATTATCAGGCATTTATTTCTTGACCCGTCCGTTACTTTGGAAGTAGAGAGGACCGTAATTAGTGTTGAGTTTATGAGAATAGTATATTACACACCGATAGCAGGAAAGTAAGAAAGGACTCAGATCTCATGTAACAAACATGTGATCTGAGGCTTTCTTATTTACTGCCCGAGGTTAGTACACTATTTTTCTTCCCGACAGAGGCGGAAAGCGGCAACTTCGTTTAGCGCAGCGGGACGAAAGTTGACGCTTTCCGCCCGGAGCGGTGAAAATATAGTTACAACTATATCTTGAAGCGTACAGTAGTAGTTTACTTCCCGCCTAGGAAGCATAACAATCGTATCTGTAACAGAGTTGTATTGTAATGTATCTACCTACACGTAACGTAACGCAACAGAACTGTGGAACGGAACGGTCCGCAGCGCGACGCGACGCGACGTTGGTATCTCGTTACGAGACGGAAGCGTCGCGGCGAATACCTTCCTATATCCCGAGGTAGGGCTGACACCTAAATATAATAACACTATGATATCTATTTATCTTACGTTTTGTTATTTTATGTTTAAACATAGAATTGAAATATTAATCAATACCTACTATGTATACTTACCTACAGGGTGTAACAAAACACCCTAGTAATACTTAAGGGGTTGCTTCAGACCATCAAACTGAACAACTTTTAATATTGAGCCAACATATAAAGTTCAAAAGAAAAAAAACTGGTATTTCATACAAAACTACAGTAGGTACCGACTCGACTCAAATGTATTGGACTGCTGACTATTTTTCGCGATTTTGAAGTTGGCTCCATACTGAAACTCTTGATCAGTTGGATGAACTAAATCTAAAGCAACCCCTTAAGTATTAATAGGGTGTTTTGTAGTAATGTCAAAAATTACTAACCAAAATAATAAAGAGATATTTGACAAAATGAGCGTTTTCCTGTGGTTTTCTAGGGGATCGATAGATGGGCGCTAGGGTCTGCGCGAATAAAGGTCAACATTTCAAAATTTGTTTTTTTTTAAATAAAAAAAGATGGAAAATATGATCAAATAGATGCCAATGCATCCTTAAATAGCAAATTAAATTATTTACGAATCATTTTAATCAATTTAATACTGTTTACGTCTGAAATGACTGTATGGGATCAATCACTTGGCATTAAAAAAAAGGTAGGCACAGTCTTGACATGATTTCGCATACTTCTCTACTTGATCATGCCATCTGTTGAGTTTTTTAGGAAGTAAATCAAGAAAAATAAAGCGCTCATTGGCAAGTTATTATCATGTCATGAGTGACAAGTTGTCAGCGAAGACATTTGAAGAACTTTTCCTTCACTTGTACTAGATAACTCTGCCTAGCACAGCTAGCATGTCACCCGCGACAAAGCGTTTAAACGAGAAAAACGTCATGCGCGCTCTTTCTGGCATACGTATAATAATAAGGATGGAGGCACATCTCGATTTTTATTGTTTTCTCGGGGGTGGCATGCGAGACCTATAGGTCTTCCTCTGCCTCTCTTCCCCTCTATCTTCCCTTTCATTATGGTTTTAAAGAAAAAGTCGTTTCGTATCAAGTGTCCGATAATTTTTCCTCCCCAGTTTTAAATTGTTTTTAGAGTATTTTTCTCTTTTTAACCATTCATCACATGAGCAGAAACAACGAGTTGCATTCTTTGACACTGTTAGCCAACACTGCTGACAACCCTGCGCCTCCACTCCCTCCCCCCTCCATCCTTCCCCCCCCCCCCCCCCCGCTCGCGCTAGTATCGCCACGTTTCCGATTTAATAAAGCGAGTCTTGAACGCGTTCGTGTTTTGTACGTTTCCTTTCCACCGACGCCGACGAGACGAGACTGATACCTGTTATTGGATTGATGTAATCACGTTACATTACATAAACAATTGTAAACAATAAGCCAATGGATATGTACAACTACATTATCAGAGACCAAGAGTGCGATTTCTGAACATCACACGTTCAAATCAGCAGTAGAAAATGACGTAAATTCAATGATTTGCCATTTTTGAAATCCCTATTCTGTCCCTTGCAACGAGTGCCCCGAACCACTCGAATTTTTGTCGTTTGTAATGTTGTCAGACGTCCACAGATTTTACTTACAATGAAACCACTGATTCGTTCGTTCGTTCGTTCAATTCAAACGTTTTCTGCGTGAAACGAAACGGTTTTGGCACAACCGAACGATCTCAAAAATAAAGAAAAACGTAACCACTCGGAATAAAAATCTCTATTTGAAGACGAATCTCTATGTCAACGGTGATGTTTAAAAATCGCACTCCTGGGGTACCAAAGAGAAGAAAGACAAGACGACGAGGGTAGTTAAAGACATTGGTCGTCAGTTGAGGGAGCTACTGAGATCGCCCTCCGGGTCGTTCCTCGTTAGCAACACATTGCTTTGGCCATACAGTGCGTGTAGTGTAATATTGGGCACTCTAGACCACCTCGATTCCTTTAAGCTCACGCTGTTTGCCTTCAGTCACTTCTTTGATCGTTGGGTTTAACGAAAAGGGTCCCATTTGAGCAATTTGTGACCATAATTTTGACATTCCATGAATGCAAAAATCCACATAACCCAGATACATTAAGTCCTATTAACCACCAGATCCATCGATCCTATGTATCTACTTACATAATACATTACTATAAAGACATACATAAATAAATATCTTGGACATTGTCACACAAATTATCTAGTCACATTTAAAGTTCCTAGACTTGTATTATGATGACTAGACAACGATATAGAATACATATATAGATACAAACATCCATGATTCGGGTACAAATATTCATATTCATCATATAAATATTTGTCCCTTACGGGATTCGAACCCGCGACCTTCGGCACAGCATGCAGGTTCACTACAGACTGTGCTACCGGACCGTCAAAACATGAATATTGAATACGTCTATCTAATATAGTCTGAAGGCAGTTACACAAGCTTAGACTTAGATTTTAGTGGGTTCCATTGGGTCTAGACATACCGTGGGTGACGAAAGAAGTACCGTAGTGGACAATAGGTTAGCCTATAACATCATTCTATCCTGAAATCCTATATTAAAAATAAACATACAGACGACTTGAGAACCTCTTCCTTTTTTGAAGTTGGTTAAAAATTTACATTGTTTCAACTACCTACTCGCTTTGACTGTCAATGTTCAGACCATAGGATCTGTAATTTCTCTATGGTTCAGACCGTCTGACCTATCCTAAGCTATTTTTAAAGTGTCAGAAACTCACAAAAAACGCACAAACATTTTAATATTAAAATTCGCGTCTAAATGAAAACGTTAAGTTAATATTATGGTAGTACACCCACAGGAGTGAGCGACACACGCCGTGCAAACAGAGTTCCGTTCCACTTCCATGTCGGCCTGTACACAGACATTCTGTAAAATTATTTGGGTGATGTATGGATTCAGCCACGCACTGCTATTATAATTGTTACTTTAGTTTCTGAATAGAGAGTTGTTTTTACCACTTTTAAGATTTATTTGTTTAATTTTCAGTATATTAATATGAAAAATATTGAAATGACGGCCAAAAGAAATAAGCGGGATTAGATGAATATAAGTTGACTATTTTGCGATAAAGAAAGAATGTGTTGCTTTATTTAAATAGTGGCTACTCAAAATCACAGCTGACTTTGACTACGGCGACGACTTGTGTATAAAAGCAGTCAGGTAGTTTGTAAGCGCATAAGTGTGCGTGCTAAACACAGATGCAATCTCTCATCCTTACCCTCCTGAATGTGATGGAATGGGAAACCGATACTCACAGTTACTAAGATCGGGTGTAGTGGCTATAACCGACAGCCACATCACAGTATAAGAAAGAGTATCTAGTACATAAAATACCGACACTCCCTGCTTCCCACCAATCTTAACCTCACCCCCGCTGGGTAAAGGAAGCGTGGTAGAAAATGTAGGCACTAACGTATTCCTGTCTAGCTCGCACTTACTGAGTATCACACATGCTTACCTCGTCTTTTAAATTTTACCCAATTGTATGAAATGACAGCTAAGCGTCCAAGGTGTGGCCACAAGGGGAAGGATGTTCACGACTCTTGCAGGAGTCACTTTAAAACTATTTAGTTTTCAAGATTTGAGAAACTCCAGTGCATACGCTTACAGGCAAAATGCTCGTAATATTACAACTGGTGTCATATAAGTATGACATACTAAAAACATCCATAGTCATACCTCCACAACAATCAGTCGGTACCAACAGCCGTGTCCCGCTCGCTCGCGCCGCGGGACCAATTAGTCGACAATTGTTAGCACGACACGTTTACCGCCTTCGTTTCACTTCGTATCGCGCTCACCTTCCTCCCTTTGAACTTTTAGAAGTGTCTTAAGTACCCTTTAGACTTGCAATTGATCGCATGCTTTTTCCAAAACCAAATCGCCCGTAAGCCTAATCGCAAATTTGAAGAACATCTTCCCATAAGCCAATCATCATCTACTGCTGAACATCTCCAAGAACTCTTCCAAAAACAAAACTCTGTCCTCGGCCTTCCTCATCCAGTCGCTCCCCGCTAACTTTTTAAGGCCATCTGTCCAGCGCCGCACACAACGCCTGCAAGTTCGTGGTCTCCACTCTAGAACTCTGACACCCCATCGGTTGTCAGTTCTTCGGCAGATATGACCAGGCCATCTTGCTAATTTTCTGAGTTATGTCAACCACTTTAGTTTTCTGACGTATCACTTCATTTCTGATGTGATCTCTCAGAGAAACACCGAGCATAGCTCTCTCCACAGCTCGCTGACCTACTTTGAATCAATGAACTAGTCCTATCGTCAGGTTTCATGTTTCCGCACCCTAGGCATCATTGGCAGGATGCACTGATTGAACACCTTCATTTTGAGGCATTGTGGTAGGGCATAACGAAAAGGCAGAACGTACGATCGCAAACCTGGTGCCAGCTAATAAGGAGTGCGTCAGAGGCACATATCTTTTTGTCGGTGGTAGCATTCTAGGCCCACTAGGGCGACTTTATTCTCCTTGGGGGCGATATACTGGACGTGTATAATTATTATGTTTATAAATAACGAGCTTCTACCCGCGACCATCCGCACTAATTAAATTATATACCAGATTATAAGACGAATCATAAGCTTTCAAACAAAAGATGTTTCATCAAAATTTATTTCAGCAAAATTTTTGCGTGGTGCTCGGACAAACAGACAGACATAAAATCCAAAAAATTTGTGATTTGGGACTCCAAATCACAAATTTTGATTTTTTTGGATTTTTTTTATTTTTTATTTTTTCCCTGCCTGGGACAATATAAAAACCATATCGTAATCTTTTTTTGTAAATATATTCGATTACAGTGTTCTTTTATAGTTTTATTATAGTTTAGATTTGTAGGTACTTTAAACTAATGCAATTACAATTGCAACATGGTAGCAATGTTCCCTTTTAATAGGTATATATATTTAGAGCATGCTTCACCACTTCTGAATAAGAACTTGTTAGCTTATCTGACAGATCATATTATGAAATATCTTTCATACAAAATATTTCTGAAGATCTGCCTATTAAGAACTTATACTGAATTTATGAAACAGGCCCTTAATGTTTAAGAGTATAATAAAGAGATATTTCTTTGCCATTTCTAACCATTATTTAACTCGACATCAACCTCCCCCCGCCCCCGGTATTCGAGACCCCCCTCAGGCGGGACGATAACAAAAACGTAATGTAAATTAAATTTGTTCAACTGAAAAGCGCGACCTTAAGTGGTCACGTTAATTCTGATCGTGTTTCTTACTGAATTAGGGTTAATTTTCAATGTTTTTGTTTTTATTTCTAAATTAGGGACGAGGGAGGGAAATTTGTGCGATATTATGTTTTTGTTAGAATGTAGGTCGGTTCTTGTTACAAGTTTTATTGTTTAATAGTTTTTAGCTTTTTCTCCGCGACCTCGTACGCTTATAATTGATGATTGTCCTTAACTCTACCAAAAAGAGAAGAAGTTTTAGCTCTAGGCGAAACTAAACTACTCGAGCCAAATGTATGGGACAGCAGAATTTTTTTTCGCGATCTCGTTTCTGGTCCCATAGAGAAAGTTGTTCAGTTTGATGGCCTGAGAATTTATAGCTTATATTCGTTACTGTTGGTGCCAATTATTATTCTCCTTGCGATGGAAGAGAGATCATACAAAGCCCAACATTAAATACTTAGTAAAAAAAATATTATCAATGCACAGACATGAAAAGTAGGTATAATTTTTTTTTATTAATTACCTAATAATTTAAGAATTAAAAAGGGACAGGAGACATTTTTTTTTCCAATATGTCGCCTTAGTAAAAGTTGTTCAGTTTGATGGTCTTAACAAAAAGACCCTTTTAGTATAAAAGTATTTTTTTCCACGTCGATATTAGAGGTACAGGGCAGAACATAGAGAAATACGTAATTCGTGTCAATGCCATAGAAGATCCTTGCTCTTAGGTTTATGGTCAACGCCCTGAGTTACGTCTTCTCTATAGGGTAGAATAATGAATGTTTATGTACACTCAGACAATAATAAAACCAATTTAAAATAATATCAACTCAAATAAAGACAAAACTAATAATCTCCCATAAAGCAACTAAAAACAACACATGTCCCCGGAAAATCAATTTATCACTCCATATGAGCTAAAAGAACTGAACCAGTCGCGTAATTCAATCATAATCAATACAACATAACAAACTGCGCTCTCGAAACAATCAAATCATTTTTAAATCAACTTTTATTTACCCCATGTCTCATAAATCAAGCAACTTCGATCCTTATTTTGTAGACCTAAGAGTTTTATTAAAAGCTTTTTATTTGAATTGAATCGTACAGTCCATGAAAATATTCCAAGTCTAACAAATCAAGCAATTTCGAAACTTATTGCTTTGGAATAAATGTTCTGTTAGAATACTTTGTAGTTGGAATGGATTGGGATAGACCAATCACAGCGTGGTATTTGGGCGCGCAAATCTGACATCTGTCACTTGCGACCGCCATTGTTAGTGTTGTGACGTTCCTTTTTTGAATGCTGACAGTTGGCGCGGGCGTTTGTGTTATTTTGTTTTATTTGTGACGTTCCCATTCAATCACAAGTCAAGTTTTATTGAACAATATGTGAATAAATCTCGCTTTGGGTTATTTTATTTGTCAGCTTTTCTTTGCAAATTGCTGAATCTATTCTTCTAAGCCGTGTTCCTAGTTTGGGATCACGATTTCTTACTGAAAGACATCTTTGTGAAACCCATTTGTTCGACACCACGTAATCGAAATGTCATTTAAACTATAGGCCATTTGATTAATTAATTAGTACGAAAAGCTTGTGAAAAACCGTGTGTTCGAAGTTCCTTCCACTTGTTCGAAAAGCCATTTCATTGATGGACCAAATAACAGCACTAATGTGTAATCCCATTTAGTTTATTGTTTTGAATCCACCTGTTAAGGGATCATAATATTAGGTATTGGGTAGAACTATATACTATTACCTACATATTCTGTGGTATAGGTTAAAAATTTTAAAAATAATTTAATATAAGGCAACATCGTAAATTTAAACAAAATATAAGAACAAGATGCACAGTCTCATTTCAATGAATCCCACTTATAAAAAAAATCAATAAAATTATTTTTAAAATGTAAAAAAAAACAATCTGTCATTTTTTAAGCGTTTATTGTGTATCTCTAGTTCAGTATCAGAATAACGTAGGTACTGACTCCTATTTGGTCTAACAATGAATTGGCGTTTCGATTAAATGGAACTTAGACCACTCGTCTTTTCCTATGATACAAAGAGGTGCTATTTTTGAATCGTGAGATTCGAAATCATGATTGAATGAATACACAAACTTTATATTCATACTAGCTTTTGCCCGCGACTCCGTCTGCGTGGACATGTAATTTTGTCTTATGTCTCGTCTAAGGTCATGAAGGTCATGGTCCGAACCAAGTCTAGGAATCCTGGCATGTAACATTAGAATGGCGATTAAGGAATGGGCTAATAAAAGTCACAGGCTAGAATGCTCTGGCCTCTCGGGTCTGCAACACTGCAGGAAATTCATCAGCAATCTTCTTATTATCATGTGGGCAAAGCCCTGGTGTCAGAGTATAACAGCAATATAACACCACGAATCCCACAGTTCATACTGAACAAAAGCAGGAGCAAAGCTCGTGCCATCGTTGGAGCCCTCACCGGGCACTACGCAACAGGCACGATAAAGATCACTCTAGATCCCGGTTGCCGAGCGTGTGGAGAGGAAGAGGAAACCATGGAACATTTGTACTGTGTGACTGCGATGTCTTGGTGGGTAAACGTATGTGATTCCTGAGAGATGGTTATTCATTACATGTTTCTTACCCTGAACGCTATTGCCTCCCTCATTTTCCAAGTTTTTCAAGGATGAAGAAAATAATATGTAGGGGTCAATACAAAAGATACCATTGGGTCGAAGTGTTGCTGGCTTGCCATTTCCCATAATAAGATAAGAATGTCATGAACTTAAGCTAAATCAAAATCAGAAAGTACCCCAAGTAATTCTGTAGGTATCAGATTTAAAAGTCATTCACTGGATCCATCACTTTAATTTTTCTACTGTTCGTCGTTTATTAGTTTTTCATTTATGTCGAGCAGCATAATAATCATCTTACGACCCACTGCGGGTCACAGACCTCCACTTACGTATAAACGTTAGAGGATACTCTACCACGCGGGCTAGTGTAAAATGGTCAAGGCAAGAGCTAAAATAATAATATTCTAGCAAGCTAATGGTCAATTTGCTAAAAAAGATTTTCAATTATGTAAGTAGCTACATTACCGACCTGTGGTGTTATAGTATAAGAAGGACCTTTTAGCTACGTAGGTACCTTTTTATACGTTGTGGTAGAATGATGTTCTATAGTTAAGTTGCACAAACCCTCAAAAAATCATAATTGAGACCGAAAATCAAACAAAACAAAAATTTGGCAAGACTTACTGCAACAAAATTCATCCTTTCTGTAAAATAAGGTTATCATCCGTAGCATTGGCTCAGATTGGACTCAAACAATCAATATACTTACAACGATGTATTACAACGATAATATAAGGTCTAACAAAATTAGCTGAAACTATTTTAAGGGTATGCTCAGACCATCAAACTGAACAACTTTCTCTATGGGACTAATATGGAAATCGCGAAAAAAAAATTGATGTTCAATACAAAACTGCAAACACAAATGTATGGGGCAGAAGATTTTTTTTTCGAGATTTCCATATTGGTCCCGTAGAGAAAGTTGTTCAGTTTAATGGTATGAGCATACCCTTAAAACAGTTTCACCTAATTTTTTTAGACCTTATATAATCAACTAAATTTGTAAGCTCCTGCTATAGCTAAGTTTTTGAATTAATAATTGTAGCATACTTGCTTTAAAAAAACTCCCAAGGCCATCTATTAAGATGAAAACAATACTACGATTAAATTACTACGATAAAATTTTTGAAAACTTGATTTTTGATAGTTGACGACCCGGTTGGTGTAATGGTTACCTCGCCGGACTGCCAAACCAGGGTCCTGGGTTCGAAACCCGGTTCGGTCATGGATGTTATAAATGTTTGTGCCGTTGTTGTATGGTTTCTATAATAAAAAGCCTATAGTGCTTGCTTGGAATCAACTGGCTGGCATAGCGCTCCCAGATGTAAGTAGGGCTGTGGCAGGTTCCTCAGAGAGAGCCCAAATGGTGGACGACACACGACATCCCATGCATGGCTTTATTCCTGCGCCGCAAAGGCTGCTAAGCCGACGCAGCTTTATGAAGTGTGTCGACCCCCTGAATACTGGCCCAGTGCAAGCAAGGTGTACTCTATGGCGACAAAAAGTGTCCCTCCCAACTCCATTTGTGTCGCCGTCTGAGAGCCGTTTGTGTCCCGCCTAGACATGACTTGCCTTGGGCGACCTGGAAGTCTTTAAACCGACTTCGAACCCAGGTCGGTCGCAGTAAGGACAACATGGTCAGGTGGGGATACTCGGATGCGCAAAATGTGACTTGCTTGTGTGGAACTCCACAAACGATGGCCCATCTCACATTGTGCCCTGCGTGCCCTTACATCTGCACGCAGGAGGAGCTCATGACCGCTAGAGACGGTGCAGTATCGGTTGCCCGATTCTGGCAAGCTACTATTTAGCGACTTCAGAATTTGAAGTCGACACGATAACGTTTATGCGTGATTGCGCCACAAACATACAACATTACAACCTTACAAACATCGTCACAAACGTTCACGTTTATAATATTAGTGAGATTATTAGTTCTTCTTCGTGATGACATTTTTCATTACTGAAAACAATCAAGTGTACTGGCAGATACAAAATTATTTTTTAAGTATTTTTATCACTGAACGGAACGCGTCGGGGTGCATTATATATATTATATTACTTTATTTTTTATTTATTTAACTTAATATGCTGACACTTTTTTAAGAGGATGATCAGACCATCAAACAGCTTTTTCTATGGGACTAACATCGAAATCGCGAAAAAAAATCTTCTGCCCCATACATTTTTGTAGAGTAAGATTGCAGTTTTGTATGGAACAGTTGATTTTTTTTCGTGATTTCGACTTTGGTCCCATACAGAAAGTTGTTCAGTATGATGGTCTGATCATCCCCTTAAAAAACTGTCTGCATATAAGAAGGACCATATACATCTTGCAATTCGGTCAGATGCGCGCGAAATCGGTGCCGGCCGCATTTTACTGCAACGTCGCCGTTTGACGTTTGACAGCAGGGGTCTACCCGGACGAATACTATATACAATGTTCTTTGTTCTTGACCCGGACATTCGAACGTCGCAATTTCATGAAAGTTATCGTTCCAATGTCAACTCTATTACAATGAAGTTCGGACCGGAACCGAAACGGTCGCGTTATATCGAAAATCTAAAGTCCGGGTACATGGCCTGGTCAGCACTCGCTGTCAATTTGCGTGCATTTGAAACAACGGCAACACGTATGCGCCTGGATTCCAGCGAATAATTTCGTCCGGAAGAACGCAGTCGGCTATTGCCGAATGTTACATTAATTTATGTAATGCTCATATCAAGCGACAGTCCGTAGGGCTGTGGCAGGTTCCTCAGAGAGAGCCCAAATGGTGGATGACATACGACACGGACGGACCGCAGCACGGACTACAACTTTGACTCAAGATAACTTTAGAACTAAACATTTAAAAGGAAATCACAGATATTGGCTTCTAGATTGTTTTAAAACCATTAATTTTTTACTTTAATTACTAAATGTTCAAACTAAGCTTCGTTTTGTATGGAGCCCGTAGAAAAATAAATTATCCTCTTAATCGAATCGGGCGCAAAATGCACGGCGGCACATCGCATCGGCGGCATAAAAAACCGATCCTTATTAATTTGTTAGAGTTCGTTCGTTTGTATTTTAGTAATAATTTACGGTATTTCAAAATAGTTTCTTACCTGTCTTATAATTGCTTTAAAATATAAACTATTATCCAGTCTTGCTTAAAATGTGTATTACATCACACTGTGTGATTACACCGTAAATAAAAACATTCCGAATTAAAAATCGAGTTTTAGACATCTTTCGGCTGCTGATTTGAAATCATGATTATATTCTCTTTGTTTGAAATTGGCGTGCAGTTTTTTTTTAATAATTACTCCTGATTTGGTTGCACTGTAATTCTACAAAATGTCAAGAAATTTGTAGTTCGAATCTTTTTTTCTTGTGGCCAGTACTAAGGTTTTTTTTGTTATGCAAAGGTTTTCTCCATGGAGTTTGAAAGATTTTATCGCCAAAAAGAAGAACAATGTTACACTAACAACCGGTGCAGTCATCAGCACTGGACAATGATAAAATTTATAATTATTGGTATTTATTTTGTAATTTGTTGTTATTTTCGCTATTTATAAATCAAACAGTCTTCAGAATCAGCTTACTTTATTACAAGTCTTTTAATTTTAATTAGTGTTACTTACTTGAAATTGAAATGGCACCGTACATTGGTTGCACTTGCGGCTATATGTTTATATCTCCGGCTCCCGTCAATGTAGCGAGATAAATTATATACCAGATTTTAAGTCAGATCATAAGCAATCAAACAAAAAAAGTTTCATCAAAATCGGTTCAGTAGTTTTTGCGTGATACTCGTTCAAACAAACAAACAAACAAACAAATAAACAAACAAACAAACACACAAACAAACAGACAGACAAAAAATCCAAAAATTGGTGAAATGGAATCAGGGACACCTAAAAACCATATCGTAACTTTTTTTTTGTTAATATCTTCAATGTACAGACAAACTTCCCGCTACAGTTTTATAATAGTTTAGATACGTCATTTTTGACTGCTGATTTTAACGTGTGACTTTTAAAATAGCTTTTCGAACAAATGGGGCACTTCGATAACATGGCGTCGAACAAATTGGTTTCGAAAAAATGGGATTCGTTAAGAAGTCTAAACCACCCCTTTAAATGTAACAACTACTTCTGTCAATCAGTTTCCGTAGTTAGGTAAAAGTAAAAATAATAGCTACTTATATACTAAGCGTCCTTAATAAAGGTAAAATCAATGAAACTATGAACCTCACAGCACAAGTAATAATATGAAACGCTATGAACCGTATAATTAAGCTATTAAATAACAATAAAGCTCGGTTAATAGAGCGCCTGTCGTTAATTTGTGTCGTGAAGGTAAGGCGTCTGTGGCACGGAACTTTAGCTTGTACTGAAAATAAGGTTACAGATGTTCTTTATACAAACGTTGCATTGACAGAATTAGTAGATTACACACCGAGGGCAGGAAAGTAAGAAAAGTCTTAGATCTCATAGCCGAGGTAAACAAACATGTGATCTGAGGCTTTCTTATTTACTGCACGAGGTCAGTACACTATTTTTCTCCTCAACAGAGGTGGAAAGCGGCAACTTCGTTGAGCGCAGCGGCAGCGGGACGAAAGTTGACGCTTTCAGCTCGGAGGGGTGAAATAGTTGATTACACACCGAGGGCAGAAAAGTAAGAAAAGTCTCAGATCTCATGTAATTGTTGGCAGAGGTAAAGCCGAGGTCAACAAACATGTGATCTGAGGCTTTCTTATTTTCTGCCCGAGGTTAGTACACTATTTTTCTCCTCAACGGAGGTGGAAAGCGGCATCTTCGTTTAGCGCAGCGGCAGCGGGACGAAAGCTACCATCCAATTTTCTTTGATCATAGCCTATACAGGGTCCTTCTTAATATGCTGTCATTTTTTAAGGGAATAATAAGACCGTGAAACTGAACAACTTTCTCCATGGGACCAACAACGAAATCACGAAAAAAATCTGCATGGCCAGAGTAGTTTTGCAGTTTCGTATGAGACAGCAGATTTTTTTTGTGATTTCCATGTTGGTCCCATAGAGAAAGTTGTTCAGTTTTCTGGTCAGATTCTCTTAAAAAACTGTCAGCATATTAAGTTGGACCTTGTATAATGGCTTATTTAGGGCATGGCTCTGCTCTGAGATCTCATAATGAAAAGTTATTGATTGAAAGTTACACGAAATTGTTGTGAGCGGAATTATTTATCTCCGATAATAAACAATAATAGGGTGCATGTTCCAATCGTGGACACTACTACTTACCCACGCGCTTGGTTCACGTCTCGTGGTTCGCGGTGGTCGCGTGTCTTGCACACACTTATTAATTCCCGCAGTTCGCTCGACGTTTCATGTGAGCGCTCCGCTTCGAGGCTGACTAGTTTAATTTTTGGACAATTTATGTTCCCGTCGTCGCTGTTCGTAACTATATTTTGAAGTTTAAATTCGTTGATAGTTCATTTTGTCAGGGTACACTTTAATTTATGTCCTTAATCACAAGTGTACCACCCCCACTTTTGGATAACTCCTTAATATGATAACTGACAGATCTTTTCAAAGTCAAAGTCCAAGTCAACATAATGAGCTTGAAGCACACTTATTAAACGTCAAATCTTTTTTGAAGCTACCACCGCGTCTGAACGTGTTTTCGCTGTAGAGAAGATGCAGCCAGAAACTCTTTTGACATATCTATCTATCATACGAAATATATCATAGGGTCTGACAGATAATATATTAATATCTTAGCCAGGAATGGCGAAACAAGACATTAGAATTGATTTATCCAGATAAAGTTTTCATTAATCTATTTACAACAAGTACAAGTAATAAACAGTACAAGCAATGTTTATGAGTGTGACCGGTAAGCCTTTCCATGAATGTCATACGAGGCAACTAAGGGATAATATTTCTTATACAGTGTTTTTCTGGTGTAAGGCCTATCACCATGAATGAATAACCACCATTTGGCACGTTGTTCCATGCAAAAACTTAAAAAAAAGCTTAAAACATGTTTAACGTGAAGCTGCTGTCACTGTCATTGGAATGAGCAGTGAGTGTGATAGAGCTTAAATGCAAGCCAGCTTAGTGTTAGAATGGTAATATAAACAACATAAAACACATAAGAATGAAGTCAATAAAGTCTAGTTAGGTCGCTCCTCGCGCGTGTCGTGTCGCGTCGCGCTCGCAGCGCCGCCGCCGCGCCGCGGCACCAGCTGACACCATCCTTCATATCTTATTGCCTCCAGGGCTGCCGACACCGAGTATATTTGAGCTCTTTTTTATATTCTACATGCATCCTTTTAGTTTGTCACTGCAGTTTGAATTCGCGTTTTCAATTTTAGGTGTTATGTGTTATGTATTTTACTTAAACATGCAATTTAATATTTTTAGTGAATTTGAAAGCATGTTATTAATGTTTCTCCATTGCTACTTATCTTTGAATAAAAGGTTTGTGTTGGATTTTTCGACTAGCTAGGTCAGAGGCATATTGAGGTGGCTGAAAGATGGCCACTAAATAGCCTCCACCAATCCCGGGCCCATGTGGTTGGGTGCGTGTGGCCCACTCCCCTCACCCTTCCCAATTAACAATTTGGTCGTATAGGTATCGTATAGTCGAACATCAGACGCATAGAGCAACAGTATATGACGAAATTACCGTAATATAACTTTTGTAAGTCAAAATAGTCATATAAATGTGGGCCTAATACGACCAAATTGTTTGCTGGGTTATTCTTAAAATGAGGCCTTTGCCCTGAAGTGGGGTCTTACTAGCTATAACTTACTTTAAACATACTATTGTAGTTAATAGTTGACTTGAAAAGCCTACACAGAGTCTACGTGGTGGAAGATGGTCCACTTCATCTTTCTTTCTAAGTATTGAGAATTTGAGTCTTTGCAGCGGTGTTCTTTTTGTACCAGACTGCCCCAGAAGGAGGGTTAGGTATTTACTGAAATGCCTATTTCACATCACAAAAATTAAATAGTTTCAATCCATCTTTTCCCCATCTATTGATGTGGCCCAGTAATTTTATTTTCTAAAGTAGTCGCGAGATTTTTTGACTCATGATTATTTTCGAATGTTTTTCACATCTCATCTTTTATGAATAAGGGATGATCTTTCGTTTACTCCATTTGTCCTCTTGTGTTTTATATTCCGCGAGGGAGAGCCCTGCGGCATTGTTTGAAAACATCATTCCATGCAATACGATCGCACTTCGTAAAGTGAAGAATGTTCGCTTCTGTCTTCTGTTCCCTCGTTAAACTGATCTAATACATTTGACAGCTATGCCATCAAACCTCGCATGTCACTAACTCGCCGCGACGACCGTCACGCGACGACAACCGGCCCCGCTACCCCACGCCCGACCAATATATCATTTCACACCACAATTTGACACTACATTCATAACACGCGAGTGAAAAATAAACTTTATTTTATTGTGCATAAAAGTTATTATTGAGTTGGTAAAAATAGTAGGGTGGATGGCACAATGATGGTTCGTTTTATGTGATTGAGTTCGTGTTTCATATTGGAAGTTTTTTTGTTATGTCTAGCTTTCGTGACGTCATCATATTTATTGTCTCTAACCGTTTGGATGTTTTATTGTGAGGGCTTCAGTTGTTCTAATAGTCGGTGGCACATCTATTATAGGGAAGTTTGAACTAAATTATATTTCACTTCATTAATTTGCGTATTTGAATGTTCGTGCGTCGCGTCGCGTGTTGCTAAACTTCACGAATTATCGTTTATCTTGTTAAAAGTTTAGGAAAAATTTGTTTTTCCTTTTGGATATGGTTTATTCAGTTCCTTTGTATGTTTGATTCTTTATTGCATGTATAGGTATAAATAGCTCGTATTTAATTACAGGGTCCTTCTGAATAATATATTGACGGTTTTAAAAGGGCATACATGGACTTTAAACAACTTTCTCTACTAGATGAAATTGCATAAAAACTTGCTGCAATATTTGTGGGTTATGTCACAGTAAAACCAAGTTTAGGAACAATACTTCTTGTTTTGTTAATTTTCTTACACTTTATTACATATTTTTAATTAATTAATCTTAAATATCGTCCGCCTATCTAGAAAAGGGAAGAGATTGGGATCATTTCCAGCCTATTCCTACGTCATCCTCATTTCTATGCCTCTTGCTAAGCTTTGCAAAGACACTGCGTCTTTCATCATGGCCGGGCCTGTTATTCGACACGCATCTTTCATCCACATTTTCATCCTTATTTTCAAATACCTATACTTTAATCTAGAATAATCAAATTTTTCCCAATCGTTCTACGTTTCGTGCCATTCATTATTTCACTACGTACCATTCCCACACATATTTAGGTCAAGAAGGTTTTCAGGTTTGTAACTATACTATTACAATCTGTAACTAATCTCAGTGTTGTCACATTCCAGGTGTGGTTCCAGAACCGTCGCGCCAAGTGGAGGCGGCAGGAGAAGATGGAGGCGGCGCGACTCGGCCTCTCGGAGTACGGGTGCGCGGGCGGCGCCATGTCGCGCCTCGGGCTCGGGCTGCCGGCGGATCCCTGGCTCGCACCTCCGCTTCTCACCGCGCTACCTGGTAAACTTCGTTTTAGGAGATGGAAACTCCTCTGCACCTTCTATGTGATTGTGGCGCCTTGATATACAAACAAAGTACTCATCTAAGAAGACATTGACACAAGATGGGATACAATTCGTTTTTATCAAAAACCTACTACGATTCATGACTGCAGTAGGGCTTGATAGAGAAGTATTAAAGGGGCACAAGTCTTCTGGCCTCAAAGCCCCCAATCCTAAATTAATGAATAAGGTTCTTCATTTATACAATAAGCAAATTCTCACATGAACAAACCTGCATACGCTGAAGAAGAAATTTTGATGCCTATGTGAAGCCTTCTAATCCGCTAATTTTCCCTAAGAAACTTATAGGAAATACGCACCAAAAAATTGTTGGATTTCCATACTAAATTCAATCAGCTGATCGAACGTTCGTATGAAAAGTTGTTTTTTTTGTGAATTTCACTCTGTTTCTTTGGTAAAACTATACCCTAACACTCTGTATACAATATGCCCTACTTCAGGACAAAGGCCTTCCCTCGAGGAAGATGTATGTACGTCCACCACGCGTGCCTAATGTGAAGTAGAATTCACATACACATCAGAATATCTTCTTCAGTGTACGCAGGTTTCCTCACTAAAGTTGATATATTGACTTAGCACAGCTCAACTTCGAGACTCTGGTAAACCCACGGAATCTCCAACAGTCACGATTACTATAAATCATAGACCTCTGTCTCAACCGCTCTCTCCCCGCAGGGTTCCTGAGCCACCCCCCCTCCGGGTACCCGTCGTACCTGACCCCCCCCGCGCCGCAGCCCGCGCCCCCCGACCCGCGCTCTTCCTCCATCGCGGCGCTCCGGATGAAGGCCAAGGAACACGTCGAGAGCCTCTCCAAGGGCCTTCAGATGGTGTAGTAAGGACTCAGTGATGATATTGTGGACTTTGAATAAGTATGGATAAGTGACGTCATTATGGACTGAAGACTCCTGGAGTGCACATTCTCTAAGCGTCACATCGCTGTTAAAAACATTGGTGAGCTCACAAATGTAACATCCTTCTTGCATCCTTCAGATCGTTGAAGTTTATATATGAGTTTGACACTTGACATAACCTTAGGCGAATACCGAATTGACAGCTCACCGATGTTTCAACGACAAAAATAAAGGTTACTGTTTGCGCTTTGAGAATTGCATTGCAGACTGTAAATAATATGGGTAGGTACTGTCATGGCAAGAGTGGATGAACGAGACAATTGCTACCTGAGTTATTTCGTGAACAGTGAAATGGTTTTCAATGTCAACCATATTACTAACTCTAACTACCTATATAGTAAAGCTAAATTATTATTGTGTATTGCTTTTAATTGATTTTCTGAGGAATATAATTGTTTTATGGACTTACTAATTTATAATCTCTGGTTAATATACAGGGTACCTACAACTTAATATGCTGACGGTTTTTAAGGAGGTTAATCAGACCATGAAACTGAACAACTTTTTCTATAGGACGGAAACTAAAATTGCGAGAAAGAAATCAGCTGTCCCATACATAATAAGTCGAGTAACACTGCAGTTTTGTATGGACATTTTTTTTAAGATTTCGGCTTCGTTTCACATTAGTCCCATAAAGGAAATTGTTCAATTTGATTGACCCCAAAGAAATCAATGTTTGGTAGTTGCACTACTATAAACTGTAGGATTAAATGCATTACCAACAATAATAATGTTTGACTGTGGAGACCAATATATATTTAACAAGTTACAGCAACACGATGAAATATCGTTAATTATATAATAACAATTTGTTACTCTATATTTCATTGTTTATCTGACATATTTGTGACTGCATTTTTGCCTGACCGCACGTTGTATTTGTCTGAAACATGGTATTTATTGGTAATGGTAATTCTTCTAGCATTAGAGACGGCACTGACTTTGTAATTGTACCAGAATAACGTTTATACAGTGTAATTAATGACTCCAAAAGAGCATTTTCTCACTTTTTTCACCGCGAGTAGATAATATATGTGTTGAAGATTTTATTCAAGACCTTTGCCCAGTGGTATCAGTACGTGTATACTAGTGGTTACAGAAAGGATTTATCTAATTCAAATTGGTCATTTAAATAAGAACGTCAAACTGAGCCAATCTGAAACAGCGAAAAACGCATTTTCATACATTGGAGTCGAGTATGTATTACAGTTTTGTATGGTACAGAAGATCTTTATACCTCGATTTCAGATTTGCTATCATAGCGAAGTCTGTTTGATTGTCTGAATATTTTCCTTCCTTCAACCTTTCAATTTTGACCCTTATGAAAACGATAGTGTGATAAGACTCATCAGTCCTTATTTATAAACCGATCTCAAGTGTTGGTGCGCTCTTAAGCTTAAGATATCACCGATATGAACTTAAGGGCGCGCAGGAATTCATAATCGGTTTATAATAATAAGGACCTCAAACCTGTACCTGTAGTGATAGATGTAGTGGGTAGGTACATTTTATATTGATCATTATTAAAAGATGTAAAAACGGTGTATGTATAATGAACTAATTACATGAAGAAAGCAATACAAACCGTATGTTAATCATTTCAAAGCTCTCTATTCTTTGTATTGTTGCTCAAAAGTTTTATTGCGTGAACAAAATGTATAGATAAGGCTCTTGCGGATAAATATTCGATTTTTAAACCCTAATTTAATATTTAGAACATGTTTTTAAAGCTGTGTTTGTGAAAAATTTTATGAGTATACTACGTAATTTTCAACTGTAAATAAGTCTTTTATTTAAATTATTATTTCAATGCAACATCACAACACAATTTATTTTTTAGATTTTTTAGCTGCGTATTTGTTGACACTAGATGGCGGCTCAGGTTTAAGTTACATTAAATATACATTACTCTTATAGCGTGTGTTTAGAAAGAAACTTCATATTTTTAAAGTGTATTTAGCATTTGCTTACGACTATATTCCCTAAGGGGGTAATCAGAGATATTCTGAAACCTCAGAACATCCACGTTTCACTAGTACCGAAACTCTGGTTTAAAATGAAATGGGTAACAACTAGCGCCATCTATTGCCATAATACAGAATGCTTATCTCAATAAAGTTGAAAACTCATCTACGATTGTATTATAATAAGCAATAATAATTATATGTTTAATTAAAGAAATATTTAATAACTTTTGTATTGTATAGAAATGCATTGATGTCTATAATAGGTACGTCTACCTTGCAAGAGAGGCTCACTTCTCTGTGTATAGTTATATTGTAAATATAATAGAAATAAACACGTTTTAATAAATAATAGAGAAAGCTGTGAATAGCTTGATGGAGACCTTTGCCCAACAATGGGATGAAATCGCTAAAAAACATGTGTTTGTCTTTAACACAATAATAAATAATTTTGCACTGTTACATAGTTAGACTAAAGTTAAATCAAAAGCATTCTATTAAATGCCGTCAAAATTAGACTTTAAAAAAAACAAAACTTTTTTAAAAACTATACAGGATGTAAAATAAAATGGGACAGTCACTTAAAGGGGTGCTTCAGAACATCAAACTTAATAACTAACCATGGGACCAACACTTAAATCGCGAAAAAAAACATCCGCTGTCCCATACAAAACTGCAAACTTAACTCAACTGAAATGTATAGGACAGCAGATTTTTTTTTCGCGATTTCAATATTGGTCCCATAGAAAAAGTAGTTCAGTTGATGGTCTAAAGCACCACTTTAAGTAACTGTCCCATTTTATGTTACACCCTGTATTATTGTCAAAAATGTAAGCACAGCTATTATTGTTTATTATACTCCATTCCAAATAGCACCGTTTTAAGGCTATTTTGAATGACAGAAAGTGAGATTTAAAACACTTACCACTTATTCTTACGTCCCAGATAATGTTTGGTAGTATAATATTTCTGATAAACAAAGCTAATCAGAATTGGTCAATAAGCAAAATAGGAATTAAAAAATATTTTCGGCCTTATTTGGAATGAAATATAACGGATAATGATGACTTATTGATGATTTATTATTAATAAACTGAGCTGAATCTGAAATGTTTACGAAATTTAAAAGAGAAAGTTGATGAATTCTCGAGGCTGAAAAATGAATGATGGTAAATACACGCAAGAGACTTACAAAGAGAGTGTAAATGGAATGGCCAGACGTAATTGTACGTTGACCAAATTAAGACGAAACAAATTAAATTCATTATTAAACCTATTCTAAAAATTATTTTAATCTATACTATTACAAAAATGTAAATAAAAAAAAGAAGTTTGTTTGTTTGATTGTGCATCACGCGATAAATACTAAACCGATTTTAATAAAACTTTTTTTATTTGATAGCTTAACAGATAATAATGACAATCTAATCTAACATAAAATAAAAATAAATAGCTAATCTGACTTAAAATCTGGTATATAATTTGTGCGGACAAAGTCGCGGGTTAACTCTAGTAATAATATAAAAGGTACACTATTGGCTGTACGCATGTACAGCGTGTAATGTAACAACCTGGTAATATTAAAAGGGATGGTTTAGAGATAGACCATCAAACTGAACAACTTTCACTTTGGAGCCAACTGTGAGAAAAAATAAAAATCTGTTGTTTCATATAAGACTTATAAACATAGAAGTGGCAAGAGACAATCATAGCAGGTTTCTATAGATTTGTCTATGCCTAACTGCCTACCCCAAATTTTAACGGTCAACCACATATCTACATATAAAATAATATTTCTGTGTTAATTTTTGCGTTCCCGGTGTTCCTTGATGTAAATATATGATATAGCTATATTAGGTAGGTATAATATATAAGGTCTAACAAAACTAGCTGAAACTATTTGAAGGGGATGATCAGACCATCAAACTGAACAACTTTCTCTATGGGACCAATATCGAAATCGCGAAAAAAAAAATCTGCTGTTCCATACAAACGTACTCGACCTAAATGTATGGGACAGCAGATTTTTTTTTTTGCGATTTCGATATTGGTCCCATAGAGAAAGTTGTTCAGTTTGATGGTCTGATCATCCCCTTACAATAGTTTCACCTAATTTTGTTGAACCTTATATATATAAGTAGGTAATAATAATATGGATGTTATTTATATGAGTGTATGTACATACTATGTGTGGTATATAGAACGTAGTTGTAAGTATATTATGTGTAAGATATACATACATACATAATGAGAGATTAAATAAATGTGTTCTTTCATTTTTTGTGTTTCCATTTACTTCTGACCCTATTGTATGTATGTACGGCAAGTAGAAAATGAATTTTAATTTAAATAAATAAATCCCGAATTCAAATGAATATTTTTGTCAAAATATTTTATAGAATATCGACTACGACGTAACTGCGTAGTAAATCGTAGCGACTACGGCGTAGTCAAGATTGCGTAATCGTACAAAAATAACTCACCACAATCAAAGAAAATAATAACACACTACACAATTGTAATGAAATTGATAGAATATGTGTTCATATGTGAGCGTCGATGGCGCGTTGCGGAGAGGCCTTGCATGACATGCCGTGTACGGGAGTACTTCTAACTTATATAAGGTCTAACAAAATTAGGTGAAACTATTTTAAGGGGATGATCAGACCATCAAACTGAACAACTTTCTCTATGGGACCAATATTGAAATCGCGAAAATAAAATCTGCTGTCCCATACATTTAGGTCGAGTAGGTTTGTATGGAACAGCAGATTTTTTTTTCGTTATTTCGATATTGGTAGCATAGAGAAGGTTGTTCAGTTTGACGGTCTGATCATCCCCTTAAAATAGTTTCAGCTAATTTTGTTAGACCTTATACAGGGCGTCCCACGGCGATGCCACACGGAGGGAAAGTACCTTAAATATTAAAGATAGGATATTTTACTGAAAGAAGACATCGTTTAATTTTTAATAATAAGTAGAACTGCATTCACAGATTTTTTAAAAACGCCTACCTCAACCGGGAATCAAACCCGCCAAATGTGATAGTAAAATTACATGTATTTTATAATAGCGTTTGAAAGGGCTACTCATAAGCATTATTTTTTCCTAAATAACCTAGCTTATTAAATGAAACTAAGATCATAAAATTTTACATTTTATTTAAAAAAATAATAATTTATCAAATGCTCAAAATGTGATCCGTTCTGTTGTATACAAATTCTCTCTTCTAATAATTTCTCTCCCTGTCGATTTACTTATTTTTGCATGGTGGATGTTTGAAATAATACGTCTAAGTTTATTTTGTAACTCCTGCACACTGTTGTACCGGTTCCTGTAAACAAAATCTTTTACATAACCCCATAAAAAAAAATCAAGTGGGGTTAGATAGATAGATAATGTTAATTGTTGGAAGCATGGCCAAGTCAGAGGAAATTTCTCTAAACAAAATTTTAAATAAAATGTAAAATTTTATGATCTAGTTTCATTTAATAAGCTAGGTTATTTAGGAAAAAATATTCTTATGAGTAGCCCTTTCAAACGCTATTATAAAATACATGTAATTTTACTATCACATTTGGCGGGTTTGATTCCCGGTTGAGGTAGGCGATTTCAAAAAAATCTGTGAATGCAGTTCTACTTATTATTAAAAATTAAACGATGTCTTCTTTCAGTATAATATCCTATCTTTAATATTTAAGGTACTTTCTTTCCCTCCGTGTGGCATCGCCGTGGGACGCCCTGTATACGTCAAACCTTAATACCGGCTGCTCACAAACGGCGAAGACAAACATCGTAAGGAAACCTGCATACGATGAAGAAGAAATTCTGATGCGTATGTGAAGTCGAACACAGGACCGTGAGGAAGGGGTTATGAAAGGGAGGCCAGCCAGCAGTGGGTTGATGTAGGCTGATTTGATTGATTGATTGATAGTCTCCTTTGCCATTGCTACTTATATTACACAGTAACCTCTAATGCACAATATTTTAAGGAAATGATCAAACCTTCAAACAACATACGCAAAGGGACCGAAATTGAAATAGCAAAAAAACTGTTGCTCCAAAAAATATTTCAATGGTGACTAGATACAAATGTATGGAAGAGCTGACTTTCTTTCGCTATTACAATGTTGGTTCCATACTGAAAGTTGTTCAGTTTGTTGGAATTAAGTACCTTCTTATATCTTTTTAGTCTTAGTCTAAAGTTTAAACAATCGAACTGCACGGCTAGCATGCCACCCATGACAAAGGGTTTAAACGAGAAAAACTTCATCTGGCATACGTAAAATACTAAAGCTGGAGGCACATCTCGATTTTTATCGTTTTCTCGGGGGTGGCATACGAGGCCTACTGATTTCATATTTTAAGAGAAACCTCAAGAAAGATTTATGTTACTTTTTATTTCTAAATCAAAATTCTTTCTATTTTTAAGTATATACTAACAATCTATGGACTGTGTCTGAAATACAATTATTCATATTTAATTTAATTTGATTTGATTCTACGCCTGCAAAATCATTTTTGTGAACTCTTGTACTAATTATAATATAGAACTGCAACTAAACACCAATAAATAAATGTCAGAACTAAAAAGAGCACTAAAGCATTAGTCATAAAGTCCGCTGTCGAGTGGAGGAATGTAATCACAGGGTTAATTCACAACTAAGGATTGAGAAATTAAAATTCATGAGCGATATGCGACGCGAGTGGCATAGTTTGTGTGTTCTATGAAATAATTGGGCTCATAGCTGGTTCATAGTATGTTAGGAGTAAATAGTTTTCTAGGTATGACCATGTCGTGACCATGTCCAAAGATTATTTTTGGTCTAAAAAAATCTTTGACCATGTCCACAGATAATATAATACTATACTAGACCATGTCATATCCTTTGGGAACATTGTACTTTTAGTTAGGTAAGAAATGCTACAGATGGCGCTATCTACTTCATTTGATACAGATTTGATATATAGATATACAGTAACTAGATGAAACCATAACGTTGTCGTATATGAAACAGCAATATAAGTGAGATTGTTGCATACTAAAAGACGATTTCTTTAGCAAGATGTCCTCAACATTCCATAGGTTTGACATCTTGCCAAACACAGAAACCGGTCACGGTGACCGAAACAAAAAATTATATTTCTGTCTTTTTTGTTTAGTTATGTTTTCATAACTGGCTATCTCGCTCTGTCATTTAATAGATACTCTTTCTTACACTTTATCAGTACTACAGAGTGAAATTGATATTATTGGCATCCTTTTAAACTAGGAGCCTACCTATTGCCTTGCATTGCGAGTTTGAGGACCATTGGCTGCCTTTTACCCAAAAGTATTGTGAAATAAGCCTTATAGAGCCTTATTTAGACCTTAAGAAATGTGTATTGCTATGAATATAATCAAAACAAACATAACCTTTAAAAGCAATTAAAACTACAGCGAATGAAACAAATGAGGTCGATTAGTGTTCGTAATTACGGCCGCTGTTTAATATACAATTATACACATTTGTATACAATAATACATCGTATACTGCGACGCGACGCGACGCACTGTTTAGTTTAACCGAATCACCGCCGCTAATGCTCGCCCGTAATCATTATAACTGTGTAGTACAGGAGCTGGGGTGACAATTCTTTTTGTAATATATATTTTTTTTCATAGTACATAAAGTTTGTATTTTGTTTTGACTGTACAATGAATAACTTACATTATATTGGTAATTCAATTAATATTAACCTAACCTACTATATTATTTATCGGGTAAAAAGTATATATACAAATATAGAATATTGAGACTAAAAAGTAAGTAAGTATGTACAAATTTACAATCTTAATAGTAGGTGAGTATAATATACAGATTTACAGGGGGCCACCGCACAGTCGAATGCATTTTCTATCGTATAGATAGAAAATGCATTCGAGGTCGCTATCGAGAGGAAGAGTGCCTAGGACGCTGGCGGCGTTACCTCGCTGTATCGCAATGCTGATGCGTTGCCCGAGGTATGCGCCGGCCCTGTTGTCCCCCGAGACCTCTACCAGGCGCGACGACAACTCCTTAAAGAGTTGTCGTGCGTCCGGGACCCAAGGTCCCAGGGTCTCTACCCCGAATGGTGCAAATATGTAGCCCTGGGCTGCATATAAGTGCCTCTTCTTGCCCTCCGCAGAGACAGCCGCCGCGCCTGCTCTAAGAGAGGTGGCAGAGAAATGCGAGGGCGCCACAGTGTCCACACACGTGGCGTCCCACACTAGCGGTCTACCACGTTTCCAGGGAATAAGCGACATTCCGTCTGGTCTCTTGCCATCGCCACGCACAATACCATTCGGCTCGAAGATGGATGGTACGTTGGCGCTGGCAAGAGCCCGGTGGATGACGTCATTCAGGCAGGCGTGGCGGGAGTTGCGACCGGCACTAAACATGCAGGAGAGACCAAGGTGACCGAGGCTGTCCACTCCCACTCCACACTTGCAGCGGTGCAGCTCGTTTGTCCTGGCCCCAATTCTCAGACAGACGGCCAGGGACAGAGTTGTCCTGTACAGTAGTGTCCCGATGTTCGGAGAGGGCACCGCATGTAGCCAGTAGCCAGACTCGTGTTCGCCGGCAGCAAGGAGACGAGCACGATCTGCGGGGTTTACTGCGGAGGCAATTAAGTAAGTTTTGTAATTGTTTTTAAGAAATATTATGTTGTCGATTTTCTGGCGGATTCTTTCGTACAGCGATAAAACATTCCGAGAAGCGGTGGTAATGGTAAGTAGATTCATAATAAAATACGTAAGAAAAAATGATGTGATAGGATACATTTTGGGAACAAAACATTTCATGTAAAAAAGTAGCCAAGACCTTTGGGTCTTATAACTTTTTAAAAGTATAAGGGTTGTGCCCTTATACTTTTAAAAAGTTATGGGATCTCATTTCAAGCCAAGTCTTGAGTGAGTGTTCATCTCGGTCCAATTAAGTTATAAGGCTTGGCTGACATCCTCATCCTATTATATAGTCACTACCTAGTATATCTTGGTCCTTATTCAGTAATTAACATTGTTCAGATTGACTCTATTTTATTCAATCAGTCATTGGACCATTTATTGCTAGAACTGTACCAAGTTTCAGCTTCCTGTGTTTACGGTCTACAAGATGCCTGTGACAGATGGATGAAGAGTTACAGATGTGATTCCATAAATGTTCCGTTTTGTAAATTTCGGTATGGAACACTAAAAAGAATAACCAGACAGAAAGTATTTCTTATCAAAATATTTATCATTTAATCCACAGTAGCACAAAGTAGATAATAACCATATTAACACATATTTTAACAAATTGTTTCTTTGTACAATGAACCGCACTAGAATGATCATCAGCTTTTGTACTACACGGAGGCGGGTTTCAACCGGGTGACTTAGCTCAGTAATTAGCGATCGACAAACAAACAAACAGCTCCCGAGCACGACACACGCGCATTAGTCATATATATCACTAACTGCACTCTCTGCCAAGCCTCCTCGCTAACTCTTATCACTACTTAGTATTAATATCAATATCGCCTGATTCGCGGGACTTTAAATATGGAATTAATTGTGTGACGCATATTAGCAGCTATTTATTTTATTAGCAACTAGAAAATCTAAACTTAAGGCTTATGCCAAACCAGATAAGGGTCATAATGACTTGACATGCATTGATAGTTTTATACTATCTATAGTTTTAGAAAGATTCCTGGTGAAACTCTTGATGAATACTTAAATAAGTTTGGTATTTGCTTGATTCAAGGGACTTCGAATGTAAGAGCATAATTAGTTCAGTGAACGCTAAATTAATTATTAGTAATTAATAGCTAAGTTGATGGTGGAGATGCATTTATGTTTTGCGAGAGAGGGTCTGTTAAATTAAGAACCGGCCAAGTGCGAGTCGGACTACTCGCGTACCGAGTGTTCCTTACAATATAATTATTACCTTACCAATAAAACCACAATCTCGGGAAATATAATCATGAGCATATGCTAATACTTATGCAAAAAAAAAAAATTACTGGGACCCTTGGAGCGAGACCTTCTTTGCCAGTTTGTATTATTTGTTATTATACTGTAGTATTATAATCACACCAAGTTTGATTCTTGCACGTATTTACCGTTGTTGCGATAGAGCGAGGAGAAAAAACGTTGAAAAAACTGTTTCTTTGTATGGAGACCCCTGAAATTTTGTAATTTTTGTTTTTTTTATTATTTGTCTAGAAATTCAATATCATGCTGATAGCTTAGAACCGAAAAACTTAGGCTTATTAATAGGGTCCCGTTTTCACTCTTTGGATACGGAACGCTTAAATGCAGAAGCAGACGAGCAGAGCAGAATCGATACCTGGGGTACGTAGAACTACATAGGTACCTACATACCTACCTTTATCTATTCTGAGGGTATAGGAGCTGGGGTCTATAGCTACTAAAGGCCCCTGCGCCTATATTTCATAAACATAACAATAACAATTTGAGGTACATTTCTGAGAATATTAGGACACATGTTATTTAACACCATAAGTAACCAACAATGTACCTTGAATTTTTATTGTAAATTACTATAGTAATGTTTATGAAATAGCTCTAGAAGCCCGACGACACTCGCAGACACCATCTCGTATGTATGAACTGTCATATATTCAAGGATTCATCTCCGTGTAATTTTCCTTTTATATTATATTTGTAATTATTAGCGAATGAATTGCAGAGGAAGCGGCAACGCGGAGGATGCCAGGACCTGCATTCTGCAGACAAGTGGAAATGGAATACTTAACTAACTTACCGATGAACATTGTGCTGACTACTCGTATAGTTTTACTTTATATTAAACTAGCAACCCGACCCAGCTTTGCCCGGAGGGAATCAAAATTTTGACGTTGCGTGGTTTAGAAGAAGTAAGAAAGAAAGAAAGAAAGAAAAATTATTTATTTAAGGCGGTTGCAGAGGGGTCAATTTTATACAAAACTTTGACGCACAATACGCGTAGATGGTATTATTATAAGTAACTTTGTATATATGGAAAAATAGTTTAAAAAAACTAGATGCCGCGTAACACATAACATTTGCAATTTATAAAATAATTACGAAGATATAAAGCTTTGAAATTTGTCATACAAAATGTTAAAAGCTTTATATCTTCGTAATTATATTATAAATTGCAAATGTTATTTGTTACGCGGCAACTAGATTTTCTAAACTATTTTTCCATATATAAAATATTACTTTTATTAATTCCGTCTACGCGTATTGTGAGTCAAAGTTTTGTATGGACTGAAACCACCATAATATTATTTATTTAGTAATCGGAGAAACAGAAATTATAAGGACAGGCGCGGATAGCTACTTTGTTTTATTCTATTTAGAGATTACCGACTGCTCTCAAACGGTGAAGGAAAACATATCGAGGAAACCTGCATACGCTGAATAGGAAATTCTGATGCATATCGGAAATCTACTAATCCTCATTGAGAATGCGTGGTGGACACACACCCATACACCCTTCTTGGGGGTAGGCCTGTGCCCTGCAGTGGGACGTTTATATAGGCTGATGATGATGATGATTTAGAGATAAGAGAAGAGAAGACATCGATCAATATAAGAAATAGATGCAGTCTCATGTAAAATCTTAGCAAATTCTTGCTCAAATTGTGACATTTTTGCTGTACAGTACCTACTATATTATATAAGTACTTAAGTACGTAAGTACTTCACATTATTATAAGCTAGTTTATAATAGAGATACATTCATAGAACCCGCTACACACGAAACAAACAAGCGTCGACAATGGAGCGGCGGCGGCGCGTGTAATATTCTCGTGTGAAAGGACACGGATTAGTATACAATATTAACACCTCTTTGTTAAAGTCGGGTAATTCACTATAGTGTTTAGTGTTATACTTGTGTTGTGTTGTGTGGTTGTGAATGGGTGTTTTTGTGTTTCTGGAGTGTTTTGTAAAATATTGTGTAACGCGTTTTAAGTCGCATATTTCGTCCGGGAAGAACCAGGACGATGGACTGATGACTTGGATTCCTACACCTTGGCACCTACCTTTGTTTTTATTTTCATAATGTCTAATAAATCCGCAGAATAACCAGAGTAGATGACATAGCCCAAAGAATTGCTAAACTAAAGTGGTAGTGGGCTTTTGCTCGCAGAACCAATGGCCGATGGCGCCGAAAAGTTCTCGAGTGTCGACAACAAATAACATTTGCAATTTATAATATAATTACGAAGATAAAGGGCTTTTAAAATTTTGTATAAAAAATTTTAAAGCTTTATATCTTCGTAATTATTTTATGAATTGCAAATGTTATTTGTTACGCGGCAACTAGATGTTTTAAACTATTTTTCCATATATAAAATATTACTTTTATTAATTCCGTCTACGCGTATTGTGCGTTAATATATCTTTATTTCAGAACCAAGCTTTTGTATGGACCGAAACCACGAAGTTTGTTAAGTTGTTAAGTTCTTTCACTGGTTCGGTTGATCTACCAGATTTTTTAAAGTCAAGTCAGCATTAGAAAGATACATATCTCCATAGCAATTTTGAAATTTTCAACTACTGAGCTCAGCGAATGAGTTTCAAAAATCGCACTCCTAGTAGATCAACCGAACCAGTGAAAGAACTTAACAACTTAACAAACTTGCCCAGCACTCCGAAGGGGTATGGACCTCGGCATTGAGCATTGCTGAGACTAAGCGGCCTTTAAACGCTAGAAGAAAAAGGATTGGGCAGAGATCGCAGCTGTCCGTTATCTTTTCATGCATTTCCGTCGATTGAGGGTGGCTACGCACTAGCCCTTTTTTTAAAAGATCTTTTTTTTATTATGGTATGTTTTCCTGGGACGGCCTCCAAAACGACTGAGGAAAGTTAAATAAATACCACAGAATATTATAATACACATTTGAAATACATAAAGTAAAAAAAATATCAAACACTTACCGCCATCTATTGCTGAGTAGCTATACCTCCGGTTCAACCTTCACACGCGTGGCGAGACGCCAACTAGTTCGGCTACTAGTCGCGGTAGCGCTGGCGTCGCCGCAGATTTTTAATTACGTTCGGGCCGGGGGCGCGCCGTACAATTTGCAAGTCAAAGCCGCTGAAAAAACCCTAAAACACCCGACACATAGCCCTTTGGCGCGAGAATGCGAACAGAGAACGCCGTGGAGACGACGGCGATTCTAAATTAGTAATGTAGTTTTTGGATCACTATTATAACTAAAATCAGGGGTGTTTCAGATGATCAAACAAAACCACGTTTCAGCGATGAAATCTTCTACTGAAATGTAGAAAACCACCAATAACCCTGAACAGTTAAAAAAAACATAATTTTAAACATTTTTATGAAGCCTGTTGGAATAGTTTTCAGGCATTGCGTTCATTTCTTAACCTATAAATCGAACCTACCTGATACCTGATGTCGGTTTTATAAATGCTTTTAGTTCATAGATGTTTGTTTGTTAAATAAATAAAAAAAAATACGTTTTGTTATATTAAGGAGGTTGTTGATTAGGTGGTATGATACTCAAAGTAAATTCCTCCGTTTTAGTAGAAGCGCTAGAACTTACTCTTATTTTGCTTTCCGTTCATGAGGATCCTGTAAAGGAAAATACCTCTTTAATGCAAAGGCTATGTCCCTACCTAATGAGCGTTACACACTACGCCTTACAGTTTGTGGTCTACATTATACATAGTGTAAGAAGACCTCCCGATAACTCAAAAGGGTGAAAGTACCCATAAATATGAACAACTTTATCAATGGGACCAACTATGAGAATTAAAAAAAAATCACTACCAGCCGCACAAAATTTATGGAACTGCAGATTTTTTGTTTTGAGTTTTTATTTCTGGCCCCGTAGTAAAAGTTTTTCATGGGTACTGTCACCCCTTTGAGTTTTCGGGAGAGGCCTTCTTACACCATGTAGAACACGTCCCCACTTGCCTCAATTCCATTTAAATACAATCATACTTCCTTTACCGTTGATTGAATAAGCTGGAAGCGACTCGATGGCTCTGTCGCCGCGCCGCCGCTCCGCCGATCTCTCCCGGAGGTGAATTTCGTTAGCTCTCATTTGTTTTGCCGTAATTGCTCGAGATATGAACCCCCCCTCACCTTGCCTCCCCCACCCCCCGCCTCGCCCGCGCTCCGCCCATACACTTTATTGGATTGGCTTTATTGGCTCTTTATATAGAGGAGAATTTTATGTCACCGCGTGATTATGTTCAGTGCTGCTAAATGATGGAGTTGAAGCTTGAGGGTTTGTCTGTGAAGTTCCGTTTGTTTTTGTTTGTGTTTGTAGAGTTCTCGATTTCATTAATTTTCTGTCTCTTTTTGATAATGTTTTTACGCTCTCCTTCTAACGTAATTTATTTAAACGCAAAGGTTAGATTTCTTAATGCTGACCGTACATTTTCTGTCGAGTCGAAGACATGTCATTCAAAATTTTGCCAGCCTTGTATTTTGCCACACGAATAGCACTGCCAGCTGCGTCTATAAGCTCTGTTCGCGTGCAGGTATCCTGGTAGGAAGGAAAGGGTACAATTTAGGCCATAGTCTGAGTAGCAGCATGTTTCAACAGTAGCTTGTACTTAATATTACTGTCTTTGAATAAGCATTTCTAAACTGAAAACAGATGGAAACCTTACCTTCTTCTTCGGATTACTCTCCATTACTGGAGGTTGGTAGTAAGCTCTGTATATCCTCCCTATCTCTCGCCACGTTAGTTACCAGATCTTACCATTTTAGTTAAGCTAGATCATAATAATTTCTACCATATAACTACTAATCTTAATAGCAAATGTGAATAAACAAATAAATAACGCTCACAGGCACATACATTGTAATGATCCGAAATTAAGCCTTAGGTGTTTTGTTTATGGGAACCATATACAACAACGGCACACACATATAACATCCATGACCGAACAGGGATTCGAACCCAGGACCCTGGCAGTCCGGCGTGGAAACCATTACACCAACCGGGTCGTCAATGTTGATGTTTTACTGTTTTCAAATAGGGGGCTCAGGGAGCATCTACTGCGTTCTACTGCGCACTATTGGAGGGACCGCAAAGGTTCTACTGAGCCAGTGAATGAACTCAAGAAACTGGCCTACTTAGTGGAATCCTCGGAAGGGGTACGGACCTCGGCCTAGGACACTGTTCGGTCTGAGTTTGTGACTCGATCACGCATAAACACCTTAACGGATTTGGATTATATTTGTTCAGCCGTGATAGAATTACGTTCAGGGTTAATCCAGACTATAGGAAACATTTTTATAGGCAACGCAGATGAAGTCGCGGGCAAAAGCTATAAAGAAAATACAAGAAGTAGAAGCCGTGAAACAGCGTAGTACGTAATAAAGGTAGCTTATCTACGGTGTTTGTAAGGAATTGTGTTCTGAGCGAACTGATTAACTTCTCAGATCTTTCATCGTCCCGTCCCGTCGCCAGTTTAGGGAGGAAAGGAGACGCTAAATTAACTCTGCGGCATTAAGTAATCTGTGAAGACGTTTATTTGTTATTAAACCGTTGAATCTTTTGAGTTGTTTTAAGGTTCAATACTATTGCAGACTCCACAGCAAAATTTACTGCAGAGCGTTGACTTTAACTTTTATTTTCACTTTGATTTGACTATGGACTTTTGATGTGGATCCCTCATAAGTCATAACATAACTATACCTAGTAAAAATTGTTCTCAGTAAACCTAAAATGCAGTATGTCTGCAGATTACTACGTAGTTGTTATAGTACTATGTGTTACTACTTTTGCCTAAGAAATAAAGTTGAAACATGTAAAGCAACGCAATCGTGTGATAAAAGACGGAACTTTTTGATAGTGCGTCTAACAGCTCTAGTAGATGCAACAACGCCATCTAGTGTCGAGTAGCTCTACTAAATTAAGTTTTTGCTTGGAGCGAACAGAGGGCAGTGGTTGTGTTCTGTAACTGTACTGAAACTAAAATAGATTACGGAATGCGAGTGAATTTTCACGTTTTCATCATGGATTTTCACCCGTGTTTTGCGGTGTTTATAACAATGTGACAAACGTGTTATCTATCTATCTATCTACGTGGAGGAAATTACCTAAGTAGCTAACAATTACTTTAAAATTACATAAATGCAAATAGTTATAGTTACGACCATAATCCCATTCGGGATGGACAAAATCATTGCTACAACTACCAACTATGTTTGAAGCGTTCAGTTGTAGCGAGGCTCACTTTCATCATAATTATTGAAGGTTTCAACATGGCATGACGTGTGAATTCGGAATAGGTAGTTTCATCACCTTTTCATACAGCATAAGAAACCCTATTATCCCTTAGTCATCTTAGAGACTCTCATGGCAAGAAATGGGCCTTCGTCCATTCTAAGCCGGAACCACAAGGTCGATCACCACTAGTTATAGTTCTTTCATAGTTCGTTAAAAATCGCTCTTTCGCAGCAAACGATTAAGCTTTATCCTATCGAAAGGATATTAATCCTTTTACTTATTATATTCATAATATTTATTCATATAATATTTATTTATTTTATTCTATTGTACGACAGCTCGCACCACCTCGCATCACCTCGTACCAACAAAATAGGCCGGTCGTTTGCTGCGAAATTTGGCCGTAGGCAGCGCTTTCTTTCTTCATGCGCTACATACTCAAGGGGATGCTTCATGATCAAACCAACAAACTAAACAACTTTTGCTACGAGACCAATATTGAAAATGCGAAACAAAAATTTGTTGTTTCATAGAAAATTTCAATGGCTAGTCGACCCAATATGTAATACGAATAGGGCTGTCTCTGTTGCGGGTCTGCTGGAAGAAATCTCTTGAGAGATAAGCTCGGTCTTTGTACATATATAATTTAATTGTTTTTTCTGTAATATTGTGTGTACAATAAAGTGTTAAATAAAGGGCTGTTTTTTCGCGATTTCAATATTGTTGTATACTTAGAGTTGTTTAATTTGATGGTCTGAATCTGAAGCACCCCACCAGAAGTATGTATTGTATTTCAATTTACACCCTGTATAATGTACATAATAGAATCCTCGCTCAAAATATTAATAAACTCCGCTTGGTAGCAGATCGTCGCTAAGCCGCTCGGCTCTCGCAAATCTCCTATATCTGCAGTAATAGACGAGTGAGTGGCGAATCATAACACAATCATGAGGGGGTCACCGGCACCGGGGCCGGCGCCGCCGCTAGGGTTGACAGACTTTTTTATACTGGGTGATGTTTTAAGCACTTTCCAAATTTTCAGGGGTGGTTCATAGTATCAAACTGAACAACTTTTACTAACGGAGCAAGTTAGAAATCGTAAATAAAATCTGCTGTTCCAGGATACTAAACTGAAATGTTCGATTCAAATGTATGAAGCAGTAGATTTTTTTTCCATTTTATGTTGCTCCTATGGTGTAAGTAGTTCAGTTTAATAGCCTGAACCAATCCTGAAAACTTTGAAAGTGTTTAAAAAAATCACCTTGTATACATGGTGAAATTGGAATCACCTAAATGCTAAATTGCGATTTAGCATCCTTTTAAACTAAGAGTCTACTAATCAAACTAAACAACTTTTAGTATGGGAGCAAACCAATTGGAGCAAAAAAAAATCTGCTGTTCCATACAATTAGAGCTGAGTAGGCATTGCAGTTCAATATGGAACAGCAGATTTTTTTTTGCTCCTATCGGTTTGCTCCCATAGTAAAAGTTGTTTGGTTTGATGGGTGTCGGAAAATACGTTCTGCCTGTGAGAACTTTAACTTCAATATGCTTGAAATGTTTAAAGTAAATCAAAATTTACCTTAGTTGTGTATTTATTATATTTTTGGATTTTAAGGCAGAAGGTACACTTTGCGAGCTCGCAATTTTATGTTTGTTGCACTAAAAAAAGTACGCTTTCTGGCAATCCTCTGCGGATTAAGGGGGGTCCGTGAGTCTGGGGTGCAGCTCTGTTGTGTCAGTCTCTGTGGTCACAGTGCCACAATTATTGCGACGAGCACCACTCCGCCGCCACGCCTGTAAGGGCGTTACCACACATCGCGGCCACGGGCGGTGGTCGTGAAGCCGATGACAGAGTGAACATTGATGATATGCTTCTGAAGGTCTAGAATAAAGATCTAGAATAAAAACCTACACAATGATCGTCCCAAAAAAGGCAGATTCAAAGGGGCCTAAACGAATATTTTTGGCCGCTTTTGTCTGTAGTATTGCGCCATCTCGCCGACAGGATCAGAATCCGAATCAGAATCAAAACTTTATTTGTAATCTGAATGTACATTCAGAGATGACATGATGAATATAATGGTTCTAATGTTCTACCACACAGGGCATACAAAATATTGATAAATTGAAGCTAGTTTTATACAATTTTAAAATGTCATTCAAAATATAATTATTTGTGAAAAGAAAAGAAATATACAAAATGTCATGGGAGATCCAAAAAATATCCATGAGTAGTCGCTTATAAGTGGTCAATGTTTTAAATATTTTTACAATAATTTGCCTAGCCAGTAAGTTGTGCGTCTAGTTTTTTCATTCGATATCAGTTCATCACTCATCATTTGATCTTTCATCTTTTTCTATCTATCTATAATATTTGGTTCTTTAATTTTTTCATTTTAAGTAGATATTTGAAAATGCTCTGCAGACGAACTAGGTACGGCGTGTTACAGAAGTAAAAATAAAAAATGAAAACTTTAAGGGGGTGGTTTAGACTTTAGACCAACAAACTGAACAACTTTCACTATGGGCCCAACATGGAAATCGCGAAAAAAAAATCTTTTGTCCCATACATTTAGCTCGAGTAGATCTGTAGTTTAGTATGGACCATCACAAACGCATCGCATTTTGACGATTATGACAAATCTCCTCATTTTAGGGGTGGCCTATGTCCAGAAGTGGACGTCTATTGGCTGATATGATGATGATGGATCATCCAATTTTTTTTCGCGATTTCGATATTGGTCCCATGGTGAAAGTTGTTCAGTTTGATGGTCTTAACCACCCCCTTAAATTTTTATTTGTATTTTTGTAACACCCTGTATACCTACTCCTTTCGCCCAATTCACATTCATAATATCATTTGATATCGATCTTCCGTTATTCGATCTTCATCTCATCTTGATGTTCCTTTGGTTCTTAAATCATCATCATCATCACAACCAGTATACGGTCAACTGCTGGGCACAGGCCTACCCTCAGAGAGGGATGTACATGAGCGTAAGTAGTTACACCAAGCGTGCCCAATGCGGACTGATAGGTTCTTTAATAATTAATATAAATAAAAAACTATTATTAAATAACAATATATTTCCTTGACAGTGGGCACTTTGCTCGCTGAACCGATGGCCGATGGGGCCGAAAAGCTCTAGAGTGGCGACCGTGTACCGGTAAGCGCAGCGTGGGTAGGTCCCCCACACGGTGGACGGACGACCTGGTGAAGGCGGCGGGAACCCGCAGGACCGGTCGTTTTGGCGATCCTTGAGGGAGGCCAGCAGTGGACGTCCATCGTCCATCATATCAATGATGATGATGATCATGATGATATTTCCTTTTAGTGCCGTTAATAACTTTACTGCAACTACCAACGACCATTACAAGTGTGCAATTGTAGCAAGTTCCACGTATGAGGTCCATAATTTTCGTAAGCTTTGATTGATTGATTGATTTTAATCTTAAAGTACGGCACAAGGAACTGCATCTCTTCACGATGATTGGAAGTCATCAAAACAGTCGAAGATAAGACTGGCATCCTTTGATATATTCCTGGTCCCGGTGTGTCCCCCGACCTTACCATGAACTCAGTGGCAATTTAATAAACGTGCCGCAAGGTTGCGCCACTATCTAGCTAGAGTCATCATCATCATCATCAGCCTATAAACGAACCACTGTAGGGCACAGGCCTACCCTCAGGGAGGGTGTATGGGCATTAGTCCACCACGCGTGCCCAAAGCGGATTGGTAGACTTCACATACACATCAGAATTTCTTCTTCATCGTATGCAGGTTTCCTTACCGTTTTCTTTACCGTTTGAGAGCAGTCGGTATTTCGTACATAAGTTAGAAAAACTCATTGGTACATGGCATGTTGTCCGTGCGGATTCGAACCCGGACCCCCATAATTAGGTGTCCATACCTCTCCGCAACGCGCTACCGACGCTCCCGATCGATCTAGCTAGAGTAATCTAGATTATCTAGACTATATTGCATATAGTCCAGTCTAACTATGATAGTATATTTGACAGGTAAACTATCTCCTGTGTTTGTGTATATTTTGTTTGATTACCATAAAGGGCATAGTGGAGTGGTATTATTTAAGTTCCAGTTTACTATTGCCGTTTATGGTAAATGTTAACTGTGCAAATAAGCAGAAATTACGCCATCGATTTAAAAAAAATCTCTGCGTAAGGTGAAATTTTGTGTACCCGAATGGTCACTTATGCCCATAGTTTAGCAAAGTTTCTTATTACACCAAAAACAATAGTTGTAAGTTCAAGATGTCTACAGAAAATATGTCAAAAGGCACCACGCAGCATGGTCGCGCTATACAGGGTGTAACAAAACTCCCTAGTAACATTTAAAAGCACAGTGTGCTCTACACGACGAATTTTCAGTGGTGGAGACCATAGAGCATTCATTTCATTCATTCATTCATATCTTATAGTTAACCCTAGTTACATTGCATGCTGTGTTTGCCTGTAATTAGTTATACATCTTAGGCTAAGATCACTGTGTAATGTACTTAAACTTGTGTCAGATGTAATAGCTGTAGGCTGACCTAATAAATAAATAAATAGAGCAGAAAAACTTTCACTATTGAAACAAAGTCGTCTGTTCTATACATTTGAGTCGAGTAGGTACTGCAGTTTTGCATGAAACAGCAAAATATTGTATTTTTGACGATGTTTGGCTTAATAGTGAAAGTTGTTCAGTTTGATGGTCAAAACCACCACTTTAAAATATTACTATGCGGTGTTTTGTTACACCCTGTATACCGCAGAGTACACAGAGGTCGGAGCGGTTACCGCTACTGTAATAATGTTTGTAAAAATATACTTGCACAGACACACCGCGTTAAGGGGAACCCTGCGAGATGCTTTATTTCACAACGTTCTTGCATTTTTTATAACTAAACATAATCATTCTTCTTCTCTCATGTCAGCAAGAGCCATATCGTATGACAATCACTCGTACTGTAGTGGAAAGATGATCCAGTCAGCAATGGTTGTATAAAGGCTGACTGCCCTGGATGCACCAGACGAATTCAGGATTCATCACTCCTAGATGCTTCTTCCTTGCACCCCTAAACAGTTATTGTACATGTATGGGTCAGTTCTGTATTCAGAAAAAAGGTTTGTGTAGTTTTACTTTCTAGAAATTCAGATGTACATCTAAAACAGACTGGATTTCTTTACAAAAATTCCTTGTCGTAGGCACTACACTACGGAATCCCATCCTATCCAGTTTATTGTTTGCGTATTATAAACTGTGCTGAATTTTTTTAAGTCACCTAAAAATCTCTTTTGGTTTATGTGATGTATTATTTAAGTGGTGTCAATTCATGTATCTGGTAAATAAATAAATACAAATACAAATAAGTACCAAACTAACAATTTGGTCGTATAAGTGTCGTATAGTCGAACATAAGTCGCATAAAGCACCAGGCACTAGTATATGACGAAATTACAGTAATATAACTTTTATAAATCAAAATAGTCATATAAATGGGGGCTTAATTGTTACAAGACAAACATGTGTCGACCAAATTGTTTGCTGGGTAGTACTATATAAATACATAGATAAACTCACGACCTCCTCACGAATCCTTTTCGGGGTGGTGAGAAGCTTTATTACAACTACCAACAAAATTTTAAGGGACACTTTTAGCATAATGAACGTTTCACAATGGAAGGAGGTGTCAAGTGGTGAGCTAGCCTTTCGCCCACAGAAACACTGTACAAGAAATCCTTATCCCTTAGTCACCTCGTACGAGACCCATAGGAAAAAATAAGGTGGTTATATAAGACTTGATTGATCACTGTACTAGGTAGCTGAATTAAAAACAATTAAGATTAAATCGCTTTAAAAATAAATGTCATAATTTAAGTGATTCACAGTCAGTTGCAGAAAAGCTCATTAGAGTTAAATCCTCGTTAAATCTCTTGCTAGCTTTTACTACATCAACAAGACAATAGACAATATCATATGCCCTAATCAACAGGGTTCATGTACTCATACCTAACCTTATAATAAGACCTTTAATACTGTACATGAAAGCATTAAAGGAATTTAATTGAATTGACAAAAAGTGTCAGCAAGAGATTCAATGAAGGATTAATTTTCATGAGCGTTTCTGCAACTGAGTGTCAATCAATTTAATAACTTCTTTTCTTTTTAATCTGCAAAATCGGTTAAAGTTGAAGATTTTAAAATATGTTTTATCCTAATAAGCTGTAAATTTCTTCAAAAAATTTAAAAAGGTTTCTTAAAAATAACAATAACAAGCAAGCATTAGGTATCATAATGTCTTGCTATTACAAAGTCTTGACACCTTCATCAAATGTCAACTCGAACCAATCCAAAACTTGAACAGCAGTTATCAGACCATCTGTTCATTAAGTACCGAGCTCTCTGAGAGCTTCGCCTTGCGCCGGGGTACCATGCGGCAGGGTTGCCAGCTCCACCGAAAATTAAGGGCTAAGGCAATCATTACCTACCAACCTACAACTTCTAGCCAGCAATAAAGAACTTTGACGTTTATGAAAAAAAGATAAATTAGGCCAAAATTACAAAACTATAAATACAGAATTACCTGCAGTGGTTCACCTCAGGCACTTCTTAGACACCTGTCATTTCATACAAATGGAAGGTCAAGCATGTGTGATGGAGAGTAAGTGTGAGCGGGACAGGAATAAGCCAATGCCTACATTTTTGAGGTTAAAATTGGTGGGGGGCAAGGAGTATCTGTTCCGTACTGTATGTAGTAGATACTCGTTCTCATACTGTGCCCCTGGGGCCGTAGCCAGCTACTAGTGAGAGGTTGCGCAAGACCAGGAAAAGTAGCGCTCTCTCATTCGGAAGCCAATACTTTTAGGATCAATATTATTTACAATGTCTTTCGAAATTTACAAAAGCAGATTTTTGTCACTTCCGCATTGTAAGGGATTCCTCATTCTTAACTGCAAAATAAAAGTGTGGCTTTTAAAAATAATTTTGAGGTTTTCTGTTCACAATACGGTGCTAGCAAATAGTAAAGGAATTGGGACATTTCACTAGGAGGCCGGTGTACTAGTCATCGATGCAATAAGTGAGGAAAAAAAGACAAACAAAACTATTTTAAAGTTTTTGGCTGCATCTTATCTACACTCTACAGCGATAATACCTTCCAAAAATGTTATATTGTAAGTCAATACGACGTTATCTTTATATTTCTTTACATAAACAATTTTTTATATTGATAGCGACACGTTACCGAAATATTCAGATATATAGTTGTGGGTCCATAAAAATATACGGGACTAAAGATAGTCGAGCGATAAAAGGCCTAAATGTAGCCCGAAACATGTTATGTTGGCAACCTTACGGTGCGGCCGCGAGGGGGCGCTGCGGTCTCATACAGTTTTATTTGCGCGTCGCCTTAACCCGGCGCGCTGCTAATATTAAATTCTGCAACTCCCCACACCCCGGGGGGTCGTGGGGGGTCTACCAACAGATATCGAGTTTGAATTACATTATGTGTTTGCTCTCAGATTTCATTCGGTTATTAGTGGATTAGTTTGAAATTACTTTTGCAATTAGAGGTTTTGGGAAATTTTGTTCGGTTTGTGAATTCGATTGGGTTTTGAATGGTTATATGTTTATGATATGCATACATACATATTACTGGGTGTAAACTTAAATGCGCGGGTGGTTCAGTTCGGACCATACTACCCGTCTGCCTGTAAGCCCCGCGTCATTTTTGCATCGATTGAATCAACATTTGGCATAAAAACAGATAACTGTAACCCAAAAACATAAATGTGTTAGATAGATAGATAGATAAACAATTTGTAGGACTTTATTAACGGTATATGTATTTACAATTACAACATTATGTACAACTTATGGCTAAATGTGGCTATAATTAAAAATAAAAACAAATAAAATAGGCGAAGAAAAAATGAGCCACTATATCGAGCACGACTTCCGTTCGACTTACACTAAACAGAAGACGTGCTCGAGGCCACCGTCCGTTTTTTTATTTTTTATTTTATTTACTGATATTATGACAATACAATGTTTAGTAAATTAACAAATATCGACGCACTATAAACCATAACTTCTAGGACTTAATTAAACTTAGATTTAGCTATGTGATAAGGAATATAAAGAAGCTCATTATTATGCGGGTGACATTTCATCCCCTTGTCACCTCGACTCGACTCGACGCGGAAACAAACACCCTGAAGCGATCTGCTTGCCTTTATACAACTCTTTACTTTATTAAACAATGCTTAAACACTCTTAAAAATATAATTTAAACTAAATAGATACTGTCAAAGGATTTTGAGTTGTGTATGTTTAAACATACACATATCCAACTCTTTCCTTAAGGAAAGAGTTGGATGTCGTGTGAGTTATTTGAGGGTAATTTTATAGTTTTTTATCATTGTCAAAGTTTAAAACTGGTTAGATCTTTTGTTATAGTTGAAATGGGGTTTTAAACTGCTTATTTAAAGGATTTAAAATTGCAACAAAACGGTACGATTAAAATGGTAGTAGCAATGTTTCTGAACGATTAAAAAATATATGCGGAAGTGAGATTATGTTTGTTTTAAAGTATGTTTTCTGTCCAGGGTGCAATTAATATGCTAAGTTTTTAGAGAGTTGTTTTGCAGTTTTGTATTGTACAGCAAATATTTTCTTTTTCTATTTCAAAAACGGTCCCAATGTAACTTTTTTAGTTTGATGGTCTGATTAGCTTCTTTAAAAACTATCAGCATTTATAAAAATAGCCTAACCCTAACTCCTAAACTAACTGGAGTTATGCAGGCGGTCCATACCCATCACAGATATGCTCTCATCATCATGGGCCTTATTTCATCTAAATTAGATGTTTCAAACAGCGTCTATTTGGTTAAGACACCGACGTTCATGGCTGTATAAGCAAATTCGGGAGCGGCAATGCCTGCCGCATTTACGGCATCTGTGTGTTGTTTGGTGCAGGAGCCTGTTCGTCCCTGTGCCTTTTTGTTCGTTTTACAGCCAGAGATTCGAACCAGACTTCATCGTGAGCTGTTCGACCGTTAGCTATTACTTTCCTCCACTCGTCCCTATCGCTTGCGAGGCATTTCCACTTCGAGTGGTCAATTTTAAAGGATACCATGTCGCGCTTAGCACACTATCGACAACATCTCTTTATCCCTCACCGTGTGGCTGCCTGCTTTCTGAGATCCTCCCTCCACCTCTGATCATAGCAGTTCTCCGTTCCATTAGATTCAGCGTTTGTAGTTAAACAGGATATACCCGTTAGCATGCTCGTTTGTATGGAACAATTTCTATTTTGAATAATACTTAACCTTTTTAATTCAATGAAATTTTTAACCACGATCTAGAATCTAAGATCAGCTGAGCCAAAAATATGAAGGTTGTGTCAGTTGGGGAATTCCATTAGCAAAGCAGGTATTTATAATATTCTGGCAAAACAAATTCCTTCCTTAAATAATCCTTCTTGAGATTATTTCTAAAGAGATTGTTGAAAAGAATGAATGGGTGGTTATTAATAGTAAGTAAGTAGCTAATAGGTTACTTTGTCGAGTAAAGCTTGTTTAAAAAATAATAAAACCATTATACAATACAATTGTTGAATGACGTCACACAAAACAGGTATCAATCTGTTTAATCCTTTACAAAGACATGATTTGATTTTGAATAACAAATGAAAAACGAAATAAGTTGAGAGTTCCGGATATTTTGGAGGTCTGCGGTAGGAATTCTTGGAGCGCCTGTGGAGTTAGCCATTCCAAAAGGTGTCACAGAAAACGTCCTTGTGTAACTGTATTCTAACGACTATTTTCCCTTAATGGGTCGTCAGGGATATTGTTAGTAGGTACCTTAATATCAACGGAAACTCAGTTCAGTGTAACAGAACGTTTTAAGCTTGACTATTTAAGAAGTCTAAAATAGGGACATGGTGATTTTGTAAACACTTTCAAAATTTTCAGGGGTGGTACAGACCATAAAACAGATCATCAAACTCAAATCTAAAAATTTTGTGTTCGAAATAATATCACATTCACATAGATAGCTATTTCGTTGACTATACCACCGCGTTCGAAGGCGTTCCGTCAACAACTTTTATTTTGGGAGCGAAGCTGATATTGCAAAAAAAAATAATCTGCTAGTTCATACATTCGATTCGAATAGTTATTGCAACTTAGTATGGAACAGAAAAGTGCAGCTTTGCTTCCATACAAAAACTTGTTGAGTTTATGATCTGAACTACTCCTAAAAATTTATAAAGTGATTAAAAAAACACCTAGTATATTTTTATTAATTACAAACTCATCGAAATGAATATCAAACAAAAGACAAATTCCATTGAATTAAATTACAATTATATTAACAGAATAATGTGAATATTTAATAACGAATACGAACAATGAGTCATTGTAATAATATTCGTTCGTACGGAGCTCTCTCGTTTCGCTGAAAGGAATCCAAAGCTCTGGGATCACAATCGCTTATTGAAATCGAATACGATCAAAGTTATTAAGGTCGAAATTAATAAAAAGCCGTCGCAGGCGCTCGGTTGAGAGGCTTCGAAAGAGCAGCGGCACTGACACGGGATAATGGGCCTTATTGGCGCGCGTCAATTAAATTTCATCTATGCTTTGACAGATCGCAGCACATTCCTACAATGGTACTCCTGCGACCTCCCCCTCACTCCCTATAGGGTCGCTCTCTTTTCGCACATCACAGTTCTTTTTTTGTTTAATATAACCAAACTTTTGTAACGTCCAAACAATTATATTAGCTACTTTACTAATATCATTGTTTCCAAACTGCTTTGTAGCACATAATCAAACCGTTGGTTATTGTTACGAACATAAATAATATATGATCTGTGGAACGGAACGCATCGAACGTTTTTACGTTTAACATATCCGATTGTAATAAAAGAAAATTAAAACTCTTATTACGTTCAAACCACTGTGTAATCATAACATTCATAACAGATTGGCGACGAGGAACGAGTTCCAATTGCAGTTCCACACAAAAGTGCGTGAAGATAAAAAGTCGGTAACGTACCTCGTGCATCACGCAACCTCCACGCGTGTTTTCTAAATGGTCCCTACAACCCAAATTACATTGATCCAGGGGCTTCCTACTACCTGTGTTGATAGGCCGCTACACAAAATCCTTATATCCTATCGTCTCGTAAAAATCTAACAATATGAAAGAAATAGAAATAGAAATATATTTATTTGACAAAATACTTTGATATAAAAGGTTGTTACATATTGAAGGGACAATTACCGCATATATTATCAAAAATGATGGGAACCATGACAAACTTGCAAGAACAACAAAATAAATTACAACAATCGCTGTCAAACCAAGGAAACACGTCCACGTCTACAGTGTCCACGAATTACAAAAAATAAACGAATCTTTTGATAGCTACTTACAACGATTACAAAACTACAGGGTGAAATGGATATAATTAGCATCCTTTTAAAGTAAGAGTCTACCCATCAAACTGAACAACTTTAACTATGGGAGCAAACCGATCGGAGTAAATAAAAAATCTGCTGTTCCATACTAAACTGCAATGTCGACGCGCGAGTTCGCGACTCAAATGTATGCAATAGCAGATTTTTTTGCTCAGATCGGTTTGCTGCCATGTATTTTATGCTTGGTGTAAATAAAGTATATTTCATTCATTCATTCATTCCAAGTTGTTCAGTTCGATGGGTAGACTCTTAGTTTAAATGAATGCTAATGATATCAATTTCATCCTGTATATTACATTGAAAGGTAATATAAAATCAATGTAATATAAAATCTTGTTACTACAAATGCCACGTCTAAACTACACATCTTTCTAAACTATATTGGAACAAAGCATTACCTGTCTTCGTATGTGTATGTAATTGGTTCAGTTTAATCAATATACAAAAAAAGGTTTGACAAAATAATAAAAGGTGTAACGAATCGAGAGCAACCCTCCCCGCCCCCTCGATAGCTCGCAGGTTAATAATGATTATGAATATAGTTCCCAGTCAAGTAGCTAGTTGCGAGGCAAGTCGCAACTTAGCACCACGTTCCAACTCACTCCAGTCAAGCCATTCTCATACTTACGACGTTGTCCGAAGAGTCACGTCAGGGGACCTGGAGCAAACAACTAATGGGTGATAACTTGTGTAATATCGTGTTCGCAAATAGAAGAGGTTTAGAATTGAAGCTATATCTAGAGGGTGTTACGGTAAACAGTTGCACTACTTTATGGGGTGATTGTACCCATGATACTGATCAACTTTACCTAAGAAACTTATAGGAATAAATTTGGGAAAAAATCTACTTTTTATACAAACGTTCGATCAGGTGATTGTATTTAGTATAGCAAGTTCAAAAATTTCCTTTATGTTTCTTAGGGAGAGTTGTTCAGAATCATAGCTACAATCACCTCTTAAATCAATGCAACTGTTTACTCTAACACTGCCTGTATATCTGTAGTAGGTATTATATTCGTACTTAGTCCTCGATATAACAAAGTAGGTATATATCGAGGACTAAGAACTTCATATAATTAGGATAGAACTTCACTTCAGGTAAGTTCGTTTAATCCTACCATTATATTCATACTTAGCCCTCGATATATACCTACTTTGTTAAAGAATATTTATGTTATGTTATGTTTGTTATATTGAGGACTATGTACTTCATATAATTAGGATAGAACTTCACTAAGGGTAAGTTTGATTAATCCTACCATTATATTAGGTGATGAATGAACGTTTTTCCAGCATTTTCTAGAGGATTGCTAAATGGCGATGGCACCAAAGCATAGTAACCAAACTAGCGAACCCAAACTCGAACAAAAACCCATTCTTTAACTACAGGTTAGATCCTGTCACTTCACTACCTTCCGGCTCCATCATCATCATATAATGCTGCATTGTCATTGGGCTTATTTTATTTATGTGTAAGTACCAAAATTCTGGAACTGGTTCATAAGTTACTAACATTTGGTCTTAACATATTATAACAAGTAAAATTACAAATTAAAAAAAACCCCAACGTTAAAAACAAACATTTAAAAAGTGAAAAATAATTCAGTCACCATTGCCCAGTCATTATTTTTGATCTAAGCAAATGTTTGTTTAAATTAGCTCTCTTTAAGATGTTTCAGGTCAATTAATGCGTAGGGGACCGCTATGAAATGACCATTGATTTTTTATTGGACAATCACTTGCGGTCCCCGACACATTAATTGACTTAAAATATCTAAAAGAGAGCTAAAAATGTAAACATTAAAAACACACACACATCGCAATCTTCATTTGCGTACATCAAAAATAATAGGTGTCTGAATGTTATTTCGTAATTTTTAAAGTTACTAGAAAACTCCTGAACCGATTTTCACGAAACAAAGCAAAAATAAACTCTCTATAAAAAAAAACGCATCGAAATCGGTTCACCCGTTTAGGCGCTACGATGCCACAGACAGACAGAGCGACACATAGAGAGACAACGACATTGGCGTCAAACTTACAAAACCCCTCTTTTTTGTCAGGGGTTAAAAAACAAGAGTTAAAAAAAAATTAAAAAATTCTATCCGAATCGGTTTATTCTTTTGTTAAACCCGGTGAAATTGTACCCAAAGTTATAATACATACTTACACAGTAAACAAGACAGTAATTACAAATGAATGAGCCCATAAATGCTCCAACATTTATAGGCTCACTTCTACTTACTCAATTTAATAATAAATGTAATATTGTCTGATATTTGCGCGCCGGTTATAGTTTAGTTTAATCAAATAGTTCAACGCGTGGGGGGGGGGGGGGAGTAGGTTAGAACCGACTCCAACTAGATTTAATTACAAAATGTTATTAACTTATGTTCTGTTCATTATCATTTTAGGTTTGGTTGTGTCCGCGACTCCGTACGTGGCCATAAGTTTAGTGATATGCTCGTACATAGCGACCGACGCCGACGTTGTCTCCTGCGAGACCTTTACATTACATAATTGTATTATTTTCTTTGAGTGAGCACATCTTTATACAGCCTTCTTTGTTTGTCTCACTGCTGTAATTCTAGTCTAATATCTAATGTCATTGTTACATAGATTATCTAGTCTCATTAAGAGTACCTACCAATATCTAGCCGAGACTTGTATAACTGCAAGAAATCGATATACCATCAAACTGAACTACTTTCTCTAAGGGACCAACATTGGAATTGCGACAAAAAATCTGCTGTTCCATACATTACTGCAATCCTACTCGACTCGAATGTACGCGACAGCAGATTTTTTTGTAGCAATATCGAGGTTGGTCCCATGGAGAAAGTTGTTCAGTTTGATGGTTTAGATTCAGATTCTTTATTGTACACAAAAACATAATTATGAAAAAAAAAAATTACAACAAGTCGTGATGTACAAAGGCGAGCTTAACTCTAAAAGAGTTTTCTTCCAGCAAACCGTTGAGTGAGAGGAAAACTAATATGTTTGGGTAAAATAAGTGTGCACACAAATAAAAAACTACTTAATTATGAGATAGTAAAATGAATACCTATAAGATAAGAAATAATTTAAGATACACCTATACAAATAAATATAATATATATATGGTAATGGTAATGGATGGTCTGATCATCCTCTTAAAAAACCATCAGTATATTAAGTTGAACCCTGTATATTCATATCCAATTTGCCCTTTGCGGGATTCAAACCCGCGACCCTCGGATTAACAGGCAGGTAGTGAACCTGCCACGTTGGTAGTGACCAACTTAGCTATCAGCCGCCCATTCCATCTGTTCTTTAGTTTTCCTTTTATACAGCCGACCACATTAATATTTAAGGTTTATTTCATAATCATACTTGTAATGAAAACCTATAAATCTTTAAAAAAGATAATAATAATAAAAAAATAAAAACAATTTTATTAATCATTTCATTTTTCTGTCCTCGTAAAAATGATTCAATACAGAGACTCAACTAATATTCTAGGAAATTAACCTATTTTATTCACTAACAAGTAACCTGAAGCCATTCGGAATACCAGATACCGCAGTATCTCAAAACGAATGTCTTTGACCAGTGTGGAACAGAGACCTGGTCACTGACTGAAAGCCACCCAAAGGGCCACGGAAAAGGCTATGCTCGGAGTTTCCCTGCGAGATCGAATCAGAAATGAAGAGATCCGCAGAAGAACCAGAGTAGCTGACATAGCCCAAAGAATAGCTAAATTAAAGTGGCAGTGGGCGGATACATTGCTCGCTGAACCGATGGTCGATGGGGCCGAAGAGCTCTCGAGTAGCGACCGCGTATCGGAAAGCGCATCGTGAGTAGGCCTCCCACAAGGTGGACCGATGACCTGGTGAAGGCGGCGGGAACCTGATGGATGAGGGCAGCGCAGGAATGGTCGTTATGGTGATCCTTGGGGGAGGCCTATGTCCAGCAGTGGACGTCCATCGACTGAGATGACGATGATGATGACTCGGAATACACCAGGCAGCATGATCATGTCCAGAGAAGATTGAAGCGCATTCACGATTTCACGACACACCATCAAAACAAGATAGGCATCTAGTGAGAACGATCTAGAGACAAAACATTTAATGCCCCTGTAGGTACAGGCAAAGAATACTAAGTATAACTACGGTACAGGTATCTACTTGGTAAGCCTGTAGTTGCCCATGCACTTGACATCTATTTACCATGACGAGAGGCCGAGGTCCATAGGAATAGCGCATTATATCAAAAAACTAGGCGTATCAAAGTACAAGCAATCTAATTGTGCTAATACCTAAAAGAGAGAGTAACCGATCGACGTAGACGATGAAAGAATCAGAAATAACCGTGTTAAAAGTAATTCGACACAACACCCACATAACACACCTACACACACACTGATATACGTAGACATCTACATATGTATGCATACACAAAGACATACAGAACAGTTGATAGATACAACTATTAAAAGAAATCATACGAGACAGACACAAACCCTCCCTCATGCTCGCATTGCAAGAAAATTTTTAAAAGATACGACAAAATCCGATGATTAGGCCCGTAATATTGGACACACCCACCACTTATCACGATATCACGATAACGATATTATAATCTTCAATAATCATCCTAACTTATTATCATAACATTTTACAAACACCTGCACCAAAACAAATGAAATCTATGAAGTGTTACGTAGTAAAAATGTTTACATTCCTTCAAATCAAAATGTGAGATCCAAGTGAACTGAGCACGTGTTCCTGAGGCCGCGGATCTGATTCGGGTCAACATCCAGGAGCATAGATCTGTTAAAGTTCATCCCACATAACATGACCCCTGGAACAACTCATAAGCAGACGGTGTAAGCTTTAAAATGCCTTGAACCGCACACTTGTGGCGCGAGACGTCGAAGTCTCACACGACGCCCCAAGACTCCCGGAGAAATACTATTTATATCAGAACTAAGCGAGCCGTCTCACTCCACAAGCGCGATATTTACGGAAACACGCCGCGGCAACTGAAATACGACCCAGTTACTGACGTCCTGGGTTCAAATTCTCGAAGCTGTTTCAACGGTAAATTTAGAAAATGCTGGGATCTGTCTTTACTATTTATGGTAGTGATGGTGGCGCGTGTGGGGTAACCTCTGCGTCTAAATATAGACGAGCTTTGCTTTCTAGCTGAGTGTGGTGGCGCTTCGAGCATTGGAGGGCAGGGTTCAGTGAGTGGAGCTGACGAGAGGCGTCACCAGTTGTTACTAGAGGAATGCTCTGCTCGGCACTTGGCACCTCGTGCGACCTAGTTATGAATGCATAAACAGGTGCTGTCATCTCACTGTAACCATGCTCCCCATTAGCGGAAGCGAAGGGAAACGACCCACTGGCATGGAATTAGGTTCGGGAAGTAACAATCAAAAACGAAAATCAACGGCTGTATAAAAAGAATAGATGTAATTAAAATAAATAAATTAAACGTTTATTTATTAATTACATTTTGGCTTGAGATCCATAACGATCCCGTTGTATAATAAAAAATAAAAAAAGAAAAATTAAATTTATATAAATTTTACAATAAATTACATTACAATAAGATGGCGTTATATTTAGATGTTCAGTTCTGTCAGGTATCACTACGTACAACGTACAAAATGCTTGCGTTCCGAAATCGAACCAGAAGCACCAAACACACAGCACTAACTCACGCCGCGGCCGGGGCTGCTGGAACAGCCGGACGCGCCGCGATCCGGATCCGGGCCGGACGCTTAGAAGCACTTGCGGTGGACGATGCCGGGGCCGGACTCGTCGTACTCCTCCTTGGAGATCCACATCTGCTGGAAGGTGGAGAGGGAAGCCAGGATGGATCCACCGATCCATACGGAGTATTTCCTCTCGGGGGGAGCGATGATCTTGATCTTGATGGTGGAGGGAGCGAGGGCGGTGATTTCCTTCTGCATCCTGTCGGCGATACCGGGGTACATGGTGGTACCACCGGACATGACGGTGTTGGCGTACAGGTCCTTACGGATGTCGACGTCGCACTTCATGATGGAGTTGTACACGGTCTCGTGGATGCCGCAGGATTCCATTCCCAGGAATGAAGGCTGGAACAGGGCTTCGGGGCAACGGAACCTCTCGTTACCGATGGTGATGACCTGACCGTCGGGAAGCTCGTACGACTTCTCCAGGGAGGTGGAGGCAGCGGCGGTGGCCATCTCCTGCTCGAAGTCCAGGGCGACATAGCACAGCTTCTCCTTGATGTCACGGACGATTTCCCTCTCAGCGGTGGTGGTGAAAGAGTAGCCCCTCTCGGTGAGGATCTTCATGAGGTAGTCGGTCAAGTCACGGCCGGCCAAGTCCAGACGGAGGATGGCGTGGGGAAGGGCGTAACCTTCATAGATGGGCACGGTGTGGGAGACACCGTCACCGGAGTCCAGGACGATACCGGTGGTACGACCGGAGGCGTAGAGGGAGAGCACGGCCTGGATGGCGACGTACATAGCGGGCGAGTTGAAGGTCTCAAACATGATCTGGGTCATCTTTTCCCTGTTGGCCTTGGGGTTCAGGGGGGCCTCGGTGAGGAGGACGGGGTGCTCCTCGGGGGCGACGCGCAGCTCGTTGTAGAAGGTGTGGTGCCAGATCTTCTCCATGTCATCCCAGTTGGTGATGATTCCATGCTCGATGGGGTACTTCAGGGTGAGGATACCCCTCTTGCTCTGGGCCTCGTCACCGACGTAGGAGTCCTTCTGACCCATACCGACCATGACACCCTGGTGGCGGGGGCGACCCACGATGGAGGGGAACACGGCGCGGGGTGCGTCGTCACCGGCGAAGCCGGCCTTGCACATACCGGATCCATTGTCCACTACGAGCGCGGCAACATCGTCGTCACACATCTTGTCGGTTTGTTAGAGAGGGACGCGCTGGGAAATGACTCTACGGCAGCGAGACTGCGAGTGCGGTGTCGGGGCGCCGCCGCGGCTTATATATGTGAGGCCGCGCGCCCGCGCCGCCTTACAAGGCGCGCGAGGTGCTTCCACCGCGGGACACTACTACGAGCTGAACTTCACTTTTTCTTTACATTTTTTACTCTAATTTCTTCCCTAGTTCCTCCTTAAAGCCCTAGCATCCCTTATACGCTAATATAAACCTGTATTTATCTCTCAATCGTCCGTAATTTGCTCACAATCGTCGTGCGCCTTTTCTGGCGTTCCGTTGGGCGGCCATCGACGCGAATCGTTTTATTGGGAAAATTATTAATTCTGGCAAAACAGAATTATTTCTTGATTAACCCTTTGAATGACTTAATTTGACCTAACATTATTAACACAGTACTTGGTAGGAGCTATAATTAGCTCAGAATTATTAGCTTTTAAATGGAACGTTTAACAATTTACTCACTATTTTTCTTTACAGATACTTTCAATATCATTTATGAATGAACTACATAATACTGTGATCATAATTCATAACATTGGTAAGGTCTTCGAACTCATTGAGTTTGGAAGCTGATCGAGCGCATCATATTTGACATGTCGTTGATTATTTCATTTGTTTCGCTTCAGTTTTCATTTCGTCATCTCGAGCATTGTACTCGTATTGTACATGTGTGTTCTGTTACTTTATGAGTTCTGATTATGATATCAAATTGAGATAAATAAAAGTTATATCCGTAACTATTGCGTAGGGTTTTTTGAATACTTTTTGGTGTAAAATAAAGTATAATTGATTGATTCTAAAAAAAAAAAAAAGCTTGCCTGTCATGAATTTGGGTTTTTATTCCGGTTTCGGTCGTCCTCCGCCTCTCTGACCTAAGTTTAGTTTAGAAGATTGAAGTTTATTTAATCGGCGATTAATCTGAATTACTTATACTATTCTCGTAATTTTAATGTTGAAATCAAAATTGAAAATCTATAATTAACTTCCAACCAGCTCTTGTTTACAGAAGCGATCCTATTTGCACTCGCATTCTATTTAACCGTGAGTTCAATAGTCAAGTTTAAATTAACTACGACAGTTATATTTAGTTTGACATGCGCTTTGTGTACGATAGACCATTCGTTACTATCGCCATTCATTGATTGCACTCAATTAAATACCAATACCGCTACTGAGATGTCATCAATCACTGGTTTATCATCGATCCTATCGCTTACTTCCCCATTCATTGCTGCTTCTGTATTATCATCTTCATTAGATGCTTAACCGACATCAGCAATGGAACGGGTATCGTTGGGACTAGACAGCTGATTGATTTATAGTGGTAGAGGGGTAGTGCAAGTGCATTTGGTAGAGTGCATTGGCCGAGTCTATTTGTGGGAACAGGTGTACCGACAGGGAACAGCGATTAGAGGGGGATGCTTAGGACAGGGGGGAGGGTTAGTACTTCTGAAAATGGTTGTTTAGTTAAATGTGCACTTTGTTTGAGGAAGTGCAGGTTTGGTGGTGTATGACTTTTAGTTTCGCGTTTATTTTTAAACGTTGCTCGCGTCAAACTAGCACAAAGATATTGATAGATGTCTGCAATCTACAGCTTATTAAATGAATTTGATGAGTCAGTTTGTCGATACTGCCTTCTATTAATAATATTTATTTTGGATAGTACAGGGCTTTTCAAAAATAGTGTCAAATATTTTCAGAGGATGATGAGACCATAAAACTGAACAATAACAAATCGCGAGAAATAATTTGGAAGTTCCACTGCCCTCTACCCGAATGTGAATTTTTCATAATTATGTTGTTTTTGTGTACAATAAAGAATCTAATAATGTATGGGACAGTTGATTTTTTTTTCGCGATTTCGATGTTGGTCCAATAGAGAGTGTTGTTTAGTTTATGATGATCTCTTCTTAAAATATTTTACACTATTTTTGAAGGATCCTGTATAAGACAATAATGAAAGTATTTTAAGGCCACCCATTAGGCATCTATTAGGGTATTGTCGACCAATAACGAATATAACAATACCAGCTGTTGCCCATGACTTTGCCTGCATGGAATTTATATTCCTATGTCTTTTCTCAGGGTTCGAGCTATCTTTATACCGAATTTTATCAAAATTGGTCTAGCTGTTTAACCGTGAAAACGTAACAGATAAATAAAGAGAATTTCGCATTTATAATATTAAGTATGGATTGATTCCTCATAAGTCTTTCAACTATTTCAATTTCAATTTCTATTTATTTATTGCACATCATAATGTTACAAAGGTGTTACAATTGAAAGCTAACTGTCCATTATGAACTAGGTAAGTACATCTGCTATTTATTTAGGAAAGTAGTCAAGATATTTATATGTGCGTGTGTGGGTGCGACAAACACAGATAGGTGCAACCTGGCAACACTATACCTTCCTCTTGAATAGAACGGGAAACCGCTACGATCAGAGGTGGGGTACGATGCAGTGACTCATGGTTAATATTAAATCAAATTAAAGATTAAGATTTTTTCAATCGCTAATTTGATTCGAAATAGCCCAACATGGCTGTAACATGTTTAAAAATCAATAATGTTTGAAAATGGTAAATATTGCATCACCTATTTTGAGTTCACGTTTTATAATCGATTTTTTTGCTTCTTCTTCTTCTTCTTTTCGTGTCAATGGTTCTTCAGTGGTGTTTTTATATTTTAGGAGTAGCTGTATTTAAAACCTCTCTCATGCAGGTGCTCGGGCACAGGGCTCATTAAAAAGGATAAAAATATCTTGGACATTGCCACACAAATTATCTAGTCACATTTAAAGTGCCAGAATCTAGCCTGAACTTGTACTATGATGACTAGACAACGATATATAATACATATATAGATACAAACATCCTTGACTCGGGTACAAGTATACATATTCATCATACAAATATTTGTCCCTTACGGGATTGGAACCCGCGACCCGCAACATTCCAGAAGATGACCCTTCGTCTGGATAGGTCCACCGCAATTAGACTGTGTTAGACCAGGATCCCTATACACCCAATTGCGCAGATTTAGTCTGCAATACTAAGTAAGGATTTTTTTGCTGATTTAAAGTGAACGAAGATAAAAGGTATCGATCGAAATATAAAGATAAGCAAATGCTCATGTCTATATTCCCCGAGGAATTCCTCAAAAATGTTTGTCAGTGTGACAGGTGTGTGTGAGCTCTACGCCACTTTTAATGGTCATACAATACACCGGTACGCGGTGTCTGATCCAGGTAGATTCGCATACGTACCGTGGTTCTAAAACCATTGCCTCTTGCACGGAAGGTGAGTCTACTCGCTACTTGATCACCACTACTTCTCCAATCAAAATGACTAAGCAATATTAATGTATTTTCAGTCATCTCTCGCCATGTTTGGTCAGCCTCTCAGCACCATCATCAGACCTCGCCCCTGCGTTACTCACTGTCTTGGCAGTGACGCCGCTATCCGTCTGTCTGTTCTGTACTACACTTGTACTACAAGTACAGACATACATTTAGTTATAATTGCTGTCGTATTGTGCTCGCTGATTCGGCTCCACATTAGTCAGTCGGACATTAATTTTGCTTTTAGTTTCTGTTCCAAGTTGCGACATCGTCGTTGATGTATGGGCTGGTGTTCGTTTGATCATGACTAGTTATGAGTCATCATCATCAGCCACTCATGACCACGCGGCTACGTTGTGGTTTTGGAACAAACAATAGCTTTATTAGCGATGGGGCCGAAGAGTTCTCGAGTGGTGACCTCGTATCGGAAAGCGCAGCGTGGGTAGGCTCCTCACAAGGTGGACCAACGACCTGGTGAAGGCGGTGGGAAACCGTTGGATGAGGCAGCGCAGGACCGCGAGCTGGGTCGATCCTTGGGAGAGCTTATGGTGGGCCTATGTCCAGCAGTAGACGTCCATCGACTAAAATTATGAATAGCTTCAACCGCCAATTCGCCAATGATTCGCTGTTATCCTTTGAGGAGTTGCATTATCTATTCAGATCTTCGCCAAATTGAAATGGGACCAACCTGCTGGTAACTCATAACTAAAAAAGACTCCTCGAATTCAGTCATGAATTGCCGAAGTGATGAAAGCCCTTGAAAACGAAAAAGTCGAAATGTGCATGATGCACATGAAGATTTTCTCGTTTTGTCGCTTTGTCGTGAATGGCATTCTAGCCCTACAGCCAGCTATCTGGTCACTGGTGTGGTCCCTCCATAGTCTACATCCGGAGCAATGCTGTAAGGGTTATTTCGAAATAAAAATCGAAATATGATGTCTCTACTTGCTAGCGACTGGTTTTTTTATTCCGTACTACATGACGCGGCTAGCACGACTTTTGCACTCAGAAAAGTGTGGGAAAAGCTCCTTTCCTAACAAGTAAAGTTGCGTGGCTAGAGTAGTAAGTAATTAAGTAGAGAAACCATATTAAATGTAAAGTTTAGTTAATAATTATACATATTAACAACAACGCATCGCGTAGTATCAATGTAACAGATGTTCTCTTCAGTAGTTCCGTACACTTTGAGGAGAAGGAGGGGAGCGGGGTGACGGACGTGGGGAGGGGGGGGGGGGGAGGTGTATAAATAGTAGCAAGTTCACTGGCGATTGTTTGCAATGATCGTTTGATAGTATCGCGTTGATATGAACCGACGGTTTACAATATTATAACAGAAGTATGTCTGTACAGAAGATTGAAGATATTTACAAAAGTAAGGTCCAGTTATGCACTGAAAAAAACGTTTTGTTAAATATAACCGAACTTTTGTGACTTTCAAACTGTTTTGTAGCAAATAACCAAGCAAAAAGTTATGCTATTTATATACAACCGTTTGGTTATGTGCTACAAAACAGTTTGGAAGTCACTAAAGTTCGGTTATATTTAACAAAACATTTTTTTCAGTGTGATGTCCCTGACTCCAGACTCTTATCTGTTTATATTTTGTTTGCTCGAGCATCACGTAAAAACTACTGGACCGATTTTGATGAAACTTTTTGTGAAATCTTATAATTATCTATATGTATCTCGCTACGATGACGGAAATCGGTGCGATCGAAGTAGCGAGCAAAAGCTTAAGTTATGAAACATTGTTCCATGATCAGATTAAACAATATAAACCATTGTATTTTTGTCATTTCTAAATCCCTTTATTAGCTACTACCATGTTGCCCGCGATTTCGTCTGCGTAGAATTTATATTCCTCAGAATTAACTATTCAAGCTATCTCTATACCCAATTTCATCAAAATCGGTTCAGCGGCGGCGAAAACGTATCAGGCAAACAGAGAGACATTTGCATTTAAAATAATATTCGTACGGATTTATATACTAGCGGCGCGGCGGTTGGCGGCGGCACAAGAGATTTTTCGCATACGACTGACATACTTGACATTTTAAATAGATATTACTTTTGATTGAGTGAGTCAAAAGCAATAGAAATTGAACGTTACTCCAAACTACGTCTTATGCTTTTCTGAAGATATCTTGGATCTGAAAAAAAATACATTGGTTCAAAAGTTTTCAAGAGATACGTGCTCCAACACGCAGAGAGCAATTCCATAAACTAGCAATTTATCAAAACATTTTAATTTTACAATTCGAGTGAGAGAACAAAAGTGGATGACACAGCTTATAAATTGTGCAAATAAGCAAACTGAATGGCAACCTCGGCCCAAGAACTGACAACCGATGAAGTGTCAGAGTTCCAGAGTGAAAAGGTAGCGGGGAGCGACTGGAGGTCAAGGATACAGTTTTGTCACGCGCCTATAAGGAGAGGCCTATGTTCAGCACTGGACGATGATACGCTTATGATGGGTATAACTATTCTTATTCGTCAAACAAATAATATTTACCCCCATGGCCGTACTTGGGGGGGGGGGGGGGGGGGGGCGGAAGTTACTGCCTGCGCTAGAAAACACGCCACCTCTCTAGAAATACCGAATTTACCAAAATTGAAAGCATGCGGTGGCTAATCAGCTGGCCAGATCCTGTTAAGGAAGATCCTGGAATCTAACCTGTTCTAACCATGGGAAATCCTACGCTAATGTTTGCCCCAAGAGGGATTTTAACATGCTAACCACCGCTAATCAGGCAGACTCACTACCAATTATCGTGTGTATGTATTGCTATCTGACAGATTTCGGCCACGGCGACTGCTTCAACTTATGTTAGCGTTTATGAGCTCTCATGTGGCTAACATAGCCAATCTTCTTAGAGAAGGTTCTCGTACATAGCGGGCACGTGAGCACGTCCTTCTTATTGTGATATTGTATAGCTGGTCGGACTTATAATTCGTCACGTTTAACATCTAGTTGTGTGTAACTCGCTTCAAAATCTAAGATTTGACTACAAACACGAGCTTTCCACACTGAACGGATGGCCACCAAATCCAATCCAATCCTTCCATATATCATCAGTCACACCTTTTCCTGAGGAGTTACCCGTCATGCTTACGCTTACCTTTCTTCAACTCAAGATTGAAAGTCACATTGATATGTACTGTGCTGTTGATATGAGCTGATGCTCATCAAACCGTAACCATTATATGGTTATGGTAACCGGTATGAATTCTATTTTCTGTGACAGTTTCCAAACTAAGTGCTCAATTCATAACAGGCAAGTGGCAACCCTGCCGGGTCGTGTAATCGTCGTATTAAACTCGTTGGAGTGTCGTTATTGCGCTAATTATAATCCGTGCAGTTCGTTTATCGTATGCACTCTAATTGGCGGAACGGTTGGCGCGGAAGAATATAATCTGCGTCAATTTAGTTGTGCGCGCTCCCTCGCACGTGCCGGCGCGCTCATGCGTTGGTGGGGGCGGGGTGATGGTCAATTGAAGAGATTTGTTTCGTAGTTGGTCAATTAGTGTTTATCTTTTATTGGCTAATTGATTGATGCGGATTTCGTTTTAGGTTAGGTACCTTGATTCACTAACGAATACCTTGATTGATACACATAAACAAAATCGATAACGTTTTATTATGACTGTACATTTTAAAGTCTTCTTCTTCTTCTTATCGTGTGGGCAGCAAGCCCTGGTGTCTAAACTACATAACAGCTTCTGACGTGGTTTTTATGTAACGACTACTCATACTACCACCAGAGATAGTAGCCGAGACCAACGGCTTAACGTGCCATCCGAAGCACGGAATCTTCTGTTCAGATAGTCAGGTGATTCAGCCTGCAATGTCGTAACCTACTGAGGAAAAACGTACAAAGTAACATTTCACTAGGTGTCCCCCGTGGGAATCAAACCCACGACCTCCGTATCAAGAGCCTAATGCTCTGAGCGAATAGACCACGGAGTTCTTAGAAGTTTTAAGTAACATTTTGTTTCTGTAATCATCATATTCGTTGTCTAAAACTGAACTGAAAAAGAACTGCCAGAAAACTCCAAGTCGATTTGATGCCGATAGAATCAAGTAGTTAATCAAATAGCAAAAAAAATATATTGTATCGGCCATGGTCGTGAGTTATGTATATTCTGGTTAGGCTGGTGGTGAAAGCGGTAATCGTGGGAGAGATGGTATCGAGCTGGTGTGTTGATAATAATCTATTATAATTGCGATGTTCTGCGCTATCTGATCAAAACGCTGTATCATTACAATATGCTTGTAGTTCTGTTGTGGGGTTGATCTAGCTAATTGTGGTTCTGCATAATGCTTTGTGGTTGTTTTAATTCCGCATTTTTATTAGTACGAAATATTTAATAATACTTCAAAGGATATTTGATACTGAAGACATAATTGATAGTAAGAGGAGTATTTTATGCATTTAAACATTAATAGGATATTCCTTTGGTTGTCATAATTTCGTGTAAATTGATTTGATTGTCAATTGATTCAGAGTATTTACATGTCCGTCTGGAACAAACGCATGAGTTTTTGTATTTATGTAAGAGCTTTGTACACTCGCACTCGTCTTGTAATAGGTATAACACTCATCTCTCAGCATCACATGTCCACACCACGACAATCTATTACCGCGCAGTTTTTCAGTCACATGCACTACTTCCTCTAATATGCTCATTCCTAATCCTGTCCATTCTAGTTACACCACACATGCATCTCGACATTCGCACCTCAGCTGCATTCATTAGTTTTTCATTCGTCACTTTAACAGCCCAACTCTCCGAGCCATATATGACAGGAGAAACAGGTTGTAAATCACATTTCCAAAATTAAATCAAATGTAATAAGAGACAGTTAAAATTGGTCACAATAAGCCTGTATACACAGGACAGCACTGAACACAGACAGCGCCGCACGCGACAAGTCGCGCGACGCTGCAGCGCTAATTGACGATCTACTGACCGTGTCAGTGCGGGACATTGTTAGGTATACACCACTAGTTTTAATAACTAACATACCTTTAAGGCTGTATTCAAACGATGAAACTAAACTATTTTCCCTAAGAAACTTGGGTCGAAAAACGAGAATTTTTTGTTGATATTCCATATAAAATTGCAGATCAGCCGATCGATTTTGTATGGGAGTTCCAGCGTTTTTCGACCCATGTTCCTTATTCATCGTCTGAATACACCCTTAACCCTTAACTACCTACCTCCTATTTCAGTCACATAACTACCTACCTGGAGTATCTCAGACTCCTGACATTAAAAATCTCTAAAAAATAATTTGGGCTTTAAAAGTTAAAAGTAAAATGCATTGTATAATCATTATGTTTTTTATTACCCTACGAAATAAAGAAACATGCAAAATCAACAACATTTATGAAATAAACTAAAATCAGCTCGAACATTGAAAAAAAACTTAAAATTTACCTCTTACATAGAATGAGATCCATTATAAAAAAAATTACGGATATTAGGAACTTTTTATCATTGGTATATTAAATTTTAATAATCAACAAAGGAAAATAAGAAAAAATAAAATAAAAAAATAAACATTTAAAAAAAAATTGCAAGCCTCAGACTTCACAATTTTTCTCGGCAAATTCCGCACATCATTCGTGAGCACTCTAGGCATATAGGCTTTTTGCATAGGACACACAAGTACTGGGTCTTGCGTTTCTTTTTGGGATCGCATTGAGAGCAGTACTTGCAGATTGACAGCCTTTCTGGTTGATCAGAACTACTTCCACCTGCTGCTGGAAGTGTATCTGAATCAAGCTGGAGCACTCGACGAAGGGAACTTCTAATATCCCGCTGGAGGGTCGTGATTTTTTCTCTGCGTTCCATGTGTGGTCTCGTGAGCTGATTTGCTAGGTTTTTCATGAATTTAAACCTACTCTCGGGCTTTTGAAGATGCGTGGATAAGTACACCAGGTATGAGTTGGATGCTGATATATCCAACAGTTTGTAAAATATAGCTAGTGGCCAACGGCGTGTTCGACGACCCGTTGAATAGTTGGAGCACCTTTGATCTAACAAATCAACCCCGATTTTAGTTTTATTGTAGAATAATATAATTTCTGGTTTCTTGGTGTTCTGGTCAACTTCTGGTGTATGATGCATGCTTGAGACTAGGACAACTGCTTTATTTTGCTTCGGTACAAAGGATGTAATGGTAATATTTGCAGTAAAACCAAAGATAGCCGATTGAACAGGTCTCTGACGTGAAGGCAAGAATTCGGGTGGTATATCCCTTTGATTTTTCCTCATGGTGCCTACCAACGTGAGCTGTTTTTCCTTCAATAAATTTACCAGCTCAATAGATGTAAACCAGTTGTCTGTTGACACATTTCTATTAGTTCCTTCTATGCAAGGCACTAATCGCATTACTGCTTGTGTAGGTTTTTTCAGGCGACTGTATTCGGTAGGTAGATTCAACCCGTCAGAGTCCTTTCCTGCGTAAATGTATGCATTGAGGAGATAACCTGTTCGAGCATCAGTGAGACACATTATTTTTAGGCCGTATTTGGATGGCTTTTTGGGCATATACATTTTAAATTTGCACCTGCCACGAAACGCCACGAGCATTTCATCAACACAAGCATAGCTTCCAATGGTATAGACATTTTGACATTTTGTGATGAAGGAATTGAACAGCTGAGATATTGGGGCAGCAGCATCAGTTTCACGTCGAGTTTCTCTTGTTGATGAATCATCAAATCGAATGGTATTGAGTAAAACTTCGAACCTATTCTTACTCATTATGCATCGATATATTTCTCTGCCGGTACCATCAGTGCTAAACCATGACTGATAGCATTCGTGGTTTTCTTTGAACACTGCAGTATAAAATAGCATGCCAATAAATGCTTTCAGCTCTATGAGATCTATGACTTGGACACTAGTTTGTTTCTTATAGTTTGGCCTTATGGTTTGAATCTTTTCATTGGTATGTAGTACGATTTCTTGAAGCATTTCATCGGTGAAAAACTGGTTCCAGATGTCAATTGGTGACGATGAAGAATTGAGTATATCTTTATAAGCTGGATGTATGCCCTCCCTTTGCTGAACAATGTTATGCTGCAGGGTTCTTGTGCGCGAAGAAGTTGGTAATGATGCCCATCGAAAACGATTTTTACCAAAGTAATTCTTTTTTCTTGGCCTAGATCTCATTTGTTGCAAAGGGATGTCATCATCCGACGAAGAAAAATCTTGAAGTGGACTTAGGGGTCGAATCTCGCTATTATCTTCAACTGAATTTGTCTCTGGCTCACCCTCTATTTCTGAATCCGAACCAGATTGTTCACCCAGTACATAATCTTCGCTAATATTTATATCTTCGTCACTACATACTAAATCTAATGACTCTTCTTGATCAAGCTCTTCCTCTAACCAACGCTCAATAATAGCGTCGTTATATGCCATATTTCACTGAAACAATAAAAAAATAAATGAAGTAAAAAATTACATAATTACCTACCTGGAGTCTCTCAGACTCCGAAAAAGATTTTATACTCACCAAAATTCAAGTCCGCGCACGTTTAACCGCGTCGAGCGCAGGAGCGACACTGCCAGTAGAGGGGGGAAGGTACAGAGGCGCATGGCAACCAAAGACGCGTACACGATGAGTAATTACAAAAAAAAGTGTCATCGGAGTCTGCCAGACTCCAGTCAGGTAGTTAAGGGTTAAATTTATGTTTTTAATTAAAAACTAGTGGTGTATAGTTTGTATAGGTAAAATAAGAGTTTTTTATATAGTGCCAAAGCTTCAAATCATTGGATTCTTAATCTGATTTTTTTTAACTCAACTGACGTAAGACTGGGTGGATCATATCTGCCGCTTGCAACCGGAGAGCGGCCAAAACGGCAATATAATTGGTTCATCAAGATGGTTGCCGACGAGGAGAAGATAGAGCGATTGAGTTTGCGTAGCATTGGGATGCAGAACAGGCTAAATAAAATATATTTCGACACTTTATTTTACATCATTACACACGGGAATACAGAATCAAAACAGCATAATAGACAGGTACAAATGGCCAGCTTATCTCTGTAGAGATATATTAAGTATGCACAAAACAATATAAAAATAAATGAAATTGGTGAAGATTTTTTGAGTATTTCAAAGTTCTGATACAGATTCGCTGAAAACTCGGTATTTTCAATAGTGTACCACTAATCGTGTCCCGCAGTGTACACAAGTCGACGCACGTCTCTAATCCCTTGGCTAACGGGCTGTATACTTAATTTGTCCTTTATTGTGTTGACTCAGTCCACCCCCCTCCGGCCTGGCGTGATGATTCCTCTGGCTAATTTCTATCTTCCTTATAAAGTCCCCTGATAAAACCTCTATTTAAACGGTTTATGGATGAAAATCGTTTGATATTTTGGAGTTAATAAAGTGGAAAGGATCGTAATAGTGATAGTTGCTCTTTTGGGAATCGAACCGGTGACCCCTCGGTTGTTAGCGAGACAGTTATTGGATATATGATTGTGTTTAGTCATTAGTGAGTGATTTGGTTTATTGATTTGGATTATTTTGTTACTGGTAGTAATTTACTGTTATTAAGTAATTTATTTCAATTAATTTTCGTTATACAGGGTGTCAACATTATACTTTGAACTAAGGTGTCAAATTAAATGCGGTACATACTTTATGGGGCGCTTCAGACCATCAAACAACAACTTTCACAATAGGGCCAACATCAAAATAATGAAAAAACAAATCTGCTTTTCTATAGAAAATGTAAACTGCTGCTCAACCAAAATATATGAAACAGCTGATTTTTTTCTGATAGAATTTACTACTATTAATACCATAATAATAACGTAGTTAATAAAATCAAGTTACCACCGAAAATCAACAGAAAGACATATTCCACAAAACTGAAAGAGAACAAATCAAATAGAGAGGTCTGTAATAAAACTAATAAACTGAGGATTAGCCATCACATCAGCTTTCGCGTATTGTCGCAGACTCACCCTCCGTGCGAGTGTGGTGTGGTGTCACGGACGCACCATCACTGTAGACTTCATACAAAATAAATATCAAATTCCTAACCTCACTTTATAAACAGTAGGTACCTACCATTAGTTATGAAATCCTAATCAAAGGCTCCGAGGTGATTTAGGCCATTTTCACTGCACCCACTCTTGAGAAATAATGTGATCTGATGTAAAATATTTAACAAATCGAGTGAAAAAGACGCATGTGAAATTATTATTAAGTCATTAAATGCATTTCATCGGATGGCCAATTAGTATTTCATAAATACCAATTATTACGACCGAGGGTATCTGTTTAGAAATTCATTCTGCGACATTATATCATCTAGATTTGGTCAGAGAAGAATTTACCCACATATTATTACGAGGATAGATTCCTGTTAACAATACTACAACAAAAAAGGTACGTGACTTAGTTAACGGTAGTTGGTGTAGGTAATACAGTTTTCGAGAGTTACGCGGTTGGTGTAGGTACCCAAAAACCACTCCTATTTAATAGCATTATCACTAGATTGCGGCGAACCTATCCAATATCCGCACACCACCGTACACCAGCTGGAATGTATTATGTGCACCTGCACCTCAATAAAGCTACACTTGACGCCTGTCGGGCTCACCGAATACCTGGCCAGTAAAATGTAGAACACAATCGTAAAACAAATGATATGAAAAGAAGAAAGTTAGACTGATTACATGGTAATGTTGGGCAAAGAGGTTCTCGTATTTTATGTATGTGTTAAGTTACATATGCAAATAAATTGTTCATCTATCTATAGCCGCACAGTATCATAAGTCCGCAGGGTGGAGTGTCGGTGTCGCCCGCTGGTCGCACGGTCGCGTGGCGTGTGCTACAACAACATTAGGGTTGCCATTATTAAATACTTTCTTTCGTTCTACACTTTTATTTTGAAATATACTTAATTTGAATCTATCTGTTTGTTGATGTCGTTCGATATAAGAAGCCACTGTAGTCGAAATTGACTAAAAGTATGTGTGGTGTAATGTACCTCTGAAATTATCTATGCGTATAAATGAGTTCCGTGACCGACTGATAGACAACGCTCAGCCTAAACCGCTGAAGACAGAAACATTTATTTTTATTTTATGACGTTATTGTACACACGAAAATATACATGAAAACAACATAATAGACAATTACAAAGGGCGAGCTTATCTCTAAAGAGATTTCTTCTAGCAAACCCGAGACAGAGAGAGAGCATAGAGAGTGAGGCAGGCCAGGCATAGTGTGCACATTTAACTAATAAAACAGTAGGTATTTAAGACTCAAAAATATATATTATAATATAAAGAAACAGGTATATGTATACTTACATACATAAATACAAATATATACGGTATGATAAATATATAAATTAAATATACTAGTTTATTGAAGAGAGAGATAGCGATCTTTGTTTTTTAAATGAAGCAATTGTACATAAAAATAAAGACAAAAAATCGGCTGTTCCAAACATTTTAGTCGGGTAGGTACAGCAGTTTTGTATAGGACAGCTGATTTTTCGCGTTTCCTGAAGTAGGCTCCATAGTTAAAGTTGTTCAGTTTGATGGTCTGAGTTCACCGTTTATGTATTTGCTAGGCTGTCATTTACACCCTGTATATTCTACAGACGATGTATAGGTGCACTAAGAAAAGAGTTTTCGCAAATCGGGGTCGATTTGCGAAAAATTCACTAAAGGGATAATCCACTTATTTAAAAAATTCAAAATTCAAAAATTTTTTATTCAAAATAATATCACATAGATAGCTTTTTGACGTCATTTTTTGAGTCTACCACCGCGTCGGAAGGTGTTTCGTTGAGAGAAGATGCGGCCAGAAACTCTACAACACACATCTTTTAAACAAAACAAAATATACAAAGTACAATTAAAATACAATATTGCATTCCCTATATGTGGAAGCTTGTAATTGGCCTATAGCTGATTAAACTTGTAAACTATTCGTTTTATAGCTGTAAGCTCACCAAATAAAATAAAATAAAATATATAAAATAAAATAATTACATAGAGTAACATTGTCAAGACCAGACATTTTGGTCATTCAAATACTCATCGAGTTCATAGTAGCCTTTTTTACAGAGGACTTGTTTAACATGGGACTTTAAAAAGCTTATTAGTCAAAGTAGGTAAGTACATACATGCATGTTCCGCATTGTTTTGTTTACTCCACATCTGAGAAGGACCTCAGTCGTGGTTAAATTGTCCTAGCCTCAGTCCGACCCACATTACTGCCTACATCCGAGTCGATAGCTATTATAATAATAGATATGTTATGTATCTACATACGAGTATAGCACGACGACGCACCATTACACAACATCATCAACTTTATCAGACTATATAGGCAAACGTTCCACTGCAAGGTACAGGCCTACCCTCAGGAAGGGTGTATGGGCGTTAGTCCACCACGCGTGCCCCAATGTGGGTTGGTACACTTCATAAACGTTTCAGAATTTCTTCTGCAGCGTATGCAGGGTTCCATAACATACCTACATGGCAGAAACTCACGACCACAGCACATTATAAGAGGGGTTAGAAATGCAAAGTAGCGCTTTTGCTTCAGAGACGGCTGTCGCCACTTGTCTTCCCGCTCACGCTGCTACAATTACTCATGCCCTCTCGCTCGCACCACGCCGCGCGCCTTATGGTGTTATGCAAATTATTGCATAACTTGTGGCGACACGTTTCACGCCTACTTTGCACTTCTAACCCCTCTAATAATATTCTGTGCTCACGACCATGATCCCTTTGGGGGTGGTCAAAAATCTTTTTACATCTACTTACTTTATGTTATATTATGATTTATGAAGCATGTCTTTTTATCAAGGCCCAGCTTTCGAATACATATTTCAAGATGGAATTGAATTATTAAGCTGCGATGGATGGATGGACCTTTCGCCCATAATATATAATGAACCTTACCTGAATCTTATGGAACGACCAACTACTATACTCGCAAGTTGGGCCGAATACTGTGGCTATAACTGATAGTCTCACGGTGATGGCATCCGAGATGTTGACGATTGTCTGAAGGCATTAAACAATAAAATTGATTAGAGCATATTGCACATCTCAGTATCCTGTAGTCTGTGGACTGCATATCGGTAGGGATCTCCGAGGGCCCTGCGCACCCAATATAATAACGACTTCAGCATGCTGTAGGGGCTGCCGCTCTTCTCCAGCGCGTCTGGCATGTTTGCGGACGCTCATGTAGATGGGTTTTCCACCACGCTCCGCAAAGAGTGTGCCGCCGCGCAGCAGAGGGTTCGCGCCAGCACCAATAGCATTCTGAATATCGCCTCCAGTAGATACTAGCACTGGATCAATCTACACTTACAACGTTATTTAAGTTTAATACTAACAAAATATGGATGTTAAGTCTGAAATAAAGAAGTTTTCTTTTATTTTTATTTATTAGTCGATTTAGTTGCATATTACGACACGTTGGTGCTATTCTAAACCAGGCACCACACGTCACCTAGTAAAAGCTCCGTAGTCATTAGTGGTGCTGTAGAGTCGCGCCGTACAGTCTTGCCAAGCAACACTCAGTTTAGAGCCAACGTTTCCTAAGAAAGTAACATTTAACCCACATTTCAGATAGTATTCAGTCCGACCCACTTACATACTTATAGCCAATGGGTATAAACATAAGACGAGGGCGTAATAATACATACGTGGTATGTATTATGATCGTGAGTTTTTGTATATTTGTATGTCATGTACGAACATAACAGACAGAAGAGAGATACAAAAATTACTCTATACGTGTGTTTTATATCTATACACATACATAGATAAGCTCACGCCATGTCCCATGGGGGTAGGCAGAGACCACGGACCGCCACACGCTATGACTCTGACACATCTCTTTAGCCTCATTGACATTCATACATCTTTTCATGCACTTCCGTCGATTGAGGGTGCTACGCACTTGTCCATTTTGAAAAAGATCAAATCAATGATCTCATGTATTCTTTCCTCGGACGGCCTCTCCCAACACTTCCGCTCACCTTTGCTTGATAAATTTTATACGTAAGTCTTCTTATATCTATTATATATGCTATATTTATCTTTATCTCTATGCGCCATCGTTAGGAGTAATACAGTCATATAATATGTGTGTATGTGTTTGTATGTGTGGGCGGTGACATACTGACACACTGCGAGATTATACGATAAATTGATAACATACGTCATCATCACCTACTGCCGTATTATTTTGATACGGAATTTCAAGGTAGATACTAATTACCTATTTCCATGATGCGATTCGGAGAGTTTATCTTTCCTCAGTCACAAAAAGCTTTGTTTTATATTAGAAGGTGCAAATTGGTACAAGTCGTACATATAATTTTTAAGACGAAATGTTACCATATTTAGATTTACGTTTACAATTTATCGTTATGCCTTCGACGTTGTTTCTATGTGAAAAAATTGTACTTGTCTCTAGCAGAGATTCTGTATCGTTTCCCCTTAGACAAGTCGTCTCATTAGTAAATAAGAACAACAGTCGTAGGAGCCAAGATCTATTTGCTATTTGTGCGTGGTCGTGTTAATAACGTATGACTCGACTATGACTATAGTACCCTCCTTGTATCTTAGGGCAGCCCTTCCACGGAGGTTGAGTGATGATAAAAATCTGACAATATTAATATTTTAATAGGTACCAACCCGCCAAATTCCCAGCATTGTAACTATCATCACTTAGACAATGAAGTAGCGGGCGAGCGGGAGATGACTCATTTCTAGCGAAACCCGCTATGATTTTGATCAAAGAAGATAGGAGGAGACGAAAAAGTAAAGTCAGTAATAGGCAAAGCGTGATTTACTAGTATTTATGCTGTGCTATTAGTAAGCAAACTCTAGAGATAATGTACAAACATACACACATTACATTTACATCTATTGACATTAAATTTTTATTTTTTATTTTATGGTCTGGTTAAAAATCTAAGGACCAATTTAATGGCAAAGTAAAAAGAAGAACCTTACCAGTAGTCAACTAATGCTAACTCTGATACTATCTCCTAGTTATTGCGTTGAATATTAGAAGGTATTATATAAAGTACCCGACAAACATTGAGAAATTCGGGAGGGTGAGGGGGCCTGCGCAGTAGCGCTTTCACCTACGAATTTTGTTTCAGCGCAGTCAAGGCCTTGCTCAAGAAGTTTGCCGGCTACTATAGCTTCATTAGGAAGACTGCTATCTTTCTGGTCGATTTAAAAAGTTTCAAAGTCACACTAAAGAAGACATAGACATTATAAATTCACTAATTTTCAACTACTTCTTTTGGGTTACTTAAGGAAGCCTATATTCTTCAAATCCGATATGTTTATTGTGTCTACGGTCCATTAGAGTGATGACAGGCCCACTTCCCTTCGCACTGGATACCGATGGCACTGCTAGAGTGAAATAAGGATGTTCTGAATATGCGTCATTTAGAATACGACAGATTATCCCATTGGCCATATAATTGTGAGCATGAAGATATTATACATGCATGAGGTGCCAACGTTTAATCGTAAGCTGAAAACATAAAGCGTGCGAGACACATTGTTGCCAATCATCAGTACTGCACGACACGTTGGGCACTCGAACAATGCGATGCGTGCGCGCAGTCAGTCAATCAGCACTCGACGGATCGTGTCGCATACGTCACTACACACCTGTCGTGTTATATACTACACTAGCTCATGCGTACGGTGATGCTCGACGACTTATATACTTTCTTTTTGCCTTCTCCTCCAATCCTCCCTAGGCAACGTGAACTCCTAGCGTACAGGAAGGTATTCAAATCATAGCTCTATCTTCTCTTAGGTGTTTTTCCTCGGCAACCATCTTGTGGAACCCATTCTGTGGCTATCTTGGTAAACCTCTCAGGATACATGCGGCAGATTATATCCCACTACGTCTCACTTTTCGCTTCTTGGATAAGCGCCAGCGCCAACGGCATCTTGACCATGTTTGCGAGTAGGTTTGACTGCCAGTACGTGAACTATTGCTGTATGGTTCACGTGCTGACAAACAAACAATTATAATGAAATAAAATGTTGTTGTACATAAACTAATAATATAGGCTCAGTGTGTTACTAATAATATTGTGATCTCAGTTGGTCGAAAATAAAGTTTTCTATTCTATTCCACTTCAGCTTAGCTGTTTTAAGGCCTACGTCCTATAACTTCCATTTTTGGAACGCAGATCCGTGTTTCGTACCCAATCAGTTAATTTTACACCTTGAATGCTGCGCTCCATAGATTCCTGATGTTCGGTCAAAGACCAAGTCTGAACACCGTAAGTTTAAGATGGGCAAGATGAACATGTCGACGAATTTTCGCTTGATTGTCAGAGGAAAGTTACCCTTCACAAGCTCTTTCATGGACCAGAAGCTCTTCCAGGGATTTTAGATCCGTTAATGATTCTTTATTTATTTGAAAACAGGGGGATCCCGTCCATTTTAATTTGGTGAAGACCTGATGAAGTGCTTCGGAGCTACACAATAGAACTCCTCAAAAATTTACAGCAAATCATCGGCAATTGAAACATTTGCTTCGTATCTATGTACCCTTTGCGTATATAACTGATATCTTAGTCGAACTAATGAATTCACCACTAAAATTTTTAAAATAAACAAAATTTTAACAAAAAATTTGAACCGCCTTCAAAAAAACTAAAAAATTAAAAAATAATATTGCAGGCCAATGACTTCATCATTCGCATCATAAGAACATTAATTTGTTTTATCGAAGTCGGTGTCAAGCCAAGCCAAAAAACGAATGCAAGCCCTATCGCGGATTGTACGAGCCTGCAATATTATTTTTTATTTATTTTAGTTTTTTTAAAGGCGGTTTAATTTTTTGTAAAAAAATTCCTGTCTGTTCTCAAGAGACTATTTGACCCAAGTACAGACGTATAAATAAAAGGGATAGTAGTAAACTGTTGCGATGAAGTTGTGGCAGGTTTAAGGTAGGGGTGGCAGTTATAAATATATAAGGATGGTATTTCATCTGGAATTTATGTAAAATAATAATAAATATAATAAATATGTATATCATTGCTTCAATACATGGGTGTGAAAAACTTATAACGGGATCATAGTCTATAGTAAGAAAGAGATAAGCAATAGTTGATACAATAAGATCACTGACGACAATCAATAGTCGCAGATCAATGATCCACGACGCAATAGCAAACGGTATAATGTTCGGAGTGACAGCTGGAGGCGATCGAGCGCGACTAACTGTTGCTTTAATGTATTGAATGATCACTTACAGACAGACCGTCAGACTGACATCTATTTATATTTATTAATGTGATATTGTGATGGTTAAATAAGTAGGTATGTCATGTTCCAATGCAATTGTCTCATAAACTAGTTCCTGCTATTGCTATGGTAGCAAACTTGAATGTTCAATGAGGATATTTAGTTTATGAACATTTTCAAACTGATTTCAATATTAATGTCTATTTGCGAGTTTTAAAAAAACTAAAATTTATCTTTGCACTTGGAGCTATCAAAATCATAAGGTAGTTAATAGCAGCAATTTGTCATCATTCTATAATTCTGCTATCGATCCCCTGATGAAAAATGAAAAAAAGTTGTAGTATTATTTTTTCTGTTCGTATTAAAGAGGTATAATGTTGAGGTTAATGGTAGGTAAATATGTTAAATAATTTCCGAGACTTTAAAATTTTTGTTTACATCTGAAACTAGTCTTATCGAAGTGGGCTGTAATAGCTAGCTAGCTAGGGATTACGTTTTATTTCAATTTTATTGTTAGTTCACTTCACGTCTTGAGACGACAGTTAATATAAAAGATTAGCTAGCTAGCTATTTCTTTAGCTTTCAAATTTTCTACAGCATCGTCAACGAATTCAATCATCATCATTAACCTGTCACCGTCTACTGCTGAACATATGCCTCTCACAAGACACGTCCCAACACTGTGCTACCTAATCAAGTGGCTGCCCGCTAACCTGAGACTTCAGGTCGTCAGTCCAGCGCCAGAAGACGTTTTTTGACAGCCCATGGCCACTTCAGCTTGTCAGCTCGGCTCAGTTTTCTTCCTCGCCCTCCTGAATCATACACATTGCTTCTGCAGTGCTGAGTCATCGCTGTAGTCACAACTCTACTATGAATATGAAGAGAAATTCAAATTATTGTATTTCAAACACAGTCAATATCCACGGCAGTCCACTGCCTCCGTTGACTGATGGTTAAGAGCATTGGGCTCTTGACACGGAGATCGTAGGTTCGATTCCCAAGGGGGCATCTAGTGAAATGTTACTTTGTGCGTTTTTCCCCAGTTGGTAAGGACATTGCAGTCTGAATGACCTGATTGTCTGAAAAGAAAGATGATTCCGTGCTTCGAATGGCACGTTATGTCATTGGTTCTGCCTACTATCTCTGGTGGTAGTAGTTGTTACATTTAAAAAACCACGTCAGATGCCGTAAGGTGGTTTGTAAAATCTGGGGCTTTGCCCACACGATAAGAAGAAATGATCCTTAATACTGACGGCATTTTAAGGGGATGATCTTAGGGATGATCAGACAATCAAGCTGAACAAGTTTCTCTATGGGACCAATAAGAGCTGTCCCATACATTTGACTAGATAGATTTTGCAGTTTAAAATGGAACAACAGATTTTTTTTGCAATACCGATGTTGCTGCCATAGAGACCAGTTGTCCAGTTTGATGGTCTGAGCATTCTCTTAAAAACCATTAGCATTATATGCAATAATAGTTATATAGGGGCAGCGGTGGGGTATGGCCGGTTTGAAATTATGCTCAGGAGACTGTTGGTGCTACTTTTGTTTGGACGCGATGCACCAGGAACGCGACTCTATTGTGAATAAGAAATTGATCAATTGATGATCACGGCATGATAACAAGAGTGTTTATTGTGATAAAGAAACCAAACTCCAATAAGATGCCGCGCGTCGTCGTCGTGCAGCGTGCAGCGAGCATCGAGCGGTCGGTCGCGGATGGTTGCGTTTGATTTGCGAACTGCACCGGCGCGGCGCCAGTGCCAACTTGTGTCCATCAGTTATCTCTAATGGTTGAGTGTCTGTTATTGTGACGTTGATGATGCTACCTTGTTCTATAGTTCGTTTATTGTAAAGAGTCAGTACGCGGCTTCATACATACATATTACGCCTCTTAACACGTTCCGGGACAGTGACCGGCTATAGACGTGATAACAATAAAAGTTCTATTGTGTCTCGTTCACCGCCCCGGAACGTGTTAATTGAAGCATGCAAGCGATAGCAGCAACTGTAATGAGACGCAGAAACGCCACAGTATAAAAAAGAGTATCTAGTACTACTACAACACTCCATGCCCCCACTAATTTTGTATGCGTAAAATGTAGGCAATGGCGTATTTCTTTCTCGCTCGTACATCCTTAGCTCTTCTTGTCGATTTTTCCCATTAGTATGAAAAGACACTAACAGACGGGTAGTACTAGTATTTATTCTGTGCTCACAGTCAGTTCCAGAAACGTTCATTAAAGATAATTCTCCATTAAATCTTGACAATGTTATTCTATGTAATGCAATATTGTATTTTAATTGTACTTTGTATATTTTGTTTTGTTTAAAAGATGTGTGTTGTAGAGTTTCTGGCCGCATCTTCTCTCAACGGAACACCTTCCGACGGCGACGCGGTGGTAGAGTCAAAAAATGACGTCAAAAAGCTATCTATGTGATATTGTTTTGAATAAAAAAAATTTGATTTTGATGTCTTATGCTATCACTTTATGTTTTGTTGACATAATAAAAGCTATCAAGAGATTTAATGGAGGATTATCTTTAATGAACGTTTCTGCAACTGAGTGTAAGTGTCCAAGGTGTACTAGCGCCGCGCGACGGTATATAGGTGCAGAGCGTAGTTGTCCTCTATTTATATCAACAGGCGCGGCGGCGGCGCGGCGGACGGGACGGGACGGGACGCTCTCCCGCCGCGCCAAGACGTATCAACATGCTGCCCATATCATATACTTGCTACGAACATTAACCTATATGATTAAAAACTAATGTTCGAGATGTATCGAAATCGATTGACATGTTATTGCTATATATGGTTAAACTTAAATGCCTTACATACTTAAGGGTGTGCTGCAGACCATCCAACTGAACAACTTTCTCTGTGGAACCAAGGCCGAAAACGTGAAAAAAATATGTTGCTCCATAATAAAACTGCAATCTATCGACTCTATGGGATTTCGTTTTTTTTTCGGGATTTCGATTCAGTTTGCTGATCTGTTCTTCCTCTTAAATTGGCTTATTAAATTGTACCCTGTATTAGATCTACAACTGCATGCTGCTGTAGTGAAGCTGATCTTTGGTTTAAATTGTGATCGTGAGTTTATGAGTGTATGGGTATACCTTCTCAAAAAATTCGAGGCTCTACTTCCATCCAATTAGGCTAACGATACTATACTGACAATAAAATTAAATAATATCTTGGACATTGCCACACAAATTATCTAGTCACATTTAAAGTACCAGAATCTAGCCTGAACTTGTATTATCATGAATAGACAATGATATAGAATACATACATATATACAGGGTGAAATTGATTTCGAACTGAACAACTTTTACTAAGGGTGCAAACCAATCGGAGCAAAAAAAAAATCAGCTGTTGCATACAGCTGAGTCGCAAACTCGCGCGTCGACATTGCATTTTAGTATGGAACAGCAGGTTATTTATTTGCTCCAATCGGTTTACTGCCACAGTAAAAGTCGTTTAGCTTGATTGGTAGACTCTTAGTTTAAAAGGAACTTTATGACTCGACTTCAAATATTCATGTTCATCATTCAAATAATTGTCCCTTAAATGGATTCGAACCCGCGACTCTCGGCACAGCAGGCAGGTCCACTACCAACTGTGCAATCGGGCCGATAAATGATACTGACCAATAGGTCCTAAAATCTTTAATTAAATACCAAACAATATTTTAAAGCCTACAGTGATGTGGCTCTCATGTATGTAGAGCATATGACTGAAGTGTTTACATGTTTGTATAGCTGAAGTAGTGTAGGTACTCGGCGGGCAAAGCCAACGTGTGACGCGCGCGTTGACTCACGAGCCATTCATGAACATGAACATATCGTCCGCAATACCTTAAAAGGATCCCGCCCACATCAAGGGACGAGACCAGTTTGAATCATTGACTTATTGCGATACATCACTAGACTGCACTTCAATTAGGTACATTAGAAAAACATTGATTATGTTGCCACTGAATCACTCCTAGCCATTCCATCCTAAACTCTATCAACTCACAGAAACAGACACACACACAACATTTATTTCCGAGATTCTGGCTGGCCGCATGCGGGGTCCATTGTATCATGTGTATTGACTTACTCTGTTCGTTAATAAAGATATTTATATTTGTATACTATGCTCACAACTTAAGCTTATTCTATCATCATCCTTATTCTGAATCCACCCACTGCTGGGTCTATACCCAGCAAGCAGGGGGCTTATGCTTCCATTTGTTTATGCCTCCTCTGTCCTGACCATCTCGCATCCACGTATCTCCCACGACTCTCTTTATATCAACCCATCTTGCCACTGGACGACTCACACTGCCCTTCCCTTCCCTCTGGTACTAATCGGACAATGCTTTGCTCCATCTGCCGTCACATTGTATTCATCTTCTATCAATTCTATGGCATATCACTATTATATTTTTCCAGAAGTATTTTGCCACACGCATAGCTTTATCGGCAGCGTCCATAAGCCATTAACACATGCATGTTTCCGGGTGTCCGGGCCAGCAGGGCAAAAGTCCGGGCATGCAGAGCCGGTGCCTGGGCAAGCAGGTCAAGTGTCCAGGCAAGCGGGGCACGATATTCTCACAACCTCACTATATTCTGGTAGACAGCGATATACTTTTGCATATTTCACTAGCAGTACCTGAAGTATTATAATTAGTGAGCCCATCTATACTTTTGATTGACAATGGACACGTAAAATTTTGATTGAAACGGAAACAGGACACAAGATAAATAATTAAATAATTATCTCACATCCTCTGGATTATTAGGATGGTCAGAAGCTTGCCTACAACTACGAACAAGATGATAAAAGAAGTATAAATAATTTGATAAATACTTCATTCGTCGTCCCTCTCACCGGAACTTCCATAAACGTACGTGCGATGAGAGGAAGCATCTGAACGTAAACATCGATGTTACGTAACACTCCTCCCCCTCCCCTCACCACTGTTACGTAGCACGCGCATCATGCGTTGTGAACTTGAGCGGAGAGAAGCGAAAGATTTCAGGTCATCGTTTAGGATTGATACCTTAAGGGTTGCTTTATATATTTACGAGCGTTAACCCGCGACTTCGTCCGCACAAATTATATACCAGATTTTAAGTCAAAAAAAGTTTCATCAAAATCGGTTCAGTAGTTTTTGCGTGATACTCGTTCAAACAAACACCCAAACCAACACACAAACAAACAGACAGACAAAAAATCCAAAAATTGGTGTAATGGAATCAGGGACACCTAAAAACCATATCGTAACTTTTTTTTTGTTAATATCTTCAATGTACAGACAAACTTCCTGTTACAGTTTTATAATAGTATAGATAAACATCTCAGTTTGCAAAGCGTTATTTAACGTTTCTTTTCTTCTAATTAACACAGCTAGTATATCTATAGGGTCTTTCTTGATTTGCTGATGGTTTTTTATGGTATTTTAATTCTGATGGTATTTTAAAGGGGTGACCAGACCATCAAACTGATAAATTTTTCTCTGTGGGACCAACATAGAGAAACATCGACATTATTGAACTTTCAAAAACCAAAGTGACAAAGAATGTTTAACTAATATTAGGTACTCGTGTCGTGTCACCGTGTTCACCCAATACCTATGCCAGCTTCTTGAATATGTTAGAGTGAGAACCACACCCTGATCTACACTTCTATCAAACGAGATCGTACTGACAAGATGAGGCTACTAATGTGTGCTGAGGTGAGGTGTTATCATCAAGTTAACGAAAAACCTGAAACCTTTTGAACTGAATCGCAAACAACAATTGAAGCATAACATTGATTGATTTGCCGTAACAAGGCATAAGCAAGGCCAAATATTTATGCGAATTTGAAAAAGTTATATTTTCAGTTTCTTAGGTTACTTTTATTAAAAATAAATAAAAAAAAATAACTCTTACAGGCACATAAATTGTAATGATCCCAAGTAAGCCTTAGGCTTTTTGTTATGGGAACTATACAACAATGGCACACGGCATTTGTTAACACGTTGTGTAGTTAACTACTCTTTTGTGTGTTAATGGTATTGAAGTACCTTGGTATCTTGTATTGGAGTTACTAACGTCCCATACCTAATATAAAGTTTTCTTATCAAACTAAAACTGCCACGAGTGGGAGCGAGACGCCAGATATGCATCGCGACACCATTTCAGGCGAAACTCTGCTCCACGCGAAATTGTAAATAGCACTACACGTCTCTTACAAACGAAAATATACTTTAATAGCTTTGAAATTAGGTAGAAATTGTTATAAAACAGTTTTCAGTAGAGTTATTTCAGGGTTTACACAACATCGCTGAACAAATTTCATTTCAACTGTTAAAAGTTTAGAGTGCAATTTAAATATTGCTGCGGGATCCGCGGCCTGTTAGCCTCTCTGCCGGCCCCCTGCGGCGCCAGCGTGTTGATACAAGGGCTGCCACCTCAAAACAACAATTGGGCGCTAAAACTATGAAAAAAGGGCGAGAATCGGCGCTAACTTCTTCTCTCATAAATAGTCCTTTAAAGATATCTCAATAGTTTTAACAATCTTTCCGAAACCCATCTACAGGGTGTTAGGGTAAACAGTTGCATTACTTTAAGGGGTGATTGTACCCATGATACTGGACAACTTACCCAAAGAAACATACAGGGTGTTAGGGTAAACAGTTGCATTACAACTTTAACTAAGAAACCAATGGAAATCAGCAATTTTAATTGTAACTTTCCATATTATATGCATTCTGCTGATCGAACGTTTGTATGAAAAGTAGATTTTTTTCATATTTTCTATAGGTCTCTTAGGCAAACTTGTTCAGTCACTCAAGGGAACTGGGAACAATCACCTCTTAAAGTAATTCAACTTTTACCCTAACACCCTATATGGGAAATTGGCAAAAAAAAACGTCTTCTCATACAAAAATTTGGTCAGTTGATTGCATTTGGGAAGTCTAAGATTTTTTTACGAATTTCCTTTTGATTTCTTAGGGAAAGTTGTTCAGTATCATGGGTACATTCACCTCTTAAAGTAATGCAACTGTTTACCCTAACACCATGTATAAGTCAATTATTTAATCAGTTAGTCCGTAGGTCCCAAGTAAAATTAATGAAAGCACTTTAGATAACCGTTCGTATTTTAATCTCCCGAACACTGCACAGTGGATATGTTTTGACCAACATCATTATATGCTATCAATATTTATCATCGTGAAAGAAGAAGAATATTTATCATAATTATTTTAATCGCAAAACACAAAATGCAGCATATTCATGCAGGAATACTGTTGCTTTATTAAAAGTTAAAAAGCCCTACATTCTCCGCTAGGCGCAAAATTCTCAGATACGCCGCGTCGTTAAACATACCAAAAAAGCGCTAGATCTAGCGCCAAAAGCGCTAAAGTGGTGACACTGGTTGACTTCAATGTTCATGTAAAACTTTCCAACTTTATTTCAATGGAATAAGGCAGAAAAATGTGTAGCAATAATGTAGAAAGACACCGTGTAAATATTAAAAATAGTTGGAAAACGCGCATTCGCTTATAAGAAGCAATTTATAATAAGTCAGGTAAAATAGAAGAGTTTAAAGAATATTGCCAAGCTGTTACAAACCCTGTTGATAATAGTTATAAAGTACACGTTAGTTTGTGAATGTGTGGTAAAGGTTATTTATAGAGAGTTGCATTGGGCGCGACGGCTTATTTGGTGAGAGAGAGCAAGCAGGGAGACTAGTGGTGCAGCGTGGGCTTACTTGCATTATATACAAATTACTAATAATTGTCAAAAATATTATGTGCAAGCGAGAGGACGATATTTTATGGAATAAATGAGCTGATTTTATCTACCTGCACGGGCACCATGGCACCGCGATAAACGTCTAATCGCGCCTTTTATCATATTTTCGTATTTACGAAAAGTGAAATAAAAGGCGCGCCACCATCCTGGCCGAGCAGGAGTGTCCCAGTAAGTATAAACACATCAGTCACATCTTACTGTAAGAACGTAGCTCGGCTTGCGAGAGGTCATCCGCTCATTAAAACCCATACAAAAACTACATCGAAAATAAAATGGCCAAAAACTGTGAATGACCGATAATGGAGGTGCCTTTCATACTCACATGTATGTATGAAATCTAGTAAAAAAAACCTTAGCGTTAGAAACAATATAAGATTACAAAGTAAATACAAGAATAGAATTGCGATACAGTGTAATATTGACGACGTTGTCCTGCAGTACGTTCTTACCGCCTTCCCCTTTCTACTATCGGTCTTCCAGACGCACCGCGGGATATCACCCCTTTTTGGTTGACATCCCACATATCCGCACCAAGCGCCTTTTTGAATCTTTTATAATGCGCACAGCCAAGGAGTGGAACGCCCTGCCTGCGTCAGTATTTCCGAGCACATACAACCCGAATTCCTTTAAAGTACGAGTGAATAGGCTTCTTTTGGGTGAGCTCGCTACATCTTCGACCCTATCTTCGTCCTGAGGCTAGTCCTCATTGAGGTCAAGAGCAAACGCATAAGTAATAAAAAAAAAAAAAGTACCTACTGCACTCAAGCGGTGAAGGAAAACATCATGAGGAAACCTGCTCTCGCTGAAAAAGCAATTCTGATTCGTGTGTGTAGTCCACCAATACGCATTAGGCACGCTTGGAGTATGGTGCCCGCTTCACCTTCCTTGAGGGTAGTACTGTGCTCTGCATTGGAACGTTTATAGGCTGATGATGATAATAAGGATCCGTTTTAAAACGTTTAATCTTCGTATGCTTTTTATCTTTCGTATTGGCACCTCGAGTGATTTCCACACATTACCTTTGGTTCATTGATTAAGAAATTACAACGCCCAGTGACAGACTGGGATGGACGAATGAACTGTACGATCTTATAAGGGTTTCTAGTGTTCTAGCGGTTAACTAAAGTATACATCACTATACAAACATAAACTCACAACCATTATCCTATTTGGAGCGATCAGAATCGTTGCTACAACTACTAACCAACTGTTCAGGATGATTCAGTCCAACAATCTGAACAACTTTTAGTATGGTGACAAATAATAGCAAAAAATTAATTTGGTCGAGTAGCTTTTGACATAATTTCTATGGAACAGCAGAATTTCTTTTTCGCATTTTCAATGTTGGTCCCATAGTGAATGTTGTTCAGTTTGATGGTCTAATAATATAGAACCCCTAAAGTATGTAACGTATTTGAGTTTACACCCTGTATAATATAATAAATCGATAAAAGTACAGACATACAACATTATGTGTGTATAAATATTTAAAGTTTAACTTCTCTACGGCGCGGCGGCGCGAGCTGAAACAATCTTCAGGAGCGCTAAATATGGCGCGCCGGAGTCGACACATGTTTGTTACGACGACCATCGTAATCTGACCCATGCTTCCCTTTACTGTTGTCTACTATGAGAGATCAAGTTATAGTGGTAGTTGTAGCGTGCGCGTAGGCACTGACGTAATGTGTTGAAGTGTGTGGGAGTAGAATGTCTATGTGTGTGTGCGAGGACCGGTGTCAAGGTGAGTGGTTAGTGGAGGTTGATGGAGATTTATAATTAACTTTGGTTAAGATATAGATTTAATGTAGATTTAAGAATGAGCCTCGAAAAGTAATTTTTATGACTTATTATCAGTGATCGGAATAGGCAAGTGCAATTCAGGGTGAATGAGCAAATATTTGTGTGATGAATAATCTAGACTATTATAAAACTGTAGCAGAAAGTTTGTCTGTACATTGAAGATATTAACAAAAAAAAAGGTACGATATGGTTTTTAGGTGTCCCTGATTCCATTTCACCAATTTTTGGATTTTTTGTCTGTCTGTTTGTTTCTTTGTGTGTATGTTTGGGTGTTTGCTTGTTTGAACGAGCATCACGCAAAAACTACTGAACCGATTTTGATGAAACTTTTTTGTTTGATAGCTTATTATCTGACTTAAAATCTGGTATATAATTTGTGCAGACAAAGTCGCGGGTTAACGCTCGTTATGAATATTTGTATTCGATTTATGGGTGTTTGAACCTATACAGGGCGTGTACTCCGTTTAATATACAACGTATAAAATATTACGCCCTGTATAGATACAAACACCCATGAATCGAATACAAATATTCATATTCATCACACAAATATTTGCTCCTTCACCCTAAATTGCACTGCTTATTCCGATCACTGCTTATTATTTATTTATCTAGAGTTATAGAGATCTTGTTACATGCAAAATGCATTTTTACATAATAATATGTATTTAGGTACTGTAAGGATGTAGGTTGTATAGCCATAGCTTTCTGGCTGGTGTTTATTTGAAATAAATTTAGAACGTCGAAGAACCCCGGCGCGCGCTTCAATTATTGAGAATTCAGAAGAAGATCGTTCTCAGGGCTAGAAAGCAAATGTCTCGGTTCATCGAAATAAAATATCTAAATAATCATTAAAGCTCTATTTTAATTAACCATCTGAATAACGTCCTCCACACTACCTATCATGTACAGGGTGACTGGTAATTCGACCTATTCCTTGAAAGGGGTTATACTAGAGTTCATTTGCAACAATTTTGCCCCAGTTAACTGGAGGTCGAAAATCGCTTGTTTTCGAGTTATCTCATTTTTAAGATTTTTTTGAAAAAATCCATTTTTCCACCTAAAACTGACAATTGTGAAAAAAATACTCCACTCTCTGCACTAAGTAAGCATTTTTCTAATAGCTGATGAATGAGCGACTACATTAAACTAAAATACATGTGTAAAATACCCGAAACCACTGAAATAAAAGGTTATAAACCGCACGACAAAATTTTTTTATTTGGATTTCGTTTCAATCCAAAGAGGATTACTTAAAAAAAATGTATCACACTTGGCGTACAAATTACGGAAATAACTTCCTCAATTCCTAAACTTTCCAAAAAGATGCAAATGTTGTCTACTTTGACAAGAGTTTGAAAAAAATTGTTAACAATGGCAGAGCAGGTAGCGGATTTCCTAGAAGCGAACCTTACAAGATGCCGATTTGCTTTTGTCTCTTTCATTTTATTGCTTACATTGTTTCTCTTTTGTAAGTATTCGGGAATGTTTGTACTAAGGTTCACAATCGAGGCCCACTCATTCGCTCAATTCATTAAGTAATCAGTTAGTTTCAACCATCTTGGAGTTCGGACGTGTCGTTGTTAACTAACTTAAATTCTGCGCTAAAACAGCTTCCTTTTCAAATGGCTGCTTACCAAAATGAAGAATACGCGGATATCATGTATTGTTACGGGTTTTGTGATGGTGACGCTGCTGCTGCTCGAAGAGACTATCAAAGACGTTTTCCTACCCGCCGTTTACCTGATGTCAGCGTGTTTGGTACGACGGCGCATTCGAGAAACGGGATCGGTTCGACGTCGCCAAACCGACGCTGGTAGACCTAGCGTTAGTGATCCAATCGAAGAGGAGCAAATTTTGCAGTGTTTTCAAGCAGACGGCACTACTTCAACAAGAATTGTGGCTAGGCAGCTTGGTATGTCTCAGTGGAAAGTCTGGTTCACTCAGCACACAGCACGGCAGTATCCATTCCATTACACGCCAGTACAAGCTATCGAGGAGGGAGATCCTGTCAGAAGGATGGATTTCTGCAGATTTCTAATAAATGCAGACATTGAAGACCCTGAGTATCTAAAAACAATCTTGTGGACAGATGAATCGAACTTCGACCGTGATGGTATTACAAACTATCATAATCTGCATTTTTGGGCCCCTAAAGGTCAGAATCCGAGAAAATCTAACGAAGGAGCTCACCAGCACAGATTCTCACTTAATGTGTGGATGGGAATCGTGCACAATAATTTAATCGGACCATTCTTTCTGCCGGCACGCCTAACCGGCATCGCCTATGAAAACTTTTTAAGAGAAGAGTTACGTCCGCTGCTGGAGGATGTGCCGCTTACCACAAGAACAGCTTTGGTGTATCAACATGATGGCTGCCCAGCCCACTATTACCGGGGCGTGCGACAGTGGATGGATGAGAACTATCCACTGAGATGGATTGGTCGAGGCGGCCCGATCCCTTGGCCGGCTAGGAGTCCCGATCTAACCCCATGCGACTTCTACATTTGGGGTCATATGAAGACATTGGTGTATCGTACACCTATCTCTTCTCAAGAAGAATTAAGAGAGAGGATTTTGGCAGCTGCCCAACAAATTAAAGACACGCTTTCAACTCGAGTGACAGTAAGCGAAGTACGTCGCAGGCTTCGTGCTTGCATACGTAACGGAGGAAGACAATTTGAGCAAGACTTGTGATTTTTAAATGTAAAACTTTAAAACAAAATTTGTAATTTCATATGATTAGGTACTAAACATTATTATTTTACTCTTTTTTTATTTTCACCAAACCAATAACTTTTTGAATAAAATTCACATCTGCGTGTTTAATAAGGTTTATTTTCCAAACTTGAACTAAAGTACACAACTTTTGCATCTTTTTGGAAAGCTTAGGAATTGAGGAAGTTATTTCCGCAATTTGTACGCCAAGTGTCATAAATTTTTTTTGAGTAATCCTCTTTGGATTGAAACAAAATCCAAATAAAAAATTGTTGTCTTGCGGTTTATAACCTTTTATTTCGGTGGTTTTGGGTATTTTTCACATGTATTTTAGTTTAAAGTAGTCGCTCATTCATCAGCTACTAGAAAAATGCTTACAGAGTGCAGAGAGTGGAGTATTTTTTTCACAATTGTCATTTTTAGGTCGAAAAACGGAAATATTCAAAAAAATCTTAAAAATGAGAGAACTCGAAAACAAGCGATTTTCGACCCCCAGTTAACTGGGGAAAAATTGTTGCAAATGAACTCTAGTATAACCCCTTTCAAGGAATAGGTCGAATTACCAGTCACCCTGTATAAATAAGTAACAACATATTTGCACCCGGTTGCCACAGGAAAAAGGATAGCAACCACCACTCCACTGATCTAGAATATAATAGTTTAGTTTTTAGAATAAGTATCATTATTTTTAATCCTCTGAGCGTAAGCGAAAATCCTAGATCTATGAACATTGCCTAAACAAATGAGGACAGAAAACTCGTAACGGGATCAGATGTGAATGTGGTGTTGCTCAAATGAAAATAGCCAGTAAAATATTGTGCTGGAAAAATACAGGATACCTACATCTTTAATTAGTGCGGAAACATTAACAATATGGCGAACCATAACTGGTATCTGACCGAACCACAGCTTCTCAAATTAAATTAAATTAAATTTATCTTTTTCGCTTCGCTTTTTAGCGATAAGACCGCCTTATTTGTACCATATTCAGTTTATGTTTCCTATTGTGCATTGTATTTTCTTTTGGTGTAAATAAAGTATATTTCATTCAAAGTATATTTCATTCATTCATTCATTCATTCTTTTTTGTTTATCAAACAGCGAATTACTTAATTTCAAATACAACAACATTTAAATTTTACAGCGCCAATTACATGATAACACGTTTTAAAAACTGTTTAAGGTACAAAAGACAAAACGTAAAAAAATGTTTCACTTTATCCCCTGATATCTTTGGTGAGACTCATAATGTGGCTACAGATCTAGCGCTTAACGCGCCTCTAGTCTTAATGAAGCAGAGCGGCGCGGGAGGGGATGAAAATATAGCGTTTGTCAACTGTCGCTTTACAGCTCCGCTTACTAAGGAACGTACTCTGTTAAGCGCATATACCTTTTCCAGCTTCCTGTAGATACAAACTATTTGCTCATTATGTTAAGCGATTTAAAAAAAGGTATTTATTTATTCGATCTGATCTTTAAAGAAGTTTAATGGCCAGATCGACTTCGACTTTTACATCTACTACCCCTTTTTCTCCTTATTTTTATACTTTAGCAAAGAAGGATTTTATGTTGGATAGGTACAGTCAAAACTAATATCAATGCCTGACGCACTGGAAAAATTACATGCAGGGCCCGATTTAGCATACATTGCTTGCTTTGATCGCTACACTTTAAAATAGAGAGAATAAATCAGGCAATATATGCCAAAATCGACCATTCATAAAGAGTAATGTAATTGCTGCTTAAGAATGGTTAATTTCTTATTACAATCACATGCATGTCAGTAGATTTCATATACTCGTAAATGTATGCCTTTAGATTATTTTATTTCGGTCTTCTAATCTCATATTTTTTCCCAAAAAAATGTATTGAAAAAGCTCGACATCATCGATCAACGAATGTTCTTAACCCTGGTTAACGTAAACGCAACAAAACCAACATTCCCACCGCCGGCCCACTCGACCGACCACCGGCACCGCCTCGCAACTCCAGCGCGCCCAGTTTCAGCCACAACTCCGTTTCAGTACCACGCCTCCACTCTGCTCCACGATTATCAAACCAGTGCGAATACACATACGTCACACTTTGTGTTAACACACTATATCGAGACCGCTAGCACCCTGGGTAACCGATAGTGACACCGTTTTGGGTGAGAAGAAACTGTTGTATTCTCGTGCTGCGTCGTTTTCATCCCAACTGGACCCTGGAGTTGTTAGGAACTGTACTATTTGTATCTCATACTTCGGTGACGGAAGATATTGCGCCGTGAGGAACAAGCATCGGTACACGCTGAAGAAGATAGAGCACCATTTTGTTTAGGCGTGTGTGTGATGGACCTAAGCTAATGCTAGACTTGTAGCTAGTGTCGTGTTCAGTTCAGGTCTGGATGGTAAACGATCACGTAGGTTGAATAGGATCTGTGGAATATCATGTCATTTCAGTGCTGGTTGTCTCCGTGTCGTCACGTCGTCTGCTGCTCAGGATATTGACAGAACATATCGTGATGTGACGTGGGGTCCTTTTCTCTTAAGTGTCGGTATTTGGTCGTGTCATTTGGAAGCTTTTTCTTCTCCTTTTGTCCGTCGTGTAGTTAGTATTCATAGATTACAACTGAAATAGCATCCGGGTTGGGCAGCTAGAGTTTGATATCATAACGTCCATGTATTAAAGCCAATTTCTATGGGAAAGTATGTAGTACTTGCGCTTCTGTCCTTTCAGATCAGTCAGTCAGATTGGAAAAGGCGTGTTTGTGCCTTAGTGTGTGCACACCATCAATATTGCTATGATGACGAATTCACGATGTTTTACTCGCAGTAGGTGTGCTGTCCGTTTTGAGGGAACATCTACAATGCGCGTTTCGTCCATTACGCTAAAAAATTCAAGTTCAAGGTCATTGTATGTTGTGTCTAGAATAGAATGCACGTTGTTAAAGTAAACATAATTATTTTAAAGGGTGATTGTTCTCATGATCTGATAAAATTGTTTCTCATAAAATTGGCAATAAAATTTTTCATAGAAGCTAATTGCGTTTAGTATGGCAAGTCAAAAATATTTTATTTCTATTTCCAATAGGTTCCTTGGGGAAAATTGTTCATTACCACGACTACAATCACCCTTTAAAGTAATGCAGTTATCTACACTTACACTTGCATCCTGTTTATACTTTATTTGCATCAATTCAGTTAAAAAGTTGATCTATTTTATTAATAGTTTCTTTATTCGGTCTGTCTTGCAGACGTGGAAATTGTGTCTGGAAATTGTGTTGTTTTGTTTATGTTTTCAGCTTCGTAAGTGTCATGTTTATCAATTATCAATCAGTCACTTCGGGATTCATTACTTTTCCCACATTTTCCACTCATCCTAGTCCTGTAACCCGGAACCAGTTCTTCTTCTATCGAGTCGATGCTTAGTCGATTGCATGTCATTCAAATCTTTCCAGCCCAGTATTTCGCCACACGGATAGCAATATCGGCAGTGTCCATTAGCTCTGTTCGCGTGCAGGTGTCAGGGCAGGAAGGGCAGAACACGACATGGGCCAAAGTCTAAGGTTTCACACCCAAGGTTCGACCCATCTGTGTAGCCCCACTTGAACAGATTGTCTTTACTCCGACCAACCTGAGTTCGGAGCCAGTTATGAAGGTATTAGCTCCTCTATTCAGAAGGGAAGGACGCGCTTTACGTTTCACTGCTCGTGCATCAAATATTGTCCACGCTCAGCCGTACATGCATACTCATACATTGTCACATCGTGCCTACTCTCGCTGTGCTCATTATTGGGTCACCATCATCGTCAGCCTTTCATCGTCTACTGCTGATTATAGGCCTCTCCCAAGGCACACCACAAAACTCTATCCTCGGTAATTAAATGTAATTCTTATTTTTATTGGTAGTTTATACATAATATAATAATTCTGCACTGCACGCTTAAAACATTTTTGGTAAGTAGGTAGTTGTAACAAACTATCTGGCCACACCAAATATGATTGTATAGTCTTTAGTCCGTATTTATGATATTTTATATCGTATTGATATTAGATCAAGAAAAGTTACGTGCCCAATTTCAATCCATGTAGTATTAAATATTAAGCCTAATACAAACATACATAACACATACTCACGCCTGTGTGTTCTTTGGGTAGGTAGAGACAATATTGATGGTCATCTGCAACGACCCTGACACACACGTTTTTTGCCATTTCCACAGTCATATAAGAGCTAAGCCACGCAAGTGTCCGACTTTTGGTATGTTTTACTATGTAATAAGTACCATAATTATAATCTTTTCATACTGTGGTTTTTCATAAAAATATCAGACGCTGCGCTGTGCATCATATGGCCGTAAGTCGTTTCATACACGCTCGCTTTAACTTAGTCATTGATTTTATAGTAGGTAAGTATATCACCATAATTGTACCATTTCGTCGATATCCGCATTTTTTATATACATAATATAATACAATACAAATTGTACCGCGCCACGCCGCCGCCGCGCCGCCGCGCTGCGGGTGTGCAAAGTGCAAAGATTTTATTTTTATTTTATGATGTCATTGTATGTTTGTGTGTGAATGAGGTCTGTGGGTTAAACCGTGCCGTGGTCTGAATGTGACGATCATCACATGTGGTCTGTAATGTAAGCTGCAGTCTAGTGTAAGGTACGGTCTACATAGAAATGTATATGTTGCAATCACTCGCATTATGTGTCAAATAATTCACCGAATTAGGACATTATGATACGAAAAATGTGTAAGTTCATATAGTATAATTATTTAGACCTCGTTAAAATTCTGCTTCGAAAAGAAAAGAAGATAGTTTTAGTAATTTAACTATACAGGGTGTTACATTACTTCAACGGGTACTCATGATAATGAACAACTTTCTCTAAGGAATCTATAGAATGTTCGAAAACCTAACATCCTGTATACAGGTTATAAAAAAGCACCTTAGTTATATTTAAAAGGGTGGTATACACCACCAAACAACAACTTTCAATATAGATACAACATTGAGAAAAAACGGTTGTATCATATAAAACAACATTACCTTACCTATCTACTCGACTTAATCCATATTACCATAATCAATCCCACTTATGGTATAGGTCAGATGAGGAAATATCAAAAAATAAAATTGTATCAACTGAATCTGCTGTCGGTACAGACACGGACATGTCAATAACTTTGTCCCATAGAAGATCAGTGAAGTGTGAGTGAATACATCTCTATTTATGCTCCATCTGTCTTCGATTACTATTAGATACCTTTAGTTGTCCATTTTATTTCTAATGGTTTTCACTTCAACGCCATCTATTGAGCTATTAGGTCTAATAGAGCAATAAAAAAATTTTAATATTGCGGGGAAAAAAACGTAAGATTAAGATAGACCCATCGATTTCTTTTTGGTAAAAGTACGAAGCGGGTAATACCGTTTCTTTTGTAAATTGTTGGGGAATTAAGGCTTTAAGGCTAACATAAATGACTAGCTATTACAATTTTCTTGCCACTCCATTGGGCACAAGATAATTATTTATTTGTTTAATGTGGAGTGTTAGTGCTGAAATTGAAACTAGCTTCAACAGCCAGCTGCAAGAATAATCTCAATTTGTGACCATAAACCTAAAAGTTAATTTAATAGAGTAAAGGATAGAACCGACTACCCCCTTCTAAATAATATTTTCCATGCATGAAAAATATTTGAAAATTTAATTTGACTGCATGAAAATTATTATCATCAATATGCTCAGAATGAAAAGCTAAATGTTTTCTTATAATGTTACCGAATTATAGTAACTACCAAACTATAATTATTATGTAATACCTAACCCAGTAACCCAACTCTGGCTACGAATATTAAAACAGCTCTGTTACTATTTAAAACTAGATTACAAAAAAAATCCGTGTATCACGTTTAAAAAATGCTTAATAATTTGTTAGTAATTTCAACCCTTAAACCGCATTTAACACAAACCAATATTAACAATAACCCCGCGCGTCATTACATCCCCCACTCCCCGCGCTCGGCTTGGTTGTAATATAATTCTACGTGTACGTACGGCTACACATCAAGCTATACAAAACCAAAATAAGCTGGCCGCGCGTAGGACGAGTAATGTACAACGTCTCGTGACCAGCTTATATTGGTTTTGTATATCTTGATGTGTCGCCGTGTGTACCTAATTTAGCTGCAAACCTATTATTATAACTAAGCTACAACACGTCCCTCTAATGACCTGCTTTATTTTACTTTACTTTCGTGTCAGTAGGGTGACCACATTCTACGCATTTGTCCTGGACACTTTTATTATGTAACTAAGTCCCTAGATATTATCCGAGCCTTACACCCTACATGGACGTGGCATGAAGAGCATAAGAAAAAGAAATCTCTAAAGAAGGTATAACCACACACGATGGCTATAAGATAATTTACATAAGTACCTACTTCTCGTTCTTGTATAAGTAAGAGGAAGCCATTATAATCTTGCATGCGTTAGAAGAGTAACAATTACCTTGACTTTAATATAACTTATATCCGGCGTGTGACAAAGGCCTCCTCCAAGGATTGCCATAATAACCGGTCCTGCGCTGCCCTCATCCAACGAGTTCCCGCCACCTTCACCAAGTCGTCGGTCCGCCTTGTGGGGACTTCCCCTACGCTTTCTGGTACGCAGTCGCCACTCGCACTATGCTCCACCGTTTGCCACTTTAGTTTAGCAATTCTTTGGGCTATATCAGCTACTTTGGTTCTTCTGCGAATTTATTCATTTCTGATTCGATCGCGCAGATCTTTATTTTAAAATTGCAAATATTGGTTCCTCTAGTTCTCTCGCACTCGCCGCGGGCGGTCCACATCCATGCTCCTGCGCACTCCCCGTACAATGCCAAGCTCACAACACTCGAGCGTCATTATAATTATGTTGTAGTATTATATTTATAAAGTTTTGCTTATTATCAATAATTGTTAATATTTTTATCATAATATCGGGTAATTTGTTTGAGGAGTGATTGTAAGTAGTTGTAGAAAGGCTTCCGGGCACACCAAATGCGATTGTGGTCGTGAGTTTATGTATGTATGTGCACTTCTCATACGCCTCACGTCAGATTAAACAGAAATTAGCATTTTAATCATATCAATTTACAATAGTCGGTACTATTGGTTGATATTAACGGTTTAATACCAATAGTTGCTGCATTTTATACAACTAGCCAATTACAAACCAAATGTGCAAAATATCAGAGAAAAGGCACTCATTGCACTTCCGCCGAATCGCAGCCTCTTTGTGGCCCGTGTAATAGTGTAAGGTAACCGCCATACAATGACACCGCTTTGTGCGACCCGCCTGTTACATATAAACCACATTTATTACTTTTTTTCTTCGATAATACGAAATTGCAATCGCTATACTTTGTGACACTGATATTACTAACCTATTTCTTTATTGTGTTTATATTTTTGTGTCAACTTCCATTGTGTGGCGTTACTCAAAGCAACGGAAATAATTTTGGGATATGGATCAAATGAACGCTGTTTAAAAGTAAAATGTTTTATGGAGTGTACCCTTTTGTTAGTCTGCACAATATTATAACTGCTTGAGATGTTGTTATTAAGTAGATTTTTTACATTTTTAATGGAGCTCTATTTATACGAAACATTAACAAAAAAATATCAGCAAGGGTTGTAAGGCAATAATTATCGACAGCCCCCTTCAAAATGCAGTTGATTATTATATTCCTTGGTTAGTAGCACATGGAATTTTATTTTTGCCGTAAATAATGTCCATTAAATCTATAAATAAACTAAACTACTAGGCTTTAAACAACGGCACAAACATATAACATCTATGATCGAATTAAGATTCAAACCCAGGACCCTGGTTTGGCATTCAGGCGTGGTAACCATAACACCAACTGGGTAATCAATTTGAACGTATCAATTGAAGTAAATTCGATAGTTTAATTGAATCTCGTGCCGCGAAATGCATTGTATGCAAATTATTAATATCTGTTGTCATTGCTCTCGTCACCCATATCATATCCAACACGTATCGATTACTCACAAGCTTATTTTCACTATAACTTGCAAAGATATCGGAGCTCTATACAATATTTGAATAGAACTATTAAAGCCATCTTAGACTTAACTTGTCCGGTAGTTACTATACTAGTAAGTAAACGACAAACAATACAATTTCGCTAAATACGTCCCGGCTCCCACGGTAGCCACTACTATATTATTCAGTTTAATCCTTTGACCACCCACCTCGCTTTCACTTTCCTTAATCCTTCCCAATTTAGCTCTCATAACACCAAAGCATTATAAGCTTTATAGTTGAAGTAACAAGTCGCTATAAACCGCAGTGACGTGTTTGTAATACGTCAGGATACACGATTGAGTGGTCCACAGGAGGCAATGGAAGTAAATATTGGTGTAAATTAGTTTGGCGATGGTTTTATTATTATTGTGCTGAATGGAACAGTCGGTGAGGGGAGGGCTGGTGGAGCGAGGCGAGGGTCCGGTGCGCGGCGAGATCACACGATCTCCTATAGTGGTGCATAATTGTATTCATCAATTTTATAATGCTTTTGGTCAACACGAAAGAAACAGGTGATGTATATTTTAAATCCAAAGTAGCAACCAGTTAATGTTTTTATTTTTACCATCCCTGCAAATAATTAAGGATATTGGTCCGTAGATGATTAGGAGGATGATCTGGAATTAGTGTTGGGATAAAGGATTTTTACAGAATTTTAATTGTTTATTCCAGTAATCAAAGATTTTATATCAATTCACGAAAGTAAAAGCTATTGACATGAAATGACACCCTAGCGACAAAGCAGAAAGCCGTAGTCTTCATTTTCATTTAGTTTCTTAGTTTCTACACTACCTTTCCTCATCATTATGTTAGTATGTGAGTTCAGTTCTGCTCGCTTTTAGTAGGTGAAAGGAAACATGGCGCGAAAACATGCATACTCCGACGATGAGGCGACTCATATGTGAAGTACAATTAATACCTTCAGGCTGACATAGATGGAAATAAATAATAATTTATATTAGAACGATGATATAATGTATAACAGTGTTAGTAGAACTCTCCGTCGGAGAGTTTGAGCGCGTAGAGGTGGAGGCTGCGGAACTCGCAGAACTGGTTGGTGCACCAGCCGCCGTGGCCGTCGGTGCAGCGGCAGGAGTCGCACTCGTCCATGTACTTCTCGCCCGGGATGCACTTGAAGAACGGGTTCTTTATCACTGCCGGTATAGAGCACAAAAGATCATTGTATAAACGATGCACAATACAGGGTGGTTGAGTTAAGGTGGTCTAAACGAAAATCAGGGGTTCATCAGTCAAGTCGTACGAGATTGATAAGACTACTATGCGCTTGCAGTAGCATTCGTTAGAGGCTGTGTTTTTTCCAGTGAAGTCATAAGAAGAGACCTGGTGTTTTGAAGTGAGGTTTGAACGAGATCTGTTTCTTGCAGTGGGATTCTATCAAAGTCAAAGTAAAAAATTTTAGGTATTCCATATAGGAACTTGAAGCCCACTTATTTAATGTCAAATATTTCTTTGAAACTACCACCTCCTCCTTATTATGGATCTGTTCCTTGGTCTTCTCTCTTCTTCTTTCGTGACAGTATGAGTAATATCGTATGACAATCACTCACGCTGTAATGGAAAGATTAGTCAGTTGGCAATGGTCGTACCGCGGCTGACTGTCTAGGCCAGATAAACTCAGGTTTTATCACTCTGGAAGGCACTTTCCTTGAATTCCCTGCAATCCTGTTCCTTGTTGTGGAACGTATATAGACAGCTTCTGCCTGCGACATCGTCTAAGTGAAATTAAAATATCGAAAAATCCTTTCTTAGTGCACCCCTATATATTCCATAGAATCTATATATTCCAAATTGCTTGTTTCAGCGGTTTAGACTGTGCGTTTTCTGTCAGTCAGACAGCCATGTCTGTTTTATAAGTGTAGAAAGGATAGTTACCGGTGCATCTAAGGCAGGGCGTGCTGCGCTCGCACAGGGCGGTGACGGTGGGCTCGCAGTACACGCACGAGGGCATCGCGCGACAGGCTCCCGAGTCCTGCACCTCGCACAGCAGGCAGTTCTTGTTCTCGGGCACCAGCGCCAGCGACGTCTCTTCCTCCCAGTACTGGTGCGGGGGCTTAGGCTTCACGAACTGGGATACGACGTACCTGGAGAGTTGACAGATTTAATACAAGTACCTACTATCGAGGGTCTATCAAAATTATCTGAAACAATTTAAAGGAGATGATTAAACCATCAAACTGAACAATATTTTCTATAGGACAAAATATTGAAATCGCAAAAAACATTGTCTGTCCCATACATTCGGAGCGAGGCGGTTTGCTGTATGGAACAGCTGATTTTTTTTTCGCTATTTCGACATTGTTTCCATACAGAAAGTTGTTCAATTTGATGGTCAGATCATCCCCTTAAAATAGTTTTAGTTAAGTTTGTTATACCTTACGATCTCACCTCACTGTACGGCAAGGCCAAGGCCTCTGAGCAAAGAGGGTGCAAGGGAGTAGACCAAAGTCCAAGCTAGCTTAGGCTGAATAGACTGACGTAGTTTTCACTATCAAAAACACTATAAAAAACCTTTATCGAAATTGATTTCTTCATAATGAAATGGGAGTGATGACAGACGAAGGTGATTAGTTTTAGGTCAATACCGTGTGGTTTTTTAATCATATGGGACACATTACTACACAAAGCCCTGATGACAGATGAGGTGGAGGTTCCAGATATCAATCCTCCGCATTTTTGTAACCTCCCATTACCTTCTTACAGCAATTATTGGAATTTTAAACAAGTAATGAGAATGTTTCGCCTTATGTAGTTGGTTAGTACGTACGCCTGTGAGCCGGGCCTGTATGTCGGAGGGGACTCCTCTCCAGACCCTCCCACCGAGCTCAGGGTCCCCGGCATTGGAGCGCCGCGCATCCGCTGTCTAGGATCTGTGGACATCGTGTTCATTCATTTTAGTTTGTGAAGAGAGAAATTAGATTCTGCTCTACAAAGTACAAATTACGAACAAGACTCTTCGTATCAAATTACAGATTGAGAAATTCGATTCGAACGGGCCTTGAACCCGTTACCTGACAAACCGGGGCTGTGCTTTCGTCCAATTCAGCTACCAAGCCATCACATTAAAGACCCAAATTTTTCAACACTATGTTTTAAGGACACTTTGTGTTCAATTTAATTTGGAACGTGTTAATCCCACTATAATATTATAAATGTTAAAGTTTGGATGTTTGTCACTCAATCACTCATAAGTGGCTCATCGGATTTGAGTGAAATTTGGCCTACGGATAGAAAATGTTTTGCATTAACATATAGGATACCTTTTTAAGTTTCAAGCAGACGAAGCCGTAGGCAAAAGCTAGTAATCAAATCAATAATATTTAAAAATTCTTTTTGTAGTATTTTGGGCTTGCAGACCAAAATCACAAAAACATTCATCTGTCTCACCTATGCATTTGGTATGTAAGTACACAGGTAGGTGAGGAATGTAGTGTCATATTCTTTCATATTCTGTGATATATAGGTTTGAAGTTGTTTTATGAAACAGCAGATTTTTTCGCGTTTTCGATGTTGGCTACATAGTAAAAATTGTTCAGTTGATGATAATTTTAAAATGTTGTGCACTATTTCAAGACTTTTATAGTTACCGTCTCCATAACCCGCTACCACAGCTAGGACACAAGCCGCCACAAAACATCTCAACATCTTGTATATCTAGGTGGAGAGCTAATAGAATCAGTGTAGACCCCTCCCACTGAGCAGCCGGTCGACACGACGTGACGGAAGGACGGACAGACACGTGTGGGTTGTTGCTGCTAATTGATCGGGCTCCAATTACCGCGGGATTGGCTTAACTGAGCCGTTCTATGTGCCTACAGGGTGATGGACGGTGATTGGTTGATTGTCTCGGTCAGTTGAGCTGGAGTTAGATACAATGGAATCGATGATTGTAGTGTGTAGTGTTGTGTCTGTATGTTTTATTGAATTTATCGCTGTCTTGTGAATGTTATGATGTAACTAAGAAGGATATTTTAACTACAATATTTCAAAGACTGTATTCAGTGCTTTGAAATGAATAAGTTTCATTCTGTGGCCTAGGAGCCCTCCTTGCGGTATTATAATTTGCAATTGCGGTAAATAAATCTTAACTGAACCGTGATTGGACAACGTGCGAAGCTTAGCCTTTTACACATTTGGTATTGCGTTAATCGCGGTACATCTCATGACATCCGTTAGAACCGTTTTGACAGATCACTCTGACGTTCAAGGCTGTCAGTCTAATAGTAAATCAGTCAAATTTAGCGCGATACAGAATTCAGCACAGTTGAATAGTAATTAGATAGCAATGTGATTAGAACTGAAATTGGATTAGGATTGAAATAGGATGTTTTAAATTAGCGCAATCGCCCTCCTGATTGGCCGTTTGGTTCCAACTTAGAATTAAATAAATAAATATCTTGGACATTGTCACACAAATTATCTAGTCACATTTAAAGTACCTGGACTTGTATTATGATGACTAGACAACGATATAGAATACATATTATATAGATACAAACATCCATGACTCGGGTACAAATATTCATATTCACCATATAAATATTTGTCCCTTGCGGGATTCGATCCCGCGACCCTCGGCACAGCAGGCAGGTTCACTACAGACTGTGCTACCGGGCCGTCAAGAATTGAATCTCAGAATTGACCACCTTAAGACCCTTTTTGTTTCTTTGGGTGTCGTACAAGATGATTAAGGGATATTGTTTTTTATACCGTTTTTAAGTGCGTGAAATGCTAGCGGTATCAGACCTTGATACATAATTTCGTCCTGAAACTTTAAATTATGCAAAAGATGAGCAGTGCTATAACTTTACCTATATGTATAAAAATCTGATACTTAAATCAGCAGCATTGTCATCTCTAGAATGCATGGTATCAATCACCCTGTAGTCCCCTCACCTGCCCAATTACCGCGGGGGTGAGGCGCGGCGCGGTGGTAGGGGAGGGGGAGGGGAGATATGTTATCGCACTCGTTAACTTGTACATTTAGCTGCGCACGAACATCACACTTGTATGTTGTATGCTGTTGGTATATGCACGTGCCTATTGGTAGCTATAGGCCATACTGTGGTACGTAGGGCTTACCTCGGTCTCGAAGGTTTTTAAGGTCCTGTTGTTTTTAAATTATTTTTGTGAAGAGTAGTTATAATATTATAATGGAGGGTAAAGAGTGTAATGTGTGTTCTTTTACTGAACCAATTTATTTGATGAAAGAATTTAACTATGGAAAAAATATCTTAGAAAATACAGGGTGTTAGGGTAAACAGTTGCATTACTTAAGGTGTTATTGTGCATATGATACTGAACAACTTTCCCTAAGAAACCTATATGGAATTCGGATTTTTTTTTTTTACTTTTCAAACAAACATTTGATTAGCTGATTGCATTTAGTATGGAAACTAAAAAAAAACGAATTTCCTATAGGTAGGTTTCTTGGAGAAAGTTGTTCAGTATCATGGGTACAATCACCCCTTAAAGTAATGCAAGTGTTTACCCTAACACCTTGTACAATAGTAGTAAGTTAACTTCCAGCACTCAAAACTCTTAATATGAACACTGTTTTTTTTATTTTATTGTGAACCAGTAGAAAGCGTAGGCGATAGAAAAATCGTGTATGAATGCTGTTCCGAAATTCATGATCCTTGATACAACTGTTCTCTTCAAAACACTTGTTAATTATAAGTTATAAATAACAAGTGTTTTGATTATAACTAAGTTTCTGACCACCCCAAATGGAAACAAAACCTTTAACATATCATAGACCTTAGTATATAATTGTATCCAATAACGAACATTCACCCGCGACTTTGTCCGCACAAATTATATACCAGATTTTAAGTCAGATCATAAGCTATCAAACAAAAAAGTTTCATCAAAATCGGTTCAGTAGTTTTTGCGTGATGCTCATTCAAATAAACAAACACACAAACATACACACAAACAAACAAACAGACAGACAAAAAATCCAAAAATTGATGATATGGAATCAGGGATACCTAAAAACCATATCGTAACTTTTTTGTCGATATCTTCAATGTACAGACAAACTTACTGTTACAGTTTTATAATAGTTTAGATTCAAATAACAAAATACATTTAACTTCTCAACCTGTACACAAAAAGTAAATTCCTAATTACATCGCACATCATGGTCACCCTACCCCCAAAACGATTTCCCTAAAAACCGATTTATCACCACAATTACTGACTCCATCAAACATTCAACTAATATTCCACTAATCTCCACAATCAACACACTTTTGTTATCTAGTCTCTAATCCCCCCCGAGCGTTATGAACCTCGTTATGATACATTATGGCGCCGCGTGACGTCACACAAGTTGTTAGCTCAGTAGATAATGATATTATGTAGAGTATAATAATATCAACTATCAATCACTTGGACCCGATATACTGATTATATTTGTGAGAAATAACATCTGTGCTGCATTAGTACCTACTTATATCATATTCAAAATATTACAAAAACAAATGAAAAATCGCACTCTCTTTTATACACCCGTATTTTCAAATTACTAGAAAAATTTTATGGGTTTCAGATAATTAAACTAACCAACTTTCCTTAAGATGGTTTCAGTCCATACAAAAGTTTGACGCACAATACGCTTAGACGGAATTAATAAAAGTTATATTTTATCATATGGAAAAATAGTTTAGAACATCTAGTTGCCGCGTCATAAATAACATTTGCAATTTATAATATAATTACGAAGATATAAAGCTTTTAAAATTTTGTATGAAAAATTGCAAAGCTTTAATCTTCGTAATTATTTTATAAATTGCAAATGTTATTTGTGACGCGGCCTCTAGATTTTCTAAACTATTTTTCCATTCATACAAAGTTACTTATATTAATACCGTCTACGCGTATTGTGCGTCAAAACTTTGTATAAAATTGATCCCTCTGCAACCACCTTAAGGAATAAGGATCTCCCATAGAAAATCAATGTTTCTCGCTTTTCACCTCATGTTCCTTTGGCTGTTATGTTGTTTAGAAACAAAAGTTTTCTAGTAACTAAAAATAGTAGTGTATTTTAATGTCGATTAATTTTCGGGCATAAATCCACTCACAACCTGACACTATAGGCGATGAAATCCAGCGAACAAACGGGGGACGACTCTAAATTATGAGGACTTCATCGTCTTCATCATCATCATTAGCCTTTGTACATCCCACAGCAGGGCACAGCCCTACTCTCGGGGAGGGTATAGGGGCGTTAGTCCACCGTGCGTACACAATGCGGATTGGTATAGACTTCACATACGCATCAGAGTTTATTCTTCAGAATAACCAGACTTCCTCACGATGTTTTCCTTCACCGTTTGAGAGCAGTCGGTATTACGTACACACGGCGACACATCAAGCTAAACAAAACCAAAACAAGCTGGCCACGCATAGGAAGAGTAACGTATAACGTCGCGCGGCCAGCTTATGTTGGATTTGTGTAGCTTGATGTGTGGCCGTGTGTACATAAGTAAAAAAACTCATTGGTACATGGCATGTCGTCCGCGCGGATTCGAACCCGGACCTCAAGATTGAGTTTCGTACCTCCGACGCTCTCAATATGAGGAATACCTCCAAATACCATTATTTGAACCTAGAACAAGTTTTTGAAAGTCCAACGAGGTAACCACGCTGGTCAGTTATCTACGGACAAAGTAAAGACTAACTAAACTAATAAACTAACATTATTAGCAGCACGTGGACACTTGAACCGGTGAGAACAGGCACGTGACGGTCGCTGTTATCTGATAACTGATAAGTAATAGTTACTAGATACTCGTCTATCTAATAACGTATTATTAGTTATTATTAGTTTGTGACACCTGCATCGTAAATAGGGAAGTAACCAATTATTACAATATTTAACCTAAACCTAGGTACAGAACGGTTAACATAATAATGATCGAGCAGTATTGAAACTGAGACCACGTGACCTGCTTGCTTCTGTGTTTATGTTATGACGAGCGTTAACCCGCGACTTCGTCCGCACAAATTATATACCAGATTTTATGTCAGATCATAAGCTATCAAACAAAAAAGTTTCATCAAAATCGGTTCAGTAGTTTTTGCGTGATACTCGTTCAAACAAACAAACAAACACCCAAACAAACCCCAAACAAACAGATAGACAAAAATCCAAAAATTGGTGAAATGGAATCAGGGACACCTAAAAACCATATCGTAACTTTTTTTTTGTTAATATCTTCAATGTACAGACAAACTTCCTGTTACAGTTTTATAATAGTACTAGCTTTTGCCCGCGACTTCGTCTGCGTGGACATGTAATTTTGTCTTATGTCTCGTCTAAGGTCATGAAGGTCATGGTCCGAACCAAGTCTAGGAATCCTGGCATGTAACATTAGAATGGCGATTAAGGAATGGGCTAATAAAAGTCACAGGCTAGAATGCTCTGGCCTCTCGGGTCTGCAACACTGCAGGAAATTCATCAGCAATCTTCTTATTATCATGTGGGCAAAGCCCTGGTGTCAGAGTATAACAGCAATATAACACCACGAATCCCACAGTTCATACTGAACAACAGCAGGAGCAAAGCTCGTGCCATCGTTGGAGCCCTCACCGGGCACTACGCAACAGGCACGATAAAGCTCACTCTAGATCCCGGTTGCCGAGCGTGTGGAGAGGAAGAGGAAACCATGGAACATTTGTACTGTGTGACTGCGATGTCTTGGTGGGTAAACGTATGTGATTCCTGAGAGATGGTTATTCATTACATGTTTCTTACCCTGAACGCTATTGCCTCCCTCATTTTCCAAGTTTTTCAAGGATGAAGAAAATAATATGTAGGGGTCAATACAAAAGATACCATTGGGTCGAAGTGTTGCTGGCTTGCCATTTCCCATAATAAGATAAGAAAGTCATGAACTTAAGCTAAATCAAAATCAGAAAGTACCCCAAGTAATTCTGTAGGTATCAAATTTAAAAGTCATTCACTGGATCCATCACTTTAATTTTTCTACTGTTCGTCGTTTATTAGTTTTTCATTTATGTCGTAACTGTCGTATAATAATCATCTTACGACCCACTGCGGGTCACAGACCTCCACTCACGTATAAACGTTAGAAGATACTCTACCACGCGGGCTAGTGTAAAATGGTGAAGGCAAGAGCTAAAATAATAATATTCTAGCAAGCTAATGGTCAATTTGCTAAAAAAGATTTTTAATTATGTAAGTAGCTACATTACCGACCTGTGGTGTTATAGTATAAGAAGGACCTTTTAGATACGTAGGTACCTTTTTATACGTTGTGGTAGAATGATGTTCTATAGTTAAGTTGCACAAACCCTCAAAAAATCATAATTGAGACCGAAAATCAAACAAAACAAAAATTTGGCAAGACTTACTGCAACAAAATTCATCCTTTCTGTAAAATAAGGTTATCATCCGTAGCATTGGCTCAGATTGGACTCAAACAATCAATATACTTACAACGATGTATTACAACGATAATATAAGGTCTAACAAAATTAGCTGAAACTATTTTAAGGGTATGCTCAGACCATCAAACTGAACAACTTTCTCTATGGGACTAATATGGAAATCGCGAAAAAAAAATTGATGTTCAATACAAAACTGCAAACACAAATGTATGGGGCAGAAGATTTTTTTTCGAGATTTCGATATTGGTCCCGTAGAGAAAGTTGTTCAGTTTAATGGTATGAGCATACCCTTAAAACAGTTTCACCTAATTTTTTAGACCTTATATAATCAACTAAATTTGTAAGCTCCAGCTATAGCTAAGTTTTTGAATTAATAATTGTAGCATACTTGCTTTAAAAAACTCCCAACGCCATCTATTACGATGAAAACAATACTACGATTAAATTACTACGATAAAATTTTTGAAAACTTGATTTTTGATAGTTGACGACCCGGTTGGTGTAATGGTTACCTCGCCGGACTGCCAAACCAGGGTCCTGGGTTCGAAACCCGGTTCGGTCATGGATGTTATAAATGTTTGTGCCGTTGTTGTATGGTTTCTATAATAAAAAGCCTATAGTGCTTGCTTGGAATCATAACAATGTTCCTGTAAGCGTTATTTATTTATTGAATTATTTTTCGAATTCAGCCGGTAAGTAACTATACAATCAAATCTGTAAGACCGAATATCTGAGATGTCTTGAGCGTGAATTAAGTATGGTACTTGCTTCAAAAAAACACCCAACGCCATCTATTAAGATGAAAACAATACTACGATAAAATTATGAACACTAACTTTAGAAAACGTTAAAAGAAAGAGGATTTTTAGTATTTGCCGACCCGGTTGGTGTAATGGTTACCACGCCGGACTGCCAAACCAGAGTCCTGGGTTCGAGTCCCGGTTCGGTCTTGGATGTTATATGTTTATGCCGTTGTTGTATGGTTTCCACAATAAAAAGCCTTTATTGCTTGTTTGGGATAATTAAAATAATGTTTGTGCCTGTGAGCGTTATTTATTTATTTGTTTAATTATTTTTCTCGCGTTCTCCGCTGGAGAATACGCGTGCCCGGTGTGGGGCCGATCTGCCCACGCCAAGCTGGTGGATACCGGCACTAAACGAAACGTGTCGGATTATAACTGGTTGCTTGAAACCGACTCCGGTACAGTTGCTTTACCCACTGGCTGGCATAGCGCCCCCAGATGTAAGTAGGGCTGTGGCAGGTTCCTCAGAGAGAGCCCAAATGGTGGACGACACACGACATCCCATGCATGGCTTTATTCCTGCGCCGCAAAGCCTGCTGCCAAGCCGACGCAGCTTTATGAAGTGTGTCGACCCCCTGAATACTGGCCCAGCGCAAGCAAGGTGTACTCTATGGCGACAAAAAGTGTCCCTCCCAACTCCATTTGTGTCGCCGTCTGAGAGCCGTTTGTGTCCCGCCTAGACATGACTTGCCTTGGGCGACCTGGAAGTCTTTGAACCGACTTCGAACCCATGTCGGTCGCAGTAAGGACAACATGGTCAGGTGGGGATACTCGGATGCGCAAAATGTGACTTGCTTGTGTGGAACTCCACAAACGATGGCCCATCTCACATCGTGCCCTGCGTGCCCTTACATCTGCACGCAGGAGGAGCTCATGACCGCTAGCGACGGTGCAGTATCGGTTGCCCGATTCTGGCAAGCTACTATTTAGCGACTTCAGAATTTGAAGTCGACACGATAACGTTTATGCGTGATTGCGCCACAAACATACAACATTACAACCTTACAAACATCGTCACAAACGTTCACGTTTATAATATTAGTGAGATTATTAGTTCTTCTTCGTGATGACATTTTTCATTACTGAAAACAATCAAGTATACTGGCAGATACAAAATTATTTTTTAAGTATTTTTATCACTGAACGGAACGCGTCGGGGTGCATTATATATATTATATTACTTTATTTTTTATTTATTTAACTTAATATGCTGACACTTTTTTAAGAGGATGATCAGACCATCAAACAGCTTTTTCTATGGGACTAACATCGAAATCGCGAAAAATATCTTCTGCCCCATACATTTTTGTAGAGTAAGATTGCAGTTTTGTATGGAACAGTTGATTTTTTTCGTGATTTCGACTTTGGTCCCATACAGAAAGTTGTTCAGTATGATGGTCTGATCATCCCCTTAAAAAACTGTCTGCATATAAGAAGGACCATATACATCTTGCAATTCGGTCAGATGCGCGCGAAATCGGTGCCGGCCGCATTTTACTGCAACGTCACCGTTTGACGTTTGACAGCAGGGGTCTACCCGGACGAATACTATATACAATGTTCTTTGTTCTTGACCCGGACATTCGAACGTCGCAATTGCATGAAAGTTATCGTTCCAATGTCAACTCTATTACAATGAAGTTCGGACCGGAACCGAAACGGTCGCGTTATATCGAAAATCTAAAGTCCAGGTACATGGCCTGGTCAGCACTCGCTGTCAATTTGCGTGCATTTGAAACAACGGCAACACGTATGCGCCTGGATTCCAGCGAATAATTTCGTCCGGAAGAACGCAGTCGGCTATTGCCGAATGTTACATTAATTTATGTAAAGCTCATATCAAGCGACAGTCCGTAGGGCTGTGGCAGGTTCCTCAGAGAGAGCCCAAATGGTGGACGACATACGACACGGACGGACCGCAGCACGGACTACAAACTTTGAGTCAAGATAACTTTAGAACTAAACATTTAAAAGGAAATCACAGATATTGGCTTCTAGATTGTTTTAAAACCATTCATTTTTTACTTTAATTACTAAATGTTCAAACTAAGCTTCGTTTTGTATGGAGCCCGTAGAAAAATATATTATCCTCTTAATCGAATCGGGCGCAAAATGCACGGCGGCACATCGCATCGGCGGCATAAAAAACCGATCCTTATTAATTTGTTAGAGTTCGTTCGTTTGTATTTTAGTAATAATTTACGGTATTTCAAAATAGTTTCTTACCTGTCTTATAATTGCTTTAAAATATTAACTATTATCCAGTCTTGCTTAAAATGTGTATTATCTCACACTGTGTGATTACACCGTAAATAAAAACATTCCGAATTAAAAATCGAGTTTTAGACATCTTTCGGCTGCTGATTTGAAATCATGATTATATTCTCTTTGTTTGAAATTGGCGTGCAGTTTTTTTTTAAATAATTACTCCTGCTTTGGTTGCACTGTAATTCTACAAAATGTCAAGAAATTTGTAGTTCGAATCTTTTTTTCTTGTGGCCAGTACTAAGGTTTTTTTTGTTATGCAAAGGTTTTCTCCATGGAGTTTGAAAGATTTTATCGCCAAAAATAAGAACAATGTTACACTAACAACCGGTGCAGTCATCAGCACTGGACAATGATAAAATTTATAATTATTGGTATTTATTTTGTAATTTGTTGTTATTTTCGCTATTTATAAATCAAACAGTCTTCAGAATCAGCTTACTTTATTACAAGTCTTTTAATTTTAATTAGTGTTACTTACTTGAAATTGAAATGGCACCGTACATTGGTTGCACTTGCGGTTATATGTTTATATCTCCGGCTCCCGTCAATGTAGCGAGATAAATTATATACCAGATTTTAAGTCAGATCATAAGCAATCAAACAAAAAAAGTTTCAGTCAAAAATTAAATCAAACAAAAAAACAAAATCGGTTCAGTAGTTTTTGCGTGATACTCGTTCAAACAAACAAACAAACAAACAAATAAACAAACAAACAAACACACAAACAAACAGACAGACAAAAAATCCAAAAATTGGTGAAATGGAATCAGGGACACCTAAAAACCATATCGTAACTTTTTTTTGTTAATATCTTCAATGTACAGACAAACTTCCCGCTACAGTTTTATAATAGTTTAGATAGATATGAAGCAAGTAGAATTAATATGCTCACTAAGTAAAATATGTACGTTTCATTCTAACATAACAGACTTTGATTTAATTTAAAATAGCGGAAGATAGGTGCCGTTCTTGCATTACCTACTCGAACAATGGATCTGATTTTCATGCACTTACGAGTGAAAAGTAACGCCATGTGATTTTTTTTTATTTGTACAAAGAGTAAAAGCACACGAAGGCATTGTGGTACCTTCATTCCGACTAAAATTAAAATTACCGCTCGGATTGCGGGTTTTTTTCTTTTTTAAGTAAATTAGGCGGCGGGGGCTCAATTTAATGCATTCCATGCGCTATAGGCTGGTCACCTATCTTATGCTATTTTAATTAATCAAATGCCGATGATAATTATAATTGCCCTACAAATTAAGTGTCATTTTTATGCGAGTACCAGGTAGTTACCAGGTAATCAAATTAGATTAATCCTCTTTTGATAACATCATCATCAGCCTGTCACAGTCCACTGCTGCACTAAACATGAGCTAATACTTTCCTCATCCAGTACTTTCCGGTTAGAACATTTAATACCTATGACCCTTCTAAAAATACCTCAATCTGTTTTGATAATGAATCTTTTGAACAAAATTAATGGATTACTAATTCTGAATTATAATAATTTAATTGACCTCTTTCCCCCGAGTAAAATAATGATATTAGCATGCAGATATAAAGTGTTCAGTGAACACAGCTGAGCCGTGTGTTGTAGTAAAGTTAATAGGTAGTGTTCACAACAACACACACAACGTGACTTTGGTTCCCACGCGGCGCGGGTTTTGTTAAGTGTACATTACGTGCTTTATAAAAGACAGTAACCATTTCATAAGCTAGGTCACCAACGTATTCAGATTGGTTCAAATATCAACATAAATCCTGATTATTGGTTCTTAAGAATCGATAATTGATTAATCTTGTGATATAAGTAACTTTTTATACGAATTTTGTATAAAAAAGACGAAAAAACATCAAATTATAAATTTTTCAGTTCTTTGATTATGTACAATTATGTGATTTGGTGAACAATTTTGTATAAATAAATAAAATACTATTATAATCTTGGTCTACTCTACCCTAACATAGTAAGCGCGCAGTGTACATTGAACACAGCGTAACGCACTTGTTAGTGACGAGTCAATGAACATTGACTCGCGTCGCGTGAGAACATCACACGTCGCGTAGTGCAGAGTCGATGACTCTATTGTTATGTACTTGAGTGCAGTTGACGTCTTGTTCTTCATTATTCAATTCAAAAATGTGTCCCAATATAAAGTAATTAAAAATGGATTGAATTGTATATAATAATTTAATAATAGTTAACGAGGAATTTTCTGACGGACGGCGGCGACGCGACGTTGTATGTCAGATGCTACGAATAAAGACAATTTTTTTTTATTATTTATTTCTTGATTCGTAGGTCGGATTTCAAGACTCTGAATATGGTACTGAACGTACTATAAACTAAAGAAAAACATAATGCTTGTAATTTCATTGAGATCTTGCTACAACATCACGCTCTAAAACTTACTTGTACTTTTTTGTAGCACAGTTTCTAACCCGACCCCGATATCGAAGAGGAATTTTATAAAACGTTTCATTTATATAATGTTTCCGAACAAACCGAAGATTAATAACGGACGCATTGAAAAGACTCATTCTGTACAATAACACCGCATTCTGTCTGTTTGTACATCTCACGCCCGCGCCACACCGCCGCGCCGCCGCGCCGCCTTCAGCCATGTTTATTAAATTCATTCACTCATTCACTCGCCCGCTCATTCGTTCATCTAAACGCAGTCGCAGTGTGTGCACAAGGAAGTAATATTTTTGTGATTATCTCCGGCGTTATCCGGTAATCCGGTAGCGATCATGTCACCAACTAATATCACCGGCATCGGCACCGCGCTGCGCTGCGGGCCGAAGGGGGTCAATTAATAAAGTTGTGTGAGGTTGAGCGTACACTGAGGTTCGGGAGACGTTTCCAATAAAACAGTAGCCGTCTAGGAGTTATATTATATTAGGGTGCTAATACAATGTTAGCCTTTTTACGGTATGGACACAAATTATTATAAGATGTAACAACATTTTCTGAAACTATTTTAAGACACGATCAGACCGAAAAATAACTTTTTCTATGGGACCAACATTGGGTCAAGTAGGTTCGCAGTTTTCTATTAGAACAGTTGTTTTTTTTGAGCGATGTTGACATCGTTCACATCGAGAAAGGTGTTAAATTGGATGGTCTGATCATCCCCTTAAAAAAGTTTCATTTATTTTAGTTGAACCTCATACATAGAAGAAACGTAACTATACAATTTACTACACGCGTAAAAAAGTAGTAGGTCTATTAATAGTAAAGTTTTTGTCCACTTTGTCTGTATAATTACGTACCTTAAGAGTGTATGTACCTCTATGTTTGTATGTATTTTATAATCTAGTCTATGTTATGAAATTCGTTAAAAAACTGTGTATATTTAGTAACAAATATGATGTATAAAAAGTAAAATACCTTACATTAACAAACTCTCACAATCCAGTGATTGCACCTCTCCAGGATCGGTGTAAAGAGGGTACAAATCGCTGTATAAACTTAATATCGACAAATTGCGGCCGGCGGGGAACTGCGGGCCCGCGGCGAGGGGGAGGGGCAAGAGGGAGGACAAACATCTGCAGGTTATATTGCGATGATCGCGCATTGATTCCACTTATAAGCCGCGCTGTAATGTCATTCATGGCGCGTCCCGTGCGCGTCCGGCGACCCAAGATGTTTACTGAGACCGGATTTCGTTCGGATCCGGTATTCTATGTATACCTATCTTTACAACAAGTTTATATTTTAATGTCTTGTTGGCAATAGAAATAGGTATGATGTTGTTTTCGTAAATTGTCACAATATCTCTACCATCGGAAGATGCATTTGTGATTCAGTAAGTGCTTCCTTTCTCAATCTTGTATAAGAAAACTAAAAAAGCCAGTCAGAGTTATTCTAAATAGGTATTCCTTATTCAATATTATCCACATTATACCAGCACTTCCGGAACTCTATCCAGTGTCGCTGATCATAATCATAATCATTTTTTTTATTGTGAATCATAGGTAAAATTTACAGACACAGTTTCGCTATGTCCTGCCGCATGGGCGCACAAAAATTAGTCCTAGCATTCATGAAAACAATATAGGTACACACAAGATATGATAGTGAGCCCATTGCCACTTATAATCACATCTCCGAATTGAAAAGTTAGGTTTATTATAATAGTTATCTTATACTTACTTGTTCATACATAATTTAATAAATTAACCTTTAATATTTAGTAACTTTAATATTTTCATTTCACTGCAGAACAAATGACAATTTATAAATTGTTAACTCGACACAATTTGTCTCGACAGATGAACGGTACCTATAGACCTCTCACAGGCAGACGACGTAATTACATCGGAGACAAAGATTATACAGCTTGTTTGTACAGAGAATGGGGAGTGTGGGGGGTGGGGGAGGAGAAAAACAAATGAAATAAAAGGAAAACGATGACACGGGAGCGACCGCGGCGCGGGGCGCGGGCGCGGGCGCGGGGAGTGACAACCCTGCGGTGATGCTTAATTTGTTGATTATGAAATATTGTAGGAGATGAGGCTGTTGTTTGCAGCTTGATACGTAATCTTCCTTAAGGGGTTGAATATAGAAGACTCCTTTTGCTAGCAAGCACCTAGAAACTGAGGCTTAGTTCGTGATGAGAAAGTCAGCTAATGGTGTTTTGCTTTGGCATTGGATATTGACAACGATCTCCGGTAATTATTTAATTGTTTTTTTGTCAACCTTGTAAACAATACTCAAGAAATAAAATAAATCTTCAATTATTCAATTGCTGAAAATATGAAAAACAAAAACGGATGGGAAGGTCTTGTGTCTCTTAACAAAACTAGTGTTTTGTCTGGTCGATTTCTATTCTATGACACCTACGTAATGAGTTCTATTAACGAGAACTGAGTCTTCTGCTAGGTTATGATTTGCCTGCACGGCTAGCATGCCACCTACGACAAAGCGTTTAAACGAGAAAAACGTCATGCGCGCTCTTTCTGGCATACGCAAAATGATTTTTATCGTTTTCTCGGGGGTGGCATGCTACGCCTACTGGCTGAATTCACGTGGCCGTAGCTATGGGCAGAAAGGTGTCCCAAAAATTTGGTGCCTCGGACACCCCCAGCTTTACCTTGGACTGGAGTTCCGCTTGACACTATTTCTTGGGACACCCTGTATTTTGCTATCTTGAATATAGCCTGACAAATTGAAACTTAGCAGATGACTCAGTTCTCGTTAATAGAACTTATTACCAAGGAAACATAAACAAACGATCAGATAATTATTCCTGAAGACAATGGTGGTGTCAGCGGCAGGCGTGACGTCACGCATTGTCTCGGCGGGCGCGGCTCCTGCTCCTGCAGCTCATTGTCTCCTGGTACCCGCGTCCTCTGCACGAGCACGATCAAATTACTTGATTGCTTTTTTTTCATGATGAATGAGAAGACTTTATTTAACTTATTTTGTAATTTGATCTGTTCTTTTGCTTTCATTAAAAAACAGAAATATGCGAGTAAAATCTTTAACGTGGTGAGTGCCTATACGCCCTCCTTGAGGGTATACCTGTGCCCTGCAGTGGGATGTATATAGGCTGATTATGATTATCATGAAAATCTTTAATAGTCGAAAGCCCGAAAAATATTCGTGCACTGAAAGTACAAAAACTTAAAAAAAGCCTTCCGCTATGCATGTAGGTATACATATACAACGCTATAATCCCTCATGAGGTAGTTAGCTACAACTACCAACTATCTTGTGAATCATCATGTGATTTCTTTCCTTGTTTTGGTAGGAAGTAGGGTAATAAGTGTGCCCGTGTGGTGGGTTGAGATCGGGTTCTTAACATTTAAAATTTTACACATAAATTATTTAATATTTTGAAAAATTACCCATGCTGAAACCATGATAATTCGATTCTGCTCTCGATCCTAAACAAACTACTTTCTAGTTTTGCGTTAATTCATTAACACATTGTATAATTCCATTTCTTTTGTTGGTTTGAAGTACCAGTAAACTTGGAGCTTTTTGTAATGTAACTTTTTATTAGTTTATTGATTTAAATTTGTATTTTTTTTCTCACACAAACGTTTGTATAACGAATGATATTTATCTGAGGAAACTTTTAGTTGGCAATGTTGTTTTATAAAAAAGTTTATACCCTACTATCCTGTAATTAGTCCGTAAGTTTTCTTAAAATGAATAAAATAAAATAATAATAAAATAAATCATTCAGGTTCAGCAATGCTTACTTTTAGCACTTTAAAGAATTCAGGATGGAAGGACATATCACTTGTCCCCCACAGAAACACTGCATATACCTTGCTTCTTGTAATACAATAAACAACCCTGTAGGTAACAGAATAAAGTTCAAACCATTAACCGCCTCGCCCAGGGCGCTCCAGAACAAAGTTAGATATTAATAACACGGAGCAGATTAAGCTCCAGTTAATAGCAAGTCCATAATAAAGTTAACCGCCTTACCGCTGAAGAGGAGGGCTACTGGTGGATGGTAGGGGGGTATAGGGGGCTGGAGGGTACATAATATACTAATAATATTATCCGTTTGCCGGCCGAGGCGAGGCGGGAGTGGTCAAACAGCTGCCTTATTAATTTTGTTATCTGTTTGGTTTATTTACTGCGGTTTATAAGGAGCTGGGATAGTGAACCATCATGAGGAACCATCTACATTTTGTTATAGATTCTGTATACAAACCTACCTTTGGAATTAAAGATTAATAATAAGGTTTAATCTAAAAATTTTCATATTACAAACGTACGGCCAGCTGATTGCATTTAGTATGGAAAGTCAGACATGGGACAGCTGATTTTTTTTCGCGTTTCCTGAGGTAGGCTCCATAGTGAAAATTGTTCGGTTTGATGGTCCGAGTTCACCGTTTCGGTATTTGCTAGGCTGTCACTTACACCCTGTATTCATATAATGGCATGCCAAATCGACAGAAGTGCTGGAAGAAATCTCTTTAGATATAAGCTCGCGATTTGTAATTGTATATTATGTTGTTTTCATGTATATTGCCGTGTGTGCAATAAAGTGTTAAAAACAGAAGAAGATTCAAGATGGTACATGACATGATAGTAAACTATAGAAATAAAGTCAAATAGTTCCCTATATATCTTAAAAAACAATAAAATATCGACGGCATGCTATTCTTCTGTATGTACACACGGCGACACATCAAGCTATACAAAACCAACATAAGCTGGCCGCGCTTAGGTCGAGTAACGTATAGCGTCGCGCGGCCAGCTTATGTTGGTTTTGTATAGCTTGATGTGTCGCCGTGTGTACACCCAATATTTTGCCACACTGTACAGTTTGTAATGGTAGCGTCGGGAAAGTATCCAGTTTTAAGATGTTCTAACTTTCCATTTTAAAATAGGTACAGACACTTAAAAAAATTACAGTTTTTGAGAGTTACGCGGTTATTATTTAATCTAGAAACAAAACCAACAAAAATAAACGAAAATAAATAAATATAAAAAACCAACAAACAAAAAAACGCGGTAAGAACCCGTTGAAATGTTTATTTCTAGACTTAAAACAATTCACTTCAGAGTCGTAAATAATCTTCTTACAGCGCCGCGTGATCCGCTCACCGATGACATAGTCATCGACACTCTGCCTCCACCACGCCCACTCTCTGCCTCCCCCCCCCCCCCTCCCCCTCCCCCTCCTCCCGGGGGGCGTGCACCCCCCGCGGCGTCGTGAGAACAATAAGTAACAGTTTAAGGGGATTACGGGCGTCGCGTCGGCGTCGCGGCGAAGAGATGAGGTTTCAGAAGCGTGTCCTACAATAGGTTTAAGGCACTTGAAGAAGATTCTTATGTTTATGCGATCCTGGTACCGTGTCGGTATTGAGTTGGAGTATATATGTAACTATGTGAACAGGACCACAGTATAAGAAAGAGTATCTATCTACACAGGACCAAGGGATAAGGTTTCGTTCGAAAGGGTGAAAAACAAGCCACATATCCTATCACCATCATCATCTATCACTATCTACATCTTGAAACATTAAGGGCCAGTTTCACCAGTTCTGGATAAGTTCATAATAGCTTATCTGACAGATCATTTGTCATTTTACGTGTGAAAGATAATTTCGAACGATCTATCAGATAAGCTATTAAGAACTTGTCCAGAAGTGGTGAAACTGGCCCTAAATAGACTGAACTTTGCCACAACTGCACTGCACGCTTTAAAAAATTGTAGGTTTATGTTGTATCAAAGATTCTGTCCACCACAAAAGATCTTTAGTATATTTGTGCGAGTATATTGTATCAGACACACATGCCCATTCGCTTTACAGTACTTCGAGTACATTTGAGTAGGTACATCGTTATTTAATAAATAGTTGAGTGCATTTTAATACCACTTTTACATCAGAGAGCAATACTACACGTGTGTTTGTGTATACATGTGTGTGTGTGTGTGAGTGGAAGCTTAACAAGGGGTGAACGAGAGGGGGAGGGAGGGGCGCTACCGAATTTTTGCCAAATTAATCTTTCTTCAAACACTCGAGTTCTTTGTGGAGCGATCGACTCCACGAACAGATTTAATCTTGCGTTCGACTGATCCCGCACCGAGCGGCGTGTAGGCACCTACTCTCTGCGAGGGGGTGAAGGGGAGGGGAGAGGGGGTTCAATTAAATGGTATTTAAAGGGTTCTCGAGTGGATCCGATCACGGTCAGTTGTTCGATCACTCTCGCAGCCGAAGATTTTATATCGAACGTTCATATCGCTAGAGAGCTTTGTGCAATCAATTCATTTCATTTGTCGCAATTCCATTAAAAGGATATTATTCGGAGCGCGCTCCACACAAATGAGGCATACAATACAGGCCGTAACAAAACACCCTAGTAATACTTAAGGGGGTGCTTAAGACCATCAAACTGAACAACATTCACTATGGAGCCAACACCGAGAAAAAATAAAAAAAATCTACTGTCCCCCTTAAGCATTACTAGGGTGATTTGTTACACCCTATATTATCAATACTTACCAACTAAAGTCAATTAATTTTTTCAGAAACAATCTAGAAACTAATTTCTATTCTTGTATTGTGTCATATTGTAGTATTTTTTTTTTTAGATTTTCGTTAAAGTACACAGTTTCAATGATTTGTATGGAATTCTTTGAGGCACTGTAACTTTTAAACTATACATTTTAACGAAAATGTGACACAATATAAGCATAGAGATTAGTTTCTGAAACGTTTCTGAAAAATGTCATTGACTTTATTTGTTGGTATTCACAATAATTAACCAGACTTCTTTTGTATGTAGTGCGCTCCCCTTAAAGAGATTCAAGATAGCAAATCGTACCTATACTTCCGGTGTAACTATATACAGGGTCTAACTTAATATGATGACAGTTTTTTGAGAGGATGATCAGATCATCAAACTGAATTAGTTTCTCTATGAAACCAATATAGAAATTGTATAAAAAATCAAAATCAAAATCGGTCTAATTGAGAAACCTCCTCCTTTTTTGAAGTCGGGTAAAAAGGATCTTTAATACTCAAATGATTTACTTACTTTAAGGGGTAGGACCATCAGAATAATTAATACTTCTATAATAGGATATTATTTTTACCAACAAACTGAATAACTTCCACAACGGACCCAACATCTAAATCACAAAGAAAATATGTATCGTTCCTACAAAACGTGAATAGCAATTTTTTTTCTCTGTTCGATTTCAATATTAGCTACATTTCTTTTTCAGTTGTTAGCTTGTTGTGCACAATACATGTAGGGTAACCATTAAAAGTCTGGATATAAATGAAAGTGTAAATGAATTATTAAATAAATGTATTACAGTAATAATAAACGCGACTACAAACAGTTATTGCAAACCCGCTACCACTACAACACTATGTATAGGTACTAGGTAGGAAGGTACTACACCTCGCTAATAAATAACTCTTACATTACTCACTTATTATTGTTTATAATTATTTATATCACACGGGGCGCACGCGCAGGGTGTTGTTCGAATCGTTTCACTTAAATAAAACAAGCAACTCGTCATATAAACATGAACACATTTTGGCTTCAGAGGCCCAGTCCAGTCTACTGTGGGCCCCTAATAATTAAATTTAATTTGCTCACTAAAACAATCAAATCGCAAAATTATCATATACTAGCTTTTGGCCCGCGACTTCGTTCGCGTGAATTGTCCCTTTAGGGGTCGATTTTCGATCCTTTCTTAGTGTACCCCTACATCCTCTGTAGAATATATATTCCATGTTTCTATCTTCAGCGGTTTAGGCTGTGCGTTGTCTATCAGTCAGTCAGTCATTCAGTCAGTCACGGAACTCTTTTTATATAAGTATAGATTAATTACATTTACATAGTGTTTATTTGTGATTTTTAGCTGGGTCGTGCTGCCTAATAACGTAAGTACTAACTACTAATAATTTTGCTATCATTAATGTATGCTACATTATAATCATTGTTCATAAATGTATATAATTGTAATTGTTTCATAGCAAATCTTTAAGTGTAATGAATAGTAATGATATAACTGACACCCGGCGCCCGCGCCCGCGCCCGCGTCCACACCGCTCTCGCTAGAGACTTATCAATAGGTAAGTACATACATCTATTGTCACTAAACTTTACAATATTTACATTATCTATTATTTATGTACATTGTCTAGAACACTTGGTGACGTTCTACTAGTCTGGTAACTTCACGCCGTCGTCGCACAGGGGGTCAATAGAACCCTATACAATACTTCATTCGATTCCCTATCTTTGGTACAATACCTTCATTGTTCCAGGTTATTTTTATTACAGTTCAAGTGGAATGTTTTCAGTTACAAATCACAATTTCCATAAATAAAACTAAACTAAAAGTGCACAAAGGACCCGAGGCGTCGCATGCTACCTCCGAGAAAACGATAAAAGTCGAGATATACCTCTATCTTTGTTATTTGACGCACCTATGCCAAAAAGAGCGCGCTTGACATTTTTGTCGCTTTATCGTTAGTGACATGCTAGTGCTAGTGCTAGTGCTAGCCAGACAGAGAAGGCATTAAGAAGGCAGTAACTACTGACAACACTATGATATGTAAGTAACTTACGAAGTCTGCAATCATAGACCTCTGCGGACTTTGTCGACGTGTATGAACATTGCTGATAATGCGGCTTTGCGGACTTTGCGTGTAATGTTTATAACTCAAAATATACAGGGTGTAAGTGACAGCAAATACTAAAACGGTGAATTTAGACCATCAAACTGCACCACTTTCACTATGGAGCCACCCTCGGGAAACTTGGTTAAAAATACAGCTATTTCATACATTTGAGTCGATTCAGTGTCACTTACACGTGAGGCTATCACTTACACCCTGTATACCTACTTATTTACGATAAATATTAGGATATTATAATTATTTTCATTTATTTTAATTAGTAATGAATGAGATCGAAATGGAATGTTAAATTATTTTGGAAATACATAGTTTCAGTGAGAGTTTAAGGCACACGATTCAATACAAACACTGAAGTACCGACAGACTGGTTTTTCGGAGAATTTAGTATTTCAATTATCACATTTTTTATTGTAGAGCAAATAGGTGAGCAGCTGTAGTTTACTGCCAGATAATTATAATGGACTAGATGTCTTAATCACTATTGATGGTATGTTAAACTTAAATAAATCTTATCAACACCATTATTTATATAGACACTGCCTTGTCACCACAGTTCACGAACGTCACAGTACGTCCCGCTCCAACACTCAGCAGTCCATATATCTGTCCCTGTCGAGGTGCACGTGCACGCGCTACGTGTGTACCTGGCCGCGCTCCTGCAGCAGCGCCTCGTGCCGCAGCCGCAGTGTGTCCGTCCCGCTCGCACCGGGGGCGCGCGCCGCGAGCGCGAGCGGGTGCGCGTGCGCCTGAGCCGGGCTGGGAGGGGAGGGCGCGCGCGGGGGAGAGGCGCGCCCCCCCAGCAGCGCGGGGGGAGGCAGCGCCAGCACGTAGCTGTGGGGCGGGAGGAGATGACAGATGAGTTGCTGGAAGCTCTAGTTGTTGATGTGAGCCTGGTAGCTACCGAGATTGTATCAGAACGACAGAGGGCAGAAGGTGACTGGAGGGATACTACCGGTGCTAGTGTAGTAATACCGGAACTCCTCGTGTTTTAAAGTACATGCGTTGCTTCATTACATCTGTGAGTCCTTCATAATCTGTACGCTGCCCTGGTACCGTTGCTGTGTGCGCGGACCGGCACACAGCAACGGTATCAGGGCAGCATACGGATTGTGAAGGACTCATAGATGTAATGAAGCAACGGATGTACTTCACCACAGTAATAATAATAAGAAACAGTATCTAGTACTCAATACAGTACGACCACTCCCTACTCCACACCAATTTTAACCTCACTCCCTCTGGCTGGATCGTAGCGTGAAATGTAGGCGAATGCGTATTCCTGTCTCGCTTGCATTCACTCAGTATCGCACATGCGTAATTCCCATTTGTATGAAATGACAGATAATTAAGTGTCCAAGGTGTAACTTTACCACATACTGTAAGAGTTGGTAAAGAAGAGTAGCGGAGCAGCATACAGCTGGAGACATACACTCATTGATGCAGAAAAACTAAAATTTTACTGGTCCTGGTAGAGATAGATCGAGTACCAGGGTGGCATACGACGAGAGGAGTGTGTACTCATCTTGTCATTGTTGCAACCAGGCCAGAATTTTGCTGCGTTCGTAGATGAGGATAGATGGACAAAAGTACCAGGGCAGCATTCTCTTGTAGCAGGTCACTCACCGGTGCAGCAGCGCTCGGAAGGCGGCGGCGGGCTCGTCGGGCCACAGCGGCGCCGGCAGCAGCCCTCCCCCTCCCACGCTCCACCACTCCGCGCCCGCTGGGCTCCACTCTCCCACTGCTGGGAACATGTTACAGCTGTTAGTACACACACGCATACAGGAAACGATCAGGGGAGGCAATTGCCTTGCCTGATAGGACTTCCCGGCATAAGAATCTGGGTGATGTGAACACCACCTCATTGTACAGGGCTCCAGACTCCAGTGTATATTCACAACCATCATTTCATTAGAGGTTGTTCCAAACTTTACTACAAGTACCGACTATTAAAATGTGCAGTTGTAGTGCCGGCTCTCAATATGCATACTGAAGATTTCGTATACGTAAAAGAATAACCTTTCGCCCATAAAAACTCTGCTATAAGAAATATTATCCTTTATTCGTTTCGTAAAATGAAAAAAATAATCAAATAAATACGTTGGACAAAAACAAAACATCTATCAAATGAAATCAACTTTATTGTACACCACAACATAAGCAGTATCCATTTCTGAGGGGTAATTCCATATTTTTCACATCTGATTCCTCCTCAGTCCTCAACTTCAAAAGCGACTGATATCATATTAACGCTAGATACATAACATAAAATTGTTACAGTCAAAATTCATAACCGGACTGCAATTGCAGTCAAAGGTGGTTTTGACCGGTTATGAGTTTTTAGACCCCAAATCTAACTCAGTCGGTTAGGTTAGCGAGGAGCGATGCGACGAGCATTTTAGGTGTCTTGCGAGCACAGCGGCATCGGCAGCGCACGAGCCGAGCGAGCGCAACGAGCGTGCCGCGGCAGCGCACGAGCCGAGCGAGCGCAACGAGCGTGCCGCGGCAGCGCACGAGCCGACGAGCGCAACGAGCGTGCCGCGGCAGCGCACGAGCCGAGCGAGCGCAACGAGCGTGCCGCGGCAGCGCACGAGCCGAGCGAGCGCAACGAGCGTGCCGCGGCAGCGCACGAGCCGAGCGAGCGCAACGAGCGTGCCGCGGCAGCGCACGAGCCGAGCGAGCGCAACGAGCGTGCCGCGGCAGCGCACGAGCCGAGCGAGCGCAACGAGCGTGCCGCGGCAGCGCACGAGCCGAGCGAGCGCAACGAGCGTGCCGCGGCAGCGCACGAGCCGAGCGAGCGCAACGAGCGTGCCGCGGCAGCGCACGAGCCGAGCGAGCGCAACGAGCGTGCCGCGGCAGCGCACGAGCCGAGCGAGCGCAACGAGCGTGCCGCGGCAGCGGCCGGCGAGTACCAGAACCGAAATGCTACTGTTTACCTCGTCCACTCGAAAATTATAACGTTGACCAAGGGCATCGGTCAAAACCACTTTTGCCTGATTTTTGCAGTCAAAAATGGTTTCGACCGGTTATGAGTTTTGACTGTAACATAAACACCGCGACCGTTGCGGCACACACCGGGTGGGGGTGCTCAACTCTCTTGCAGGTGACGAGCGGCACAGTAACAGTGTAGCAGTAGGAGGGCACGCGACAAGATGTGCTGCGATAGTCTACTATTTGCACTCGCGTGATAGCGACACAACAGTGTCTTTGTGCGCGCCATACTACACCTGCCGCATGTGTACCTACACCTTTACCTGCGCTTGCTATGAATCACAACACTGTGTCATACCTATATTTAATGATCGTATTTGACGAAGCTTTCGAATTTTGTTTATAGGTACCTACTACTAGCTCTTATCGTTAAGTTAAATACACCGGTCAAGTAGTAACGAAGCATGTTGGAATCGCGTACACAGCTCAAATAATGACTACGCATTGGTTCACGGGATATGCATGACCGGTTCAGTATTACCAGATTTACCTGCGCATTTGACAAATTTTAATAGCGCACGAAATTATATTGACCTTCAATATCATGGCTCGATTGGCTAATTATTTTCGCGCCCTTTTCGCTGTTATCCGACTTTGCACTCTTTGATTACTAAATGACTTCGGGTTTTGTCGGGGGACTGCGCAAACGAAGATTGACGAGGGTAATTATTTTCCTGGTCGCTATGTACCCAGCTTACGGTGTCAGTATTTTCTGTAGTTATGTATAAATAATTAACGAAGTGCGGGGACTCTGATATTAGTGTGGTCATTATTATCACATTATCGTTTGATGATCCCTACACTACACACTATAACGTTTCACACTCGTTTAATATTGCTTAACTACGTAAATATTCATTATGTATTATAATAATAATATTTCGGCTATTAAAATTCGGCCACATAAACGGCTGAACCGATTTGCGCGGCCTCTCAAAAGAGAATGATGTTTTGTGAACATGATGTTTAGAGAATATGGTGTTTTGTGAACATGGTGTTTTGCGAATATGATATGCAGAGATTATTTACAACTCATGCTCCAACGCCCAACAGGAGTGGTTTTTTTAAGTCACACGTTCAAATCAGCATTAGAAAATTTCAAAATTACTATGGGGATTATGCATCATTTGATCATGATTTTAAAAGTGTAAAATTAAAAAATAGTATTTCTGATCTTAACTTAAGTTACCTCCGACCCTTAGCTTAAAAGCTCGCGAGCGTTGGAGTTTAGTTCAATCTCGATTAGATTCAAACACATATTCCAAGATCCCAATACAAGTTTTCTACACCCATATGTATAGACAATGATACATATTCCAGTAGAAATGTAATAGTTTAAGGATCCTTCAAATATACGGTTTGTCGCAATCGCAACACCTAAGCAGCTAGGTGAATCAATGTTACTCCAGTTGATTATTTATATACTCCAGTGTTTAGTTACGCAACACATTGTACTAATCTAAAGCTTATTTTATTAAACACACGAAAAATTCGGTCCCTGTACACGAAACGTCGCAACATAGAGTTTCTACCTAATATATTTTCGTTTGTGCGAATGGGGACAATTTACACAACAACTGTTGAAATGATTTTGATGATTTCTTCACATAATTTTGAAACCTTAATCTTTCTTCTGAGAAAATTTGTATAATACGCAAGACACTTTAAGATCATTTATGCAGGCTGCCAAAGAGTGGCAACCTTAAACTATAACATTTCTACTAAACATATGGTTGTGGAAAAGCTGTAACGGGTTCTTACTTTAATCATTTGTATAACAAATCACAGCAACTGCCCTTCCACGTCATTAGCTCTGAATTGATTATAGATTTGACGGACGCCGCCCGACCATTTGTGAACTATCTCCATACAATCATCTACCAGCACCCCGACGATCCTGCTCCTTGGTAATAAAGTTCATATTGGAACGAGCGAGTGTCCATGTTCACACCTCACACTCACAGTATAATCACTCGTCGTTTATAAATGTAAACGTGTTAGAAGTAACTGTTGTAATTATACACCTACTGACGGATACTATCACAATAATGGCCATTTTTTTTATACAGGTTGATATAGAAATTGTTACAATAATTGCATAAAGTTATTTTGCAGTACATGTGGTGACGGGCTCACTCCCCGTCTCACTGGACAGAATTTTGGTACAACTAGTGAAACGTGGATGTTATGACTATGAGGTTTCAGAATATCTCTGATTACCCCCACGATCCCACGGGGAATATAGTCAGGAGTATATACTATGCTATTTTTAATTTAAATCGAAAGGTATAAACCTAATATATAGTATATTATTGGATCAAATGAAACCAAAACCCTTTCAGCAACAATGTTTTGGTCGGGTAAAAGTAGATAGAGACGGCCAGCTTTACAATTTTCTTAATAATGCGAGCATTAAAGTTATTCGTCTTCAAAGTCTATTGAAACTTTTGAGTAGTTAAAAGTTTTTCAATCACCCTGTATAGTATCAGAGAGTGATTTATTTCACATTAAGATCACAAATAGAACAGACGCGGGCAGGGCTGGGTTCATAGTGACACTTCGCTTTCGCACCGGTAATATAATACGAGCAGCGGTGAACGTAATTGCTTATAATTTACTACTAATGGTTGGACCGGATGCTAAATATTAATTAATGCTTTATTCATACTAATATACACCTTAATGATTTGGTGGTGGTTTACCATAGGTAATAGTTACGTTCGCCTATAAAACTACAATAAGTAGTGATTATTTTTACTTTTACAATTTTGTTGTCTCGTTGTCCCCGCTGTTTTTAGTGAGCGAGAGCCGCGCTTGCCGCAACATGTACTATGGCAAAAATTCAAGTCGCTCACAAGTAGATAAATCATACTAGAGGGGCAGGGTACGAAAAGCTACGAATAAGAATGTATAGAAATTTAAATCAAGCTCAAAAATGGGCACAAAAAAAACTAGACCGTGTTCTACTTTTGTTCTTTAAAAACTGTACCTTGCCGCTAAAACTCATACAAAATGTCATTTTTCATTAGGTGCCAAAAATTATGTTGCTTTTGATTAGAGTTATTCTTCTATAGTTATTCTTATTCGTAGACGAACAGCCATGAGCTGTCTAATGAAACCGTTATTCGGAACGGTTTGTCGGCTTGTCGGAACCACTATGAAATTCGAGCTCTGTGAATAATTGTTAATCTAACGTGAAATCGTGGACAATTTTGTAAAATTGTGTTAGTATATTTCGCATAATTATTCACGATTTTTACGTAAGATTCACAATTATTCACAGAGCTCGAATTTATACCGTGCCCACAAGCTGTCAAACAGTTCCCAAAAACGGTTCTATTGCCTCGCGTCACGTATCTCTTTCTATTATACAGAGGTGTGGTGCCGATAGGTTTATCTCGCTCTCTCGGTTGTTTGTTTCTCTAATCCTGGTATAGTGACTCTAGTGGTATCAGTGAGTAGTATCGTACCGTGGTCGTGGTGCAGAAAGGGCGCGTGGTCGCGGCCGAGCGCCTTCTCTCTCTTGCGCCACTTCGCGCGACGGTTCTGGAACCACACCTGTTGGGGTAAACAATATATCTGTTAATAAATCTATCTTAGACAATCTATCAATCAATCGAATAACTAAATACAAATCCAACCATCGCTAGGCATTAACTTCTTTTCTGAAAGGAAGATTGTTTTCTTCATCTAAACTATTATAAAACTGTTGTAGGAAGTTTGTCTGTACATTGAAGATTATGTTTTTAGGTACCCTGATTTCATATCACCAATTTTTGCATCACGCAAAAACTACTGAACCGATTTTGATGAATTTATTTCTGTTTGATAGCTTAACTTAAAATCTGGTATATTATTTGTGCGGACAAAGTCGCGGGTTAACGCTCGTATTCTATAGAATTAAATGAATTTAAAATAAAATCTCGAAAAAAGACGTGGTGGTCCAGTGAGGAGCGACCATGCCAGCCGTGCAGAAGACGATGATTCAATCCGATGAATTGTACCAATGAGTTTTTCGGAATTTATGTATGATTTGTAATATCACTGACACTTCGGTGAAGGAAAACATCGTGAGGAAACCTGTGCATGCCCCAATTTCTAGACATGGTACCCACTGTCCACAGAGTTTCGGTACCAGTGAAACGTGTATATTCTGATGTTTCAGAATACCCATTTCTGGCTAATGCTTATGCTTAAAATAAAATACAAAAATTACCATTTTAAAAATGATTTGTATCGTGTATGTTCGTCAATATTGTTCAGTAGTTCTGTATGTTCTGTTGCGTACAAACAGTGCTCATTGGGGCTAGCATAGCATGGCAGTGCGACATAGCAAAGTCGCTTCCCAAGTATCTCTATTCCACTTATCGCGTAATAAAGCGAGAAAAAAGGTGTGGAATAACTTTGGCTCGCGCATCATGACAGGCCTATATCATTTGTTATCAAGTCCATACAATATAACAAGGGAGATAGTTGGATAGCGGCTGATTGCCGCATACATACTCGTACATGCATAGTAATGTTTACATATGTATACAGCGGCAGCGGCTGGTCGCGGCGACTTTTTAATTTTTTCATTGTGTAATTGTCGCCAATTTGTATTCTCTGGCTCCCCTCCCCCTCACCCTCACCCACCTCGCAGCCCTCTCCCCGAGCCAGTCAGGGTTGGTACTGTGGAAATTTCTCAATTGCTTCAGGCACTATCCTTTTATCACATAAAGTCAATTCACTTTGTTAGTCGTCGACCTACTGCTGTGCATAAACTTTCACTTTTATTACCCCATTTACTCAATACAGTTTTTTGGGCATACATACACATTATCACCACTTTATGTTTTTCTATCTGTTTCATTCCCAAAAATAGCAGGCTTTACTGATGTTTATATTTTCTTTCAAAGTTATGTACCTACAAGATTAATTTATTCGAAATTAATTCATTAATTGACTCAACTCATCGCACAAAGTTCATAATTACTTCAAATTAATATCAAATCATAATCTCAACAATATTCCGCCAAGTATCTAACAGTTGGCAGCCCTGCGGCCGCCAGTACAATAGCACTGTAATGAAAAGCAATTACGCATACGTGTCCGCGGGTCCGCGCCGCAACCACGACCCTATCACCGGCGCATAGAGTCCACTGTCCCGTAGCACGCACCAGAGAATAGAAACAAATTGGTCTAGTTGAGTCGCATTGCGCTAATAAAAGACATTGTGAGAAAAAATTGGTGTAATTTCATAATTTTACAGAATTGAATCCGTTTTGCTAACTCGTTGCACTTGCACAATGAGCCGCTCGAGCGATAGAGATGGATATATAATATGAAGTAAATTAATATAATTAAGTAATTGTGCGGTAATGCGCGGTAATTGGGCAGGTTGATAAGTGGTTAACTCGAGGACCCTTCAGGTTTCCATTAAACTCAAAAGCTGCTGGTTTATGTAAAGTTATTTATACTTACCTTTTTAATGCTGTATAGAACCAAAGTTTATTTTCGTTTTCATTACAATATATATATTTCATTCCATATAAAGACAACAATATTTTCCGATTCTTATTAGCAAATATAATTTATTTGAGAAAGATATACGGCGCAGCTACTACGGCGTAGCTGTTCGTAGCCGCTACGATATTCACATTCTAGTTTTCCCACGCATCTATTACGCTGCATCGATACCTATCTCAAAATAATTGATAATTACATATCAAATGCAACTAGGAAATCTGAAGAGGTCAGATCAATGACACAAATCAAATAATTAATTCGAGTGTAAGCACATGTACTCCTCGAGTGAAGAGTGCTCGTGACGTCACCGCGCGTGACGTCACACGCGGCCGCATTCACCGCGCACACTCGAAGACTATAGAAACCTCTCCAAATTAATAATAACTCAAAATGCTCCTAATGGACCAACAATTACAATTTAAATTGGTGTGTGATAAAAACGCGGGGGAATGAGCGATCACTTGGTAGCGCTCTTGTAGGATTAAGAGCAATTTGTGCCACGCAGTGGAGGGGGAGGGGGAGGGGGAGGAGCGGTGAGGGGGGAGGGAGGGGAACTCAACAAGTGTTTGTGTGTGGGATCTGCGATGTGAAGCCTGAGAGAGTCGATGATCGTGTCATCGTGTTATATTGAGATACAGTTAGGTATCGATGGATGACATATATATTAGGACATCAATCGCGCCAAATTAATCGCAACTGAACCATGATTGGACCACTTGCGAACTACAACTTTTAACATTTGGCCTAGTTCAATTGTAATTGGATTGCAATGTGATTAGAAATCAAATTGGATTAGGATTTTACTTAGATGTTTTAAATTAGGGTGCAACCGCCCTCTAGGTTCCCTTAATTCGAGGTATATCAAAATACATTATTAATATTTAAAAGGGTAGTTCAGTTAGACCATCAAACTGAACAACTGTCACTAATAAAGAAACGACGAAAAAAAATCAAAGAATTATAGCTGTCCCATTCATGTGACTTGAGTAGGTAAGTACTGCAGTTTTGTATGAAACAGCAGATTTATTAATTTTTTGTCTATATCTGCTACATAGTTAAAGTTGTTCAATTTGATGGTCTGAAGCATTCCTTTAAATATTAGCACAAATTTCTGTAACACCCTCTAATATTTCATTTGGAGCGAGTAATAGTTCAAATATGTAAGAGTCTGGTTTTATAAATAATAATACTAAACTACACTATTTTATATGCATTTAATTATTTTAAATGCATATAAAATATATATAATTACAATAAAACAATACATAGGTGCTAACAGTTTGATGTGTAAACCGAAGGTAAGACCGTAGGTGAAGCGACGACGCTCTTAGGTTAGAGTCAGCACATTCTTATCTGGTAGAGGGATGTTTCAATCCATATAACGCATGTAATTTTCTGTCATGGCCTTCAATTCTCATATTCATACGAATGTACATAAACCCACTATTATCACGAACGCAACCACTTCCAATGTATTCAGAATCTTTTCTTATACTTCTCCAAAGTAAAAACGTAATGGTTTAATCACCTTGTCGTACGAGCTAGTTTGTACGCAATTATCTTATAGTCACCACCTCGAGTGTCCACTACACGACTGATTACCATCCCCCCTCCCCCCATCACACCCCCCGGTACAGAACAGTGCAATAATTACCGAATAGCTCGCTCACTTTAACTACGCGTCTACGAGTGCACTCTGATTCAAACCACGCTTAATTAACTCATTGTTATAGTTCACCGTCCCGAGTCCCGTGTAACAAGACATTATAGCACTTACGACGTGAGTATAAGAGTTCAGTTAAGGGACTAGTAGTTGTGCTGCAATCTGCGGAGTAGTTAGTCGGTGGTTTCAGTCGGTGAGAGTCGCTCGGTCGTAAGAATTTAAATGCTTTTAATTATTTCGTCTTCACGACTCATTAGCTGCCACTGTTAGGGCTCCATTATACAAGGCGCACGGAATTGACTCATGAAGAAGATGACTACAAATACAGGGTGACTTTTAATGCATTATTACATAATATATATTACGGAACTATATGAGAAAAGATAAGACGACATGCAAAAATAGAGTTAAGAGCATTTCACCTCCAAAATACAAAACCCAACTAACAATTTGGTCGTATAGGTGTCGTATAGTCGAACATCAGACGCATAAAGTACCAGTATATGACGAAATTACCGTAATATAACTTTTATAAGTCAAAATAGTCACATAAATGTGGGCCTAATACGACCAAATTGTTTGCTGGGAATAGTCTGTCGTCTTCAATGATTTCGTAGCGGGATAATTAATATCGCACTTAGCCTATTTATTCAAAATCATAGAATCTGTAGCGCAAAGACTGCATTAGAATTGGACCTTCTGTATAGTTTATTCATCTGACAGGTTATATATATACTCAACCGCCTAGATCCGCCATTCTCTCTCAAAATCCTAAGGGCCTGCCTTACCACTTCTGAATAAGTTTTCAATAGCTTAATCTTTATCTGTCAGATCGTTTGACATATTGCGTATGAAAGATATGTCAAATGATCCGTCAGATAAACTATTAAGAACTTATCTTGAAGTTGTGAAATAAGCCCAATATATACTTAAACTGAACCTTATTACAACTGAGCGCTTGAATATGTTGTAAAATCTTTCCGACCTTTAATACAACTACTAATAGTTAATTATAATTTTATTTTTTGGGTTCCTCAGAAAGGTATCATTATCATCATCAGCCTATAAACCTCCCACTGCAGGTCACAGGCTTACCCTCAAGGAGGTTATGGGCGCGGAGGGTGTATGTGGGTATACTTAATCATATTTGTATATGTCATATTTATTTATTTGCTTTCATGTACAATTACAAGACATGCATTTGAGAATTACAACATAATCTAGAATTAAACATTTTAACGGGTTCTTACCGCGTAACTCTCAAAAACTGTTTCATTACAACATGTATTGCAAGATTGAAGCGGGAGTGCGATATAGACATCCACTTTGTAACGAGACAGAGGAACAAATGAGGCACTCCACTCCACTCCACTCAAAGCGGAGACAGACGTCAGAGAGAGATGATCAGTTATAATTGTCGCATTAAACTCTCCACCCCACAGCCACATGTAGCGAGCGAGGATTAGCGAACGGTTCGTGAGTAAGGCGGCGCGCTGTCTATGAAGTCTCAGAGATGATATCGAGTTCAGTGTTCGATTTATCGATCAATCAATTATACTTTATTATACACCAAAACATGAAAATTAAATATACAAAAGGCTGGAGGGTGTTTCCAGAAAAATGATCAGAAAGGAGTAGTTATCAGTAACATTACATTACGTTCAGACACCGACACAAAAAATTTACAATTAGATAAGGTACCTATATAGATAGATAGGTAGGAGTGTAAGCCGTCCTTGTCCTCCCTCTAGTTTTTAGAATACTGGATTAGAAAATCTGGTCATTTTTTATAATATAGCTCTTAGGTAAGTATTTTAATTATAATGGATGCTGTAGCATAACAAGAATCGGAAAAAACGTTAAAAACCTGTAAAATGAATGTTAAAAACGAATTTTCTAGCTATATCAGGATAATCTAATCCTTATTTACCTACTGGGTGATTTTATACACACTTTCCACTTTCGAAATCAGCGGTGGCAGTTCACGTAATACGTGATAGCTCGATTTTTTCTTTAAATCTAGTAAAATTCTTGGATCTCCCAGTAATATAATATAGATGAAAGGTAGTGGCGGGACGGAGAGGGGAGGAGGGGAGGGTGGCAGGCACCTAGTCGGTGACAATTAGTAGACATTGTGTCGGCAGCGCACCGCAGCCGCAGCCGCAGTGCCGCTCTACAGCTGCGCGATGAGAATGCTGCTAATTTTAATGAGAACCATCGCCTCGGACACCACCACCACCAACTATACAGGTGAAGAGTTCCCGATAACTCAAATAACTGAAAGTACCCATCAATATGAACTCACTACTTTTACTATGGGACCAACTGTGAGAACTCGAAAATAATCAGCTATCTCATACTAACATTAAATACCTACCGGGAAAAATTTATGAAACAGATGATTTTTAGGGTTTCATAGTCAAACCAGAAATCCTTATACTTTCGTCCATTCTGCCTGTCTGTCTGTATGCCCCCAGCATAATTACTTATTCATATAGCTAGCTTCTCGTTCTTCCACCCCTTTGAGTTTTCGGAAGCGCTTCCCTTATATCCTGTATATAAGGTCCTTCATAATATGCTGACACTTTTTTAAGGACATGATCGGACAGTCAAACTGAACAACTTTCTTTAATCGAAATCGCGAAAAAAAATCTGATCTGCCTTACAAAACTGCAAATCTACTCGAGCCAAATGTATGGGACAGCAGATGTTTTTTTTGCGATTTCGATAATGGTTCCATAGAGAAAGTTGTTCAGTTTGATGGTCTGATCATCCCCTAAAAAAATGTCAGCATATTAAGAAGGACCCTGTCTGTAGGCTGTATGGCGATAGAAGGTCTACAATTGTACGCAGAACCACAGAAGAAAGAGTTTCCAGAACTACATACAGTGCCGACCCTCCCTGCCCCCCACCAATTTTAACCACAACCCCGCTTGAAAGGAAGCTTGGCTGAAAATGTATGCAGTGGCATATTCCTTCAGTCTCACGCACATTCACTCAGTATAGCACATGCTTACCTCTTCTTAAATTTTTTTCCTTCCTATGAAATAAAAGATAAGTGTCTACGTTGCGTTGTGGCAGAACATTACAAGCCATTTAAAGAAATGATAACTGAACAACTTTCCTTACTGGTTTAAGTACCTACTTAGTGAAATGTTTTTGGTGTGCAATAAATAATAATTGATTGATAGAACAACACTGAGGAAATATATTTAATTTGAGCAGATTCATCCAGCACGTCAATATGAACTAATAACGTTTTAAAAGATCCCTAACACGAGCGTGGGGACTCAAGATACAATTTGATTATGTCCTCTTCGAAGATATCATAACGTACCTACCTACCTATTTTTATAACTTTTCGAAAACTACAAAATGTGTCAATTTTGTTATCAGTTTTTGATACAATTAATATTGATTGCACGTTACAATATTTTATAATAATTGCGTAACATTAACTTTTAATCAAGAAACATTAAATTCATGGATGTTATAATTAATATATTAATAATAGTGAGTTAATAAAACCACTAGCAGCGCCGCGACCGCACGTTACATTACGTATTTAATATATTTCATACATTATTAATTCACAATTAATTAAATTTAGTTTCGTATTAATTGCTTCTGGTAATTAATATAATTTTGAATAAAACATTAACAAGTAATATCAGCGTTTAAACCACAACAAAGTTATATAGCTGATGCGTTTTGTGCAGTCGATTGCTAAATCAACTCATAAATATTTACTTCATTTGTGATAATATGGCACTGATTTAAACAATAAAACTTGATAATTAGTAACACGTATCTATTATAGTGTTTATGCTTGTTAAATGTGTAGGTAGTATTTATTGTGGGTAGAAGATGTATCTAAAATAATCAAACTCGACCCAATGTATGGTACATTTTTTTGCGACTAGTCCCATAGAGGAAGTTGTTCAGTTTGATGGTTTGATCATGCCCTTAAAAACTGTCAGCATATTAAGAAGGACCCTGTCTGTTTACACTAAATAAGATAAGAAATAGAGTGTATGGAATAATGTCTCCTTGTATGAGTGTGTGGTTGAGTATAGGATACGTACATATTGTGACATACTGTGTGTGTCAGTGAATGAGAGCTCCAGCTCGTGTAGCCGGTATGTGTGAGTGAGTGAGGTACTGACCTGCACCCTCGCTTCGCTCAGGTCTAGCCGCAGCGCGAGCTCCTCGCGCGTGAACACGTCGGGGTACTGCGTCTTGTCGAAGGCGCGCTCGAGCTCGTGGAGCTGGTACGTGGTGAACGTCGTCCGGCTGCGGCGCACCTGCTTACACACACGGACAACCGCTTTATACACACACCGCTCTGGGCACAGTTATACACAACAGAGGCAATAGACAGTGTCACTATAGTTGGTATATCTTCACACAAAAATACCGCGTGCGTTTTGTATTATAGGGTGTCCCAAAACTCAACGTTAAGCCGCAAATATGAGATAGACGAGTTTATAACTGTTCAAGGAAAAATATTTATTTTTAAAACTGGAAAAATCATCACTACAAGTACTACAAATTTGTAATTTTTTTCATGAAAATACTTGTTACGCAATCCAGAATAATCTTTCCAGCGGACCCAATTCAAAAATAAACTATTAGTTCCATACTTTTTATTTTTACAGAAAACCCTTTTTTCTGTCAGATTTCTGAGGTAGAAAAATATTCTATATCAACTTTGAGACTACGCCCTGTATAAAAAAATATATGGTGATAACCTGGCAAGTAATTTAAAAAGTTGGCAATTTTAATCAAATTTTCACAATGCTTGTGGTGGTTTTCACAATCTCGCTGGAACATGAAAGAGACTGATTATAACAGGGAATATTAATTAAATCATTTAATGTAGAGAGAACAATATAATTGTGTAAAAAGAGCAAGTTGATGTCGAGTTTGTAATTGTTCTGATTCTTCACAGTGATGTTGAACGTCGACTCCACTGGTTTATTGTTCTGTTTCACATTCTGTACGTATAATTACAAGTTTCAATTTAATTTAACTTTGTTAATGTGTTGTTTAATACTTTAAGTGTGATACACTTGGTACTTCCTTTTTTAAAAAAGTAGTAATCTTTTTTTTTCGCCGAAATTCTTAAAGAACAAGCCGATTTGAAACCAACAATTCCATAGTAAAACATCTTCGTATGAAACCACCGTAGGTAATTTAGGGCACGTTTGCTCGCTTATTAATTTTAGTATGAAAATTTTGTTTTGGAATGGGGTAGTTCGGCGAGAAAAAAACTGATTACTACTTTTTTTTAGAAAAGTGAGTGCCAAGTGTGATACCATTTTAAAAATTTTATTAAATTGGCCAATTTTTGAAATTACTTACCAGGTGACCGCCATACATTTTTAATATAGGGCGTAGTCTCAAAGTTGTTAAAGAAAAAATGTTTACCTCAGAAGTCTGACAGGAAGAGGGTTTTAATTATTTACTTTTAATTGTTTACTTTTGAATATGGTCTACTGAAAAGATTATTCTGTATTGCGTAACAAGTATTTTCATGAAAAATTTATAATTTTGTATTAGCTACATCTAAAAATTGAGGGCTGGGTAGCGATTTTTCCAATGTTAAAAAAATGACAAAATCTCGAAAACTATCAAACTTGGATTGTTTTTGTTTTTTTTCCCTGAACAGTTATAAACTAACCTATCTCCTTTTTGCGGCTTGACGTTGAGTTTAGGAACACCCTGCATATTGTCTTCTAAATAAAGTTGAAGATTTTTGAGGAGATGATGAGACCATCCAACTGAGCAACATTCTCTATGGGACCACCATTGAAATAGCGAATTAAAAAATTGACTGTTCTCTATACAAATCTGCAATCCTACTCGACAGCTGACTTTCTTTTTAAATTTTGATGATGGATCCATAGTGAAAATCGTTCAGTTCATCCTTTTAGTAAGTTCATTGCTCAGTGATCACTTTATAGTCAGACGTTTTCACTCCAAAAACACCTGCTGTTATACTAAATGAATCTAAACTATCTTGTTAAGATGCTGGCGTGGGTAGTAACTTACCTTGCGCGGTCGGCCGGCGTCGAGCGGCTCCAGCTGGTCGCCGTGCTCGAGGTGCTCGTGCGCGCCCTCCTGCTCGTGCTCTAACTCGTGCTCGTGGTCACGCTCGTGCTCGTGCTCGTGCTCGTGCTCGTGCTCGTGATCTGAGTCCGAGTGCGCGCTACTTTCACTTTTCAGATCTACACGATCTGCGAACAAAATAATGAAAGATAATAATTTTATTTGTGAAACATGAATACTCTTATGTTTATAGTGTGTAGTCTGTAACGAGGTACTTATTTAAGGAATTTCTTTACCAATTTGCGCCATCGTCCCACTAACTATTTCATCAGGCGTATCCTCATCAACAGACGACATTATTGTAGCACCACACATAACCAACCTAGGAACTGCAACATGCATCTTCAAAATAATTAAACTAGTACCGTAGTAATAATCAATAAATAATTATTATCAAATTATTAATTACCACATTACGCATTGGTTCTTAAGTAAAGGTACCAACAACTTACAGTATAGGCACAGTTTATGAAAGAGTATCTAGTACGTGAAGAACTCTGTGCTACTTCCGAGGCTAGCGTGATTCATAAAACTCTCATATCACGCCCTACCTGACCTGACGCACTTATGTAAGCTATTGACATTGTTACAATACAATACAAGATATACATCTGCCTAATTCGTTTGACTGCGACAACTTAACTAAGTATTTAAACTACATTTTATATTATTTGATTGACATTAAACTGTTAACGCTAATAGGGGTCGCGTTTCATTAAATCGGCATCATCATCCCCCTCCCTCGCCCCGCGCCGCGCCGCTATAACGACGTTTCCCACCGTCCGCGTCCGTCTGTCTGTGCCGGGTAGAGATGCCGCACGTGGGACCAGCCTGTGATCACAGCCTCTAACTGCGTCTCTACACAACGACCACCGGTCCACAACACGCGACTTTACCCTGCGCTAGTAGACCTATTATATAGTTGACTAATTGTATTGTAATTTGTAGTAATTTGAATGTTGTTAGCATTGTAATATGGTATAGTACGCAGTGCACTGCACGGCTCCCCCTCGCCTCGCTCAAATCTCACAAACGTCGTCATTGTTGTGCACTTAACGTCACTTGATGTTATTCGTTCCACTATTTATTTATACTAATTCCATTTTTATACCTTTTGTTATAATTGTAACGAACGGCTCACAAAGAGATGATCCGACATGAACATGAGAGATTATTGTAAACTAAATGTTTTGTGTTCTGTCTGTTTGTAACTTATTGAAGTTTCGAGTGAGGTGAGGGTGAGGGTGAGGGAGGGGTGCGCGCGTAATGACGGATCATGTTTATAAATTAATAATATCCCGTTAAACTATTTGTATTAATTTATATTTTTATATCAGTAAGTAACAGTACCTAAGTTAACATCCTTTTTTCTCTCGTCACTGTATCTTTGAAACCAAGATAGACGTAATATTAATTTAAAAAACCGGTCAAGTGTGAGTCGGACTCGCGCGCCGAGGGTTCCGTACCAAAATATTAACAACAATAACACAATTTACTCCGGGATCCTAAGAGCCCGACACACACCTTGCCGGTTTTTGTTATTTGTTATTTTTCTTTAGAGTATGCTCTATAATCACACCAAAGTTGACATTTGCGTATGACGTATTGCGAATGTATTGTGGCGCACCTTAAGGTAAGACACTGGTAGCGTTACTATATCGTTCCCATATCGACACAAGCTCGCTGGAACATGAAAGAGACTGATTATAACAGGGAATATAAATTAAATCATTTAATGTAGAGAGAACAATATAATTGTGTAAAAAGAGCAAGTTGATGTCGAGTTTGTAATTGTTCTGATTCTTCACAATGATGTTGAACGTCGACTCCACTGGTTTATTGTTCTGTTTCACATTCTGTACGTATAATTACAAGTTTCAATTTAATTTAACTTTGTTAATGTGTTGTTTAATACTTTACGTGTAAAGCTTAACATAAATAACCTACTTTTTACCTTGTTAGAGAAATTGTTTGATCGTAGGAGGAAACATAATTATTTATGTTTTAAGTTGAAGATTTGTTTACATGATTGATAGTTTCAGTATCAAAAGACAATCAATCAATATAATCATTTATACAAAATAGTAGGTAAGTATCCTATAGATAATTTTCAGAAGCCATGTCAAGGGTGGATGTCCATAATAACACTATGTATTTGTTGTAATATTTCAAAATATCTCTAAAAATATGACGGTCGTGACATTATGTGCCTACACAGTGTGGGAACTTATAAACTGCGATACATACTTTACGAGGTGTTCCAGACCATCAAACTGCACAACTTTCACTATGAAGAAAACATCAAAACCGCGAAAAAAAATCAGCTGTTCTATCATACAAGTTTTTTATTTCTATTTTATTTTTTTATATAAATTTTCATTGGCAACTCTACCCAAATGTATGGAACAGCTGATATTTTTTCGCGATTTTTATGTTGGCTCAATCAACAATGAAAGCCCCTAAGATATGTAAACGTATTTAATTTTACATATTTAACTCAACTTTATTGTGAAATTATCATTTTAGTAAGTATTTATAAATAATTATGTTCACGCCTTTACTCTACCCTTTAAGATAGACAGAGACTATGAGAAGTGACAAACTCAATTTCCTCATCCGTATTTATACATACATATTTTTAAGCACTGAAATGAGTTTTAGTAGTATAATCGTTCATAACTAGTCTTAATAAATAAATTTTTTTTCTCGTCCAAATTTGCGTTCAAAATACTAAAATAAATGTAACAATATCAAACGTTAATAAAACGCTTGTTAAAGTAAACGAAGTAAGTCGTTATTAGATGTATTATCGATCCCTCGCAATAAGACCCTTAGCATTATCATACACAATACATCAGAGGGCGCATACTGTAACGGACTTACTGCGTACCCCCGCGCACGCAGCTCCCGCCCACCCGTTGTACTGCACGCGAGCGGAGCGCGGCCGCGGCTGTGTGGCGGGGTGTACGCGATCCTGTCAAATTGGCACTCGGTGCCGCTCGTTACCGACAACTCTTTGCGATAGATCGGATTTATTTGTACCTACTGATGTGTATGTATCTATGTATGTAGTTGTATCGGGGAGGCATTCGTGTTGAAAGTTGACACGAGGAACATTCATGGAATAAAAATATCACTTCAACAATATTTCATGTGAAACAGTTAGCCAAGATTCATTGGTAGTACTTTACTCGTAAATAGTTAATGAGATGTTATGCAGAACTGTACAAGTTATTTATTTGCAGATAATCAAATGTTTTTCCACGGTAAGTCAAAATGTAAATAACTCAACAATACAAAGTTAAACAAAATTTTTTTAAATACCATATCCTTAACACGTTCCGGGACAGTGACCGCCTATAGCCGTGATAACAATAAAAGTTCTATTGTGTCTCGTTCACTGTCCCGGAACGTGTTAAGTAAGTACCTAATAAGTATGTATACAGGGCTATTTATGTTTCATGAAAATCAGTACATCCGTTTTCAAGGAACTTTAAAAATCACGAAATAACATTAAATTACAAATTTATAAAACCCCCAACGCTTGAAACAAACATTTAAAAAGTGAAAAATAGTTCAGTCACCTGTCATTTTTGATTAAATTTTTAGCTCTCTTTAAGATATTTAGGGGCATTGGGGGTTTTTAAAATTTTTGTAGTTTAGAAGTTATGATTTTTTAAATGAGTATTTGATTATTTTCAACCGGTGCACATTAAAAAATTCATTGGTTAGAGGCATTGGTAAAATCTTCTGACTCCTCTCCAATTACTATTGACCTTTCTGCTCTTAATAGACATTTCTCTCTTCCTCCTGTTTCTATCGATCCTCTCATCAAATCTAATACTCTTCTAAACCTCTCCAAATTATCATTGCCTGACTGTCCCCCTTTAACTTTCATCCCGGTAACGGAGCTTGATGTCAGGAAGCATATTCTCTCCATCTCCTCTACCGCAGAGGGTCGTGACTCTGTATCCTCCCGTATGATCTCCTTGATCCTTCCTGAAGTCCTTCCTACACTTACACACTTATTTAATTTCTCCCTGTCCTCCAGTTCTTTCCCTTCGACTTGGAAACTTGCGCTAGTCATTCCTTTGCCAAAATCAACGAATCTTTCTCCCAATTCCGGCCTATTTCTGTGCTCCCGTTCTTATCTAAAGTCCTAGAGCTGATTGTACATAAACAGCTCTCTTTCTTTCTTCATTCCAATAAATTACTAAGTCCACTGCAATCCGATTTCCGCCCAGGAGACAGCACTGTTTCTGCTCTCTTAAAAGTGTCTGATGATATTCGTTTTGCAATGGAGAATAAAATGCTTACCGTACTTACTCTTCTCGATTTCAGCAGTGCTTTTATCTCTGTGGACTTCGATATTCTGCTTGGTATTCTCCGGTCCCTCAATATTTCTCCACCAGCTATCTCCTGGTTTAACTCTTATCTTCGAGGCCGCTCGCAGTGTGTCCGCTCTGACGGGATTTTCTCGGAATGGTGTGATCTCACGGCTGGCGTTCCTCAAGGCGGCGTTCTTTCCCCTCTCCTCTTCTCAGTTTTTATTAATACTATAACCACTGTAATTTTCTCTAACTTACATCTGTACGCTGATGACTTACAAATTTATAGACATTGTAAGGACTGCGATATTGACAACGTTATTGGTGCAATTAATGAAGACTTGGAGCGTATCTATTCATGGGCCCAGTCTCATGGTCTAATGGTCAATCCCTCCAAGTCCGCAGTCCATGGTCATCGGTAGTAGGTACATGTGTAACCGTCTAAATTTGTCTGTAATCCCTTCTGTTGTTTACAACAATATTATTATACCCTACAGTAAGTCCGCCAAAAATCTCGGTGTCATTTTTGACTCCAACTTATCCTGGGCAGAACACATTAACCAACTTAGTAAAAAAGTCCACTTTTCCTTTCACTCCCTTAAACGTCTCCAAAATTTCCTACCTTTCAAAACAAAAATCTCCCTAGCCCAATCCTTAATCCTCCCTATTATTGACTACGCAGATGTTTGTTATCTCGATGCCACTGAGGAGTTGATCAACAAACTGGAACGACTCCAAAACCTAGCCATACGCTTCATTTTTGGCTTACGGAAGTATGACCACGTGTCCGAGTACAGGGCGCAGTTAAAGTGGCTCCCTATTCGCAAGCGTCGTGATGTCCATATCCTCTGTCTCCTCCACAAAATCCTTCACAATCTACTGGCTAAGGCAAAAACAGAATCTTTGTAAAATATCCTTAAAAGCTAAACTAAAAAAAACAATTCTTGAATCACTAAAAATTTGATAGTACCTAATTAGATAAACATTGTAAACAATCGCTGTTAGTAGGTGTCTGAGTATAATATGTGATGTCACAAACTTACTGTTTTGGGTTTGTGATATTATCTTTATACTTTATCATAATACTTTAACATAATTTTATTTACTAAACTATATTGTATAGGTAAGATTAAGGACTCATTTTTTAAAGTTGAGTGTAATGTTTTTCGCCAACAAACTGTTCTGCAGTTTGGCGAAAATTAAAGCAATTTGTACCTTTTGTAAAAATGAAAACTTAAATTAAAAAAAAAAAAAATCCTTCCGCCCCTAGCTATCTCCGTGATCGTTTCTCCTTCTCCCGCCCTCCTGACAAACCTTGTCGATCTCATATCCGTACCCAACTTAGAATCCAGACCCACTCCACCGACTTCTACTCCTACTCTTTCACTATCCATGCTGCCCGGTTGTGGAACTCACTCCCCGCCGATATTCGTGATTGTCAAACATTTGCGTCCTTCAAAAAGCAAGTGAATGAACACTATCACTCTCTAAAATAAGCCATAGTTTATGTTTATTGTATCTATTTGTTTATTTATAATTATGTTTATTTATATTATATTTATATATATATATATTCCATTTAACTACAAGTATCTAGTTTTTATCATTTGTGCTGTACACATTTTGTCTGCCTCACACTTCAGAACTGTCTCTGTTGCGGGTTTGCTGGAAGAGATCTCTTTAGAGATAAGCTCGCCCTTTGTACATGTCTACTTTAATTGTTTTTCTGTAATGTGATGTGTACAATAAAGTGTTAAATAAATAAATAAAACTGTCATAACTTTTTTCATAGTCAGAATTTATTGAATTTGTTTTTGTAAAATGATCTTCCGCAATAATTTTTTTTTTTGCGCTGCCGCCATTTTACGCTGGAATTGGCTTCCAATGTTAGGTGAAAAATCCGATAAGACAAAATGTTATTCGAAAAAATAGTAGAGGGGTATTTTCGGATACAACGAAGTGTGAGGAATCTAAAAATAATTTTTGGACGCCTCCGTTTGGTCCCTGTATAGAAAAAAAAAAGATAAAAGTATTCCTTCATAAAAAGACGTCAATAACAACGGAACCTAGCTTAGAGTAAACGGTATCTAATTTAGATTTGATAAATTATTAAAACAATATTGTTCTGCAGAGTCAATGGCATGTCTTTCAGTTTGACTTACCTAACATCGTGGTGAATAGGATGTTTGACCGTCAGAAGTACCAAACCAGTAACTTTAGAGCTTACACTACAAATCGTCTAAAGCTTAGATTAGACTTGGATTAGAAGTGCAGAGAAATTACACTCTCCCCTAGATTAGAAGATAGCGACTTCGAATCTATTTGTATTTTGGACTGTTATAAGTGACCTTGAAGTACTATAATGTCTTTTGACCTACTTTTGACCGACAGTCGTTGTGATTGTCTATAGTCTAAGTCTAAGTCATCATCCTATAAACGTCCCACTGTAGGGCACAAGCCTACCCTCAGGGAGGGTGTATGATTGTCTGTAATTGGTGATAAACGTTTACATATTGCATTGAATGTATAAGATAACTTTTAGGAAATCTTATAGTTATTGATTAGATGTTCAGTTTGTTGTTCAGTTATCAAATAGTATTCATATTTTGCACTCGTTTGTGAATGAACTTAACACATCATATTAAGTTATTGTTCATCTTTATCATCATCATTGTATTGGGTACTTTTACAACAATTGTATCTTGATCTACATTGCGATCTACTTGAACATCAAATTATTAATATTGTAACTATTCAAGTAACTCACTAAATCATACTTCACAATGATCTATTGATCCACGAGTACTCCACAGACTGCCACAATGCGCCTGCGCTGTAATTACCGTCGTAATAACTCCTGATTACAGCCGTAATCCTTTCACTAGAACCATCCGGGTGTGATGATCACTCTAACACAATGCAGCATGTGTGTTCAGATCGCGAGTCCCGCTGGTCATGCCACTTGCGTGCTTAAGTCGGTGGTATAAGAGTGTTGGGAGAGTCCTTGCGGTGCAGCGTTCGGTGGTATTGTATGTTATTATGTTGTAATGTGTTATAATAATGTGGGCTCGTCGCGGCGGGGGGTGGGTAGACGCCGCGGGGGGTGCGGTACTAATATTATATTTAATAGTAAATATTAGTTTGTTGTAGAGGATTCATTTCCATAATAATAATGTTTTTTTTTTGCAACAAATATCGTGTGTATTGTCGTTCATACGAAGCATATTGAGGAAACATGTGCTGTCAGCTTGCTGTGCAAAAGTTTGTAGGTATCTCCGTATTGAATAAGTAACTTAGTACAAATACCTATTATTATTTGGTTATAAGGGCTTGGTCAATGACCCAATAGCTACTGCGACCTAGATAGATCTATTGTAGCTGTCACCCTAGACCTAAAGGTCATTTCCTAGGCCCACGGACTTCATGAACCGTGTTATGCTTTTGGAGGGGAGGTCCCTGATGTCAGTAGGTGTTATTATGTATCCACCTAGATGGCGACTCCTGCTGTGAATGAGCACTTCGCATTCGCAGAGGAGATGTATGGGCGTTTCCTCTGCTTCACAGCAAAATCTGCAAGTGGGTGAGTCTACAAGCCCCATTCTGTGTAGGTGTTTGTTTAACTTGCAGTGTCCTGTTAAGGCTCGTACTAAGAGCCTTAAGTCGTTGCGGTTTGAATTGATGGCATCTGAGGTATGTCTGTTTGAAAAGCCGGTCACAAGTTCTTTCGCATGCCTCAGTCCTGGTGTATCCGACCAGAGCTTGCGGCTTTGGTCCACGGCCCATTCCTTTAGCACACGTCTAGAGGTGTTGCGGGAGATGCCGCAATAAGGCTCGGGGCCTATGGCGTCCTCTTCCGCCCCTCTTCGTGCCAGCTCGTCAGCAGCCTCATTTCCATCAATACCGCAGTGTCCGGGCACCCAGCCTAGGGTGACAGAGTTTGTCCGTCCTAGCTGGTTGAGTGCTCGGGCACATTCTAATGTTAGTTTTGACTCTATTTCATCAGATCCTAGCGCTTTTAGAGCAGCCTGGCTATCTGATAAAATAACAATATGTTTCCCCTTTGGGCATCTTTTCAGATTCTCATGTACGCAATCTATGATAGCGTACATTTCAGTCTGGAATACTGTGGCATGCTGTCCAAGGTGAATCGCCTTTTTAATTCTTGGATTGCCGCCACATATTCCAGCTCCAGCACGGTTGTCCTTCCTGGAGCCATCTGTAAACCAGACGACATCTCCAGCGCTGAAGGATTGTGGGGTATTCCCGTTCCAGTCCTCTCTTTGGGGTAGGATTACCTTGTATAACCTGTTGAAGTTATATTCTTTGTTCATGGTGTCTTTCGGCATACACATGATCGGAATTGTTAAGAGAGTTTCATGTAACCCTCTCATAACAGAGGACTTCCATTTGGAATCTCCTCGTTCCAAGGCTCGGAGCATTGCAATTTTTGCCTCTTTCTGCACATGGATGTGTAGTGGAGGCAAACCTAATATTGCCTCCATAGCAGCCGTGGGTGTAGATTTCATTGCCCCCGTTGCTATTCTGCATACTAATCCTTGTAGGCTATTTAGGGTGTTTACACACTTCGCTTGTTCGGTTTTCTTATGCCAGGCTACACTGCAGTAGGATACCATAGGCCTCACTATCGCAGTGTAGATCCACATAACCGAACTCGGTTTCAGGCCCCACCTGGAGCCCGCTAAGCGACAGCATGTCCCTAGTCCTATTTTTGCCTTTCGCACAATGTGGTCAAGGTGTTGGTTCCAAGTGAGTTTTTGGTCTAGAATTACTCCTAGATATTTAACCTCCTTGGAAAACGGTATAGATTTGTTGAAGAGTGTTGGAGGTCTAAGGCGCTCCAATTTTCGCCTTCTTGTGAAGGGTACTATAACCGTTTTATCGGCATTTACTGAAAGACCGAAGTTTTTGCACCACCTTTCTATCTTGTGTAGTGCTGTCTGCATGAGACTGGATATAGTGCTGGGACATGGGCCCACAATCATCACTACCAGGTCATCAGCATACCCTTGAGTATCTAGGTAGGCGTTGTTAAGGTCCCACAGGAGGCAGTCCACCACCACCGACCAGGCCAGAGGTGAGAGCACTCCCCCCTGCGGACAGCCTTTGGATACCTTTACCTCTAGGGTTTTACCTAGAAGTGAGGTCCTGACTGTTCTTGTCGTTAACATTGCCTCAATCCACTTTTTGGTAGTGGAGTCGACATTTCGATCATCCATACATTTTAGTATGATTTCAGTAGAGGTATTGTCAAATGCACCCTCTATGTCCAGAAAGGCACAGAGTGCAATCTCCTGATCATCGAGAGCTTTTTCCACTCTGTCGACCAGTTCTAGCAGAGCACTTTCTGTGGATTTGCCTTTCTGGTACGCATGTTGCCTGAAGTGCAATGGCCTACCCTTAAGGTAGGTCTCCCTAATATGCAGGTTTATTACCTTTTCCATGGTTTTTAGAAGGAAAGAGGTAAGACTAATTGGTCTATAAGATTTGGGTTGTGATTTATCTTTATCTCCAGCTTTGGGAATAAAGGTAACCCTAACCTTAGTCCATTTCTCTGGTAGGTATCCCCAAGCAAAGCTCGTTCTAAAGATTTTAACTACCAGTGGTTGGATGATCTCTCTTCCCTGTTGTAGGAGAGCAGGGAAGATTTCATCTTCTCCGCCAGTCTTGAATGGTTTGAAGCTATTTATAGCCCATTTGACTCGGTCGGGTTTAAAGACCAGTGCCGACATACGCCAGTCTTCAATCCTTGGTTTGGATTTAGTCCCGCTTTGTGAAGGTGGCTCGGATCCTGGTTCCAGAACTGTTGAACCTGGGAAGTGGACACTGGTCATAAGTGTTAGGGTTTCCTCAACAGTTCTGGTAAAATTTCCATCTGGTTTCCTCAGTAGCCCCAGATGAGAGGTTGGCGATTTGGACATAATCTTATAAATTTTTGCAAGGTGTGCGGCTCCATTTATTTCCTCGCAGAACCTATGCCACGACTTCCTTTTCGCCTTCCTCAGTTCTTTATTAAAATCCGTTAAGGCCTTGCGATACGCATCCCAGCTACAGTGTTTTTTTGCCCGATTGAATAAGGTTCGGGCCCTCTGTCTGAGTATTTGAAGCTTATTGTTCCACCATGGTACTTACAAATACCTAAATGTAAGTAGGTATCTACAGAGATTCTGACTCACGATCCTAGATAAAATAATCACACTATATTTCTCACCGCGGTGTTCAGATAGGTATATTATAATTCCTAATACATATAATAATTTCGAAAGTTTGTGAGATGTTTGTGACTTGTGTTGAGTGAGGCAAAAACTGCAGATAGAATATGTCTTGGATTAACACGTGAAGACTTATTTAAATGTCAACGTAGACAAAGTCGCGGGCAAAAGCGTGTGAATGATGTTCATAATATTATCATTTCACTAGCTATCCAAGAGGTAACTAGTTTTTAAACTACTGTAAGTACACTGTACAGATAGTAAGGAGTTGATGAATAACGTAAAACTCATTCATAATACAAAGCGTACCGTTAGCTAGGTACCCACTTACTAACTACTTTTTGTGAGACAATATTAATTTGCCAACCACACAATATAATATAATAAAATTTGTGGATTAACGATGAAATTTAATTATAAATATTTTATCTTTCTACACTATGTATTTCTGGAATTTATCGCTTAAATTGTTTAAACAATTAAGGTATTCCAAGAGTCGTGTGATTAATGCAATTAAATATCCTCACGACTATAATAAATAAATAAATAACGCTCACAGGCACATACATTGTAATGATCCCAAGCAAGCACTAATAGGCTGTTTATAATGGAAACCATACAACAACGGTACAAACATATAAACGTCCATGACCGAACCGGGATTCGAACCCAGGACCCTGGTTTGGCAGTCCGGCGTGGTAACCATTACACCAACCGGGTCGTCAAATAATCCTTTTCAGGGTGGCCATAAACTTTGTTATAACTGCCAACCACCCTTTAAAGTTGTACCTAACCAAGGTTTACTGTTTGCCTATTTATATGTAGGCTTCAAAATAATATCACGTTTTGAGTGGAGACAGGCTAGCCCACAGTAACACTCCGACATTACCTTATTCCTTATTCGCCTCCTACGGAATCAAGTAAGGAAACAGGGTGGTCTATCCTAAACATGCTACATGATAACTGATTTGTTTAATAAGATTAAAAGTTTACAAAAGATTACAATAAATGCTAATTCATGGAATATTGTTAACATTATCAGTTCCTGGAATTCGTTTTTTTCGATTCGAACTGTATCGGTCCTATGATTATAATCACCCACCCACAGTCTGTGGCTCACTACTTATTTATACCCATGGTTTATGGCAATGAATGATTTTGATTCTGTTAGATAAAGGAAAAACATCAGAATCAAATCAAATATACTTTATTTTACACCAAAACATAAACAGTAAAATACAAAGATAAAAATGCAAGAGGCACAAAATAAGGCGGTCTCATCGCTAAGAAGCGACATTGTGAGAAAACTCATATATTATATGCTTCTATTTCAAGGTGTGTATTGTGTCCACTGTCTAATGAAAGTAACGTCGGGCTCACTACCTGTCACAATGGAGAGAGTTTAAGTTCTTAGCTAGTGAAATGTGGATATTTTAGTTTTGGAAAGTGACGAATTAAGGAAATTGACTTCCCATGGAAGGAGACTGAACAACTGAGGGGACGGCTTGACACCCATACTTACTTACCCTGTGGTCTTTTTATATTTACAGGGTGTTAGGGAGACAGTTGCATTACTGTAATGGGTGATAGTAGGTACTATTATACTGATCAACTTTCTTAAAAACAAGGCTAACAAGTGTCGCAAAAAAAAATCGACTTTTCATAGCAACGCTCGATCAGCTGATTGCATTTATTAAGGAAAGTCCAAACATTTTTTATATAATGTCCTGTAGGTTTCTTAGGCCGGATTCGACAAAACATTGATTTATACATATAAGAGTAACTATACAAGGAACAATTTTACTCCTGATATTTACTCCGAAATAACTTATTTTATGCTCTACCACACTAAACCCGTAATAAATGAACGAATGTATAATCCATCTAAAGAAAGAGGTCGTTGTATCCGTACTTATTGCATTGTGATGTTATACAGTTTTAATTTGTTAGGTTTCTTTTTTCTTTAATTTTTTTAATTGACAATGTCACATTGACATTTCATTAGTTTTGGTATAAGCTTTACACCGTCAAAATTGCCCGTTTCAAATTTCCACTCAACTTATTCATAGATAAGGATTGGTAAAACGCAAAATCAGTTTACCCTCGAGTAACCGGTGACTTAATCTAAGAATAAAATTTACTCGCGTTTGGTCGAATCGGGCCTTAGGAAAAGATTATTTTTTATTTTTTTTTAATTATGTTCAGTATAACGGGTAATCACCCCTTATAGTAATGCAACTGTTTACCCTTACACCTTATAATTATAATACCTCTGACTATACCAACGAGAAATATAGTTGTGTGTGTATTATGTATACCGTGTATACGTATGCAAAAATAAAATAAAAAAACGTGTATGCTATTTTATGTTATTTCAATGACATTAATCCGACTTTTCGTAGTATAAGTGGAAACCGCATCGATGTGTTTTTAAGACTTGCAGACAAACACACAAAAATGATATAATTTCATTCTATAACTTAATCATCTACCTCCAATATTTTTTCAAACCAAACACACACACGAATTAACAATTTTATTATTTTTTTGAATACCTAGATTATTGTGCCATGACAGTCTCGTAGAATTTCAGTTTGCGTACAACTTTAAGAAATACCGCCGCGGTCGCTTATATTAGTAAAGTGTATGGAGGCTCTGCGTAGCGCATTGATGTCTTTTGTAGCCGCGCCCGTAGCCGGCCACGTAGCTCGTAGCGCTACGAAACTTACTTATTTGTGAATAGTTTCCTCATCTACTTTTACATTTTTTGTTGGATGTTCTGAATTAGTTGTAATGAATATTAAAAAAACACATACAAAATACAGAACACCAGACAAAAACAAAAAAAACATATTTAACTATTAAGTAATTTAGTTGTATGAATTTTAATGTTTTTATAAATGTACCTTTTATTCATCATCATCATCATCATTTCATGCAGCTGATGGACATCCACTGCTGGGCCTCCCCCAAGGATCGCCATAACGTACCAAACATTTTATTGTTCGATTTAAAATAATTAGAGTACCATTTCAAATAATAATCATCATCATTAAAATTACCCGATAGAAGTATTTTTACTACTTCACCTATATTAAAACTAATGTATACTTTACAACAAATAGTTTTATTTAGAACATTAAAAACTATGGAGGTGGTTTATCTAGGTGTGACTTTTTATACGTTTTATTTGAGATTTGTTGCTGAATAGTGTTTTGTTTCGACGACGCGACGCATGTTGCTGAAGCTGATTCTGTTACAATATACATTATTTTTGATTATTTAATAAACTGACTTTTGTTTGTTTGATTTTTGTACCTATAATTTAACTTTTTTGAGATCTTAGTCACATATATCGTGTTGTTTTGCATTTTGTAATATATTGAGTATTGTGTGTATGTGTATGTAATATTTGGTATATGATAAAGGATATCGCAGGGCGTGATACAGAAGTCGCTTTTACACAACACCGATATACAGGCTGTTTTTTTTACCATTTTGAAATTTTCAGGGGTGGCTCAGACCATCAAACTGAAAAACTTTTACTATGGAAGCAAACGTGAATTTGTAAAAAAAACTGCTGTTCATACATTTGAGTCAAATGTGGATATTTTGTACTAGTTCAGAACTAAATTATTTTGTCTATTGTTAAGGATTTCCAATCGTAGACCTCGCGTATTAGGCTTTCCTCGTCTTTGGTCTACCGTTTAATGTAATAGTTTTAAGCAAAAGTTAAAAATAAATATTTATCTTATCTTATCTAAAATAGGCATTGTTGTTTAGTATGGAACAGCAGATTTTTTTTTGAGATTTTATCTTTGTTTCCGCTGTAAAAGTTGTTTAGTTTGATGGTCTGAACCAACCCTGAAAATTTCAAAACGGTAAAAAGAAATATCGGGTATAGTGGGGAGATGATGATAATGATAAAATAAAAAAGATATTTAATAGTAAGTTACCTCTGTGCCTCGCGAGGTGTGAGGGGGGCGCGGGGTGTGAGGGGGGCGCGGGGTCGGGTCGCGCCAGGATCTGCTCTATGGAGTGCGCCCGCGGCGCCGCGCTGCTGTCCTGCCGCACTACCGACATACTGTACTGTACTGTACTGCTGTACTGCTGTACTCACACCCTGACACACACACACACACACTGTCGAGCCTGCTGTAGTGCCCGTCGCTCTACTGCTTGCTAGGTTACTACCAATACCAGACTCATGGCGGCTACATTCAATTTTAAATAAAAAAACTTCGCTCAAATATTACTTTTATTAAAACCGATTAGTTTTTATTAGTTTTTAAACTTCACTTTCAAATTGTTATTTAATTAAGTACTTAAACATCACATTAAAGCTTTAATTTTTATTAATGTCATTTAACTTTATTTTTAGACAAGATGAAAAGTAAATTCGCGACGTAACAACAAGCATTATTGAGCCGTTAGTGCGGGTGCGGGTGCGGGTGCGGGAGGTGCCCGTCGGCGTCGGTCGAGTTGCCAACTTTAACTGACTTCCCGCGTTACTTCGTCGCGTCACATGCGGCCTGCGACCAGCGTCCCCTCCTGCTCGCACGTGTAGGCCAGCTCGTGTCGCGGTCTCGCTCGCTCGCCCCGCCCCCCGCGCTGGTATTGGTGCAGCGCGGCGGGGGGCGTGGCCTGCGCGAGGGAGCGACGCGACTGCAGTGTGAGCCCGACGCCGACAGAGCGTCACGTGTGGCCACCACCGAGTGTCGCGCCGAGCGCCGAGTGTCACGACTATGTCACGTCACGTCACGTATGGACACTACTTGACAAACTATCTGGGAAAGTTCCTGACCAATATACAAGGGGTAAACTTAAATGCATTGCATTCTTTAGGGGTACTTCATACCATCAAACTGAACAAATTTTACTATGGAACCAATATTGTTATAGCAAAAAGAATCTGCTGTTCCATAAATTTTAGCCAAGCAGAGTCGTTGACGTTTTCTAGAGAATATCAGATTAAATTTGTCGTAATGTAAGCTCCTAAGTGAAAGTGACCAGATACAGACAGTAAACTCGAGGGTTAGAATCTCTATCCCTCCTTACGTTGCTTCCTAGACTTTTCCTCAGTCGAGTTGAGGACGTTTTTCACTCTATGAAATTTGTAAGTAGGTAAGTGCTTATGTCAAAATGTCAAAAACATCCTCACCTCGAAAGACAAAATCTCTAGTAAGCAACTAGGTAACGTAATGGCTTTTATTTCGTACCTACTGTCGTAGGTAGGTATTGTAGGTAGTTAGGTAGCAATTGCGATTCTGGGTTATGACCACCCTGGTTATGTTATGTAGGTATGTATGGTTATTTAAAGTCATTCAGCATAGTATAGCATTAGATATGCTCATATAGAAACCAACTGCATTTTAGAAACTCTTGAGCAATTAACATATTTGTAGAAATATAAATCAATTTATTATGTGCATAATGTCAAGAAGTTGTTCACAAAGTTATTACAATAGTTCAATATGCTCTGCCTTTAATCGGCGTATAATGAGATAAATTTAATAGTCATTATATAAGGTCTAACAAAATTAGCTGAAACAATTTTAAAGGGATGTTTAGACCATCAAACTGAACAACTTTCTCTATGGGACCAATATCGAAATCGCGAAAAAAAATCCGCTGTCCCATACATTTAGGTCGAGTACGATTGTATGGAACAGCTGATGTTTTTTTTTTCGATTTCGATATTGGTCCCATAGAGAAAGTTGTTCAGTTTGATGGTCTGATCATCCCCTTAAAATAGTTTTGTTAGACCTTATATAGATAAGTATATCAAAATTATCACAATATCTACAACTTTAGTTCATTCTTATAATTATTTATTTATTTCTTTAGGATCGCCGACGAGGTGAACACAATATTATTAACAATTAGTTTTACATGTCAATTTTCGGACCCATAAATATGTCAGTATTTAAATTTGTGTCGTTAAGATATTCTGATACAGAGTAATAGGGCCGTTCTATGAGAAAAGTGAACAAATCGGTTTAGAAAGCGTTAATGTCCTTCTGATTTCGTATCAGTTTTGGTAGCTTGTTATATATCTTGGGTGCCATAGCAATAATCCTCCGGTGAAATAGATCAGTTCCGTAAGACACCAACCGCAATTCATCACATCTACGCTCACTAGTCATTCTGAGATGATAGTTTTTTCACACAAACAAGGCGGTTTCAAAGACATATTATATATCGCGGGCAGGGTAAGCAGTTTAAGTCTGTGTGGTTTACAGCTGTCTGTTTGCTAGTTTGTATCTATTTATTTTTGTATTTGTTATTAAAGAAACATTAACAACATCTCTAAAACAGTTTTAATTACTAAAACAAAAATAATTTTAATAAATCACGCGGTTCTGTTTAACGCGTTCTGTAAAATGACGGAGTCGGACTCAGAATTTATTTTCAATACGTTACTTTTTAATTTAAAAAATTACTTACATTATACTTAACGATTCAAAACAGTCATTTATTTTTTTATTCAAATATTTACGTTTATCTGGTAGGTAGTATGCAAGCAAAAATGAGCCTAGTGGTGGTCAGGCGGAAAAGTCAGCGATAGTACGTATAAGTATAACTCAAATCAAATCAAAATAGTTAATTGCTTTCATGTGTTAATTGCAGATAGTATGAGGGGTTTGCAGTACATCATGAGACCCTTTTAGGTATAGCAACATTAATGAATGATTAATACTAAGTTTACAATCATAGTCTTAAATCATTTAAAAAATTGGTACGTATTCAGCTTGTAGTTTGCTTCATATTGTGCAAGTTGTCAACACATCTACTACCTAATAATAATGAATACAAGCGCCACCTCACGTGAGGTCCACTCCCACTGTCACGTCATTAACAACACCACAATGCACAATGCCGTAATCACTTCACTATCTCTGTCACTAAGGACCTTCCTATCACCAACCTCCTTACAACGTGATCCACACCACAATATACACTAACAGGATTATAAATTAAATCTGTTTCATAGAAACCTCTCCCGGGATAGTACGGGAGGCGGAGACAATGAACTCATTGTCATCTCACACTGATAACAACTTGAGCAGTCTGAGTACAGGATTACCTACAAGTGTTGCCAGATGTTCAGCTTTTGGAGGAACGTCCCGTTTTTCAGCCCTCTCAAAACACTTTTTGCCACCTTCCTAAACGGGATGTCTAAAATCCCCGCTTTTTCCTCTGAAGTAACCAATTTGGCGCAATAAAAGTAAATTTTTACTTACCCACTGTCCATGGTTTTATATACATTTTGTAAAATTGTTACAAAAGCGGCCAAATCAAACTCAAAATATGTGTTCTAATCTAAGTAACTATCGAAAAATATTTAGGTATTCATGTAACGTTAAATAATTAAAAATCTATTATTGAGTCCTTACTGTTATGATACCAACTTCATTTTGCAAATGATAAAAAATGTATTTTTCTTGAATATACTACTAAGATGCCACTATGTACCTACTATGGATAGATTTTGTTAATTTTTTTCTCTTCATTTTTCCTTTTTTGTTTATGTTCATACTTGCAATGAGTAGTAATACAACCATTGTTACCTAGGTATGTAACTTTTCGATGTCCCGATTTTATCGCCCGTGTCCCGCTTTTTCCATTTAAGTCCCAATATTTAGAAAAGCTGATCTGGCAACACTAAGGATTACACTCATTGTTGTGAGGACGCGACGAGCGTCTCCGTGGTTGCGACACTCGTTGTGCGCTAGTCACTGCTCACTGCTCACTGCTCACTGCTCACTGCTCACTGCTCACTGCTCACTGCTCACTGCTCACTGCTCACTGCTCACTGCTCACTGCTCACTGCTCACTGCTCACTGCTCACTCCTCACTGCTCACTGCTCACTGCTCACTGCTCACTGCTCACTGCTCACTGCTCACCACGCCACGCCAAGGATTACAGCGCGCGCGCGAGAATCAACCTTAGCGCTCTATTGTTTAGATCGGTTATCATTTGTTAAACTGCTGCAGGTAGGTGACACGAGCCATACTTGAGTCTTGAGTTTAGTGAATTCTGTGAAAGGGTTAAAAACTAACACCTCATTAGTCGAGTGCAACACAATGTTTAAGTAGTTGTAGCAGAGGTTGAATGCTTAGTTTAAGAATCTAATAATCCATTTTCTAAATATACATAACACCTACTTATTATGAACGCGAGGATAATATTGACTTTGCAATTTAATTTTTATGTGATAAATATACCAAAAACGAAAATGTTAAAGAATTTAAAAAAAGAGAGACATAGTTTGGAACAAAAAAGAACTGTATTTATTGACTTCCCCGATAAAAGAATCGAGATCTCTCTGTGTGTGCGCCAAGTTCTTTTAATTTTCCTACCTATAAACTTATTAACAGTATTGGTAGAGCTAGAGCTATTGTAATTGCTATCAGAAATTTAATATTGTCACTTTGTTATTAAGCATTTTTAGGGACTACGGAAGTAGACAAAAAAGAAACTCCTAAAAAACACAAAGTCATTTCAACGCATCTAACTCGAGATATTTGAGCTCGAAGTAAAAAATAAGCCATTAGGTAACTTTTAAAATACTGGAATAAAAATCTGAAAGCTATGAAAAAATATAGCTATAAGTATAATGTATTTTAAAATTTTTCAATGACAATTATAACGGATGCTGTAGCGCTATCAGTGACAGAAACAATTAAATCTTCGCTTCTGAATAAAATGTGTTCTTTAATGTTTTCTTTAACAAGGACGGAGCAACAACAGTAAAACTATAATTTGTACAATGGACTAGGACGGAACTCTATCATGAGTGTATCCGACACACTCTTGCTCGGTTTTATTTTTTAACAGGTGTTTATAATTCTGAGGCTACCTACTAGTACATAAGTATTAATGAATTTCAATAGGTTTTGATCACGCTTAGATCTCTATTATTTTTTCGGTAAAACCAACAATCCCACTTCTACCATTTACTGAATTTCGCACTTGTTTTGTGGGATATCAATACTCTATATTCAGTTACATCATATCTTTCATAGAAAGTTTCACCAGTTTGTGTAATAAACGTAGGTAAAACACACGGTCAGTTACACTTTTTTACCAAATATGGCTGACACACTGCCGTGCCTCTATATGAAGTAAGACAATGTGAAGTAACGACGCAATGATGTACTCACAGACAAGAAGCTTTAATATAGCGTTCAGTTTCAAACGGAACGAAACGGACAATTATAACCCGAGAGTATCAAATTATGAGCTCCGCAAGAACAAGAAGCATCCCACGTAATGACACGCTATTAAATAGAAGACGACATCCGTCTGTCCATCCGTCCGTCCATCCCCGCCCCGCGCCCCGCCGGCGGGGAGCGGAGGCATTACACGAGTATTACATCGAGTGGCTCTTTTATAAGAATTAAGGCAATTTTCTGAACGCCGGAAAATAAAATAATAGCGGCCCATTAGCGCTCGCTTCCCCTCCGCGCGGGGCGAGGGGGTAGAGGAGGGAGGGGGGAGGGGGGGGGGGGGGCACAAAGACAGCGCTCGCTAATCGTCGGAAATAAATTTGACGTTTCTGTGCGCTTTGAGTTGGATCCGCGCGACGGATCATTTAACGTTCCCGCCGCGCTCACTGACAACCGACCCGGGACCGGGAGTGCCGAGCGGGGGGGGGGGGGGGCGTTTGATCTGATTAATTATCTAATACATAGACCCGCCTGAGACTCGCCGACTTTCTGAAGTACCTATAGCCTTACCTATGGCTTTTGCTTAACACGAAGGTCGCGGTATTGTGCTATAAGTAGACTATTATAAGGCTACTTCTAGACTACTAGGCTACAATACCTACCTATTGTTCAGTATTATTTTTGCTCTATGAGAGATGAGTTTCTTAATTTACATATGAAAGCATAGTTTGCCAGTGTAGCAGTGTAGGTGCTCTCAGAGAAAATAACGTGCTCCCGGGACTACTTTACGTGTTAACTCTATAAAGCGACACTTGACTGTTGTTGTGCAGTGTTTATTTATTTTATTTACCAATAGGCAAAAAAACTAAGACTTTCTCCCACTCGCACACACACACACATGTTCTCAGTTTAAAGTTTGTGAGCAACTGAGAATATAATGGTAACGTAAAGACAGCTCATAACAACAGTCTAGCTGTCGAGGAAAACACGTCCAAGGCATACAACGAAGAACGCATTTATGCCGCCGTAGCATGTTAGACGTGATACGGCTATATCACGCCTTTTATCTCGTTCGTTCGCGCGCAAATAGAAAGAGAGCGGAGATGCGTTAGCGCTGTATCATGCTGCCATACTACTACATACTACATACATACATACATATTAGCCCAGCAGTTCATGTACATTTTTTCAGCCCGGGAAGGCTTCTCAGAAGCTTCCACACTCTCGTAGACTGGCATCGTGTCAGTGCGCAACCGACTGCGAAGCAACCAGCCGAGCCGTGCGGGAAACGATTACTTCATGAGACAAACACACAAACATGTGTTCACACACACACGCACGAGCTCCGCACCGCAATAATTATACAGGTTAGATCGCGCCATTACACCTCATGTCACGTCCGCTCCGCACAGAGCAGAGGAACGACCCACACCACAGGGGCGGTCTCTGTGTCGTTTGTCGTTCAGGTTTTATGTAGACCGGTTTAATACACTGATAAAGTAGCAACTTGGTGATAATGTATGTTTTTAAAAATTTAATACCACCTTTAAAAAAACTATATAAAAAAGTAAAAAACTAATATTGCAGCCGATGACTTTTTCGTTCGCATCATAAGATCATTAATATGTTTTATCGAAGTCGCTGTCAAGCCGGTACGATTTGCTTTTTATTTTTTATTTTTACTTTTTTTATTATATTTTATATTTTTTTACTTTTTATTTTTTTTGAATGCGGTTTAAATTTTTTGTTAAAATTTTGTTTATTTCACAATTCTCAGTGGTGAAATACATTAGTTCGACTCAGATATCAGTTAAACACCCAAATGGTACATCGATACGAGGCAAATGTTTCAATCGCCGATTTGCTGTCAACATTTGATGAGTTCTATTGCGTAGCTCCAAAGTGCGTCATCAGATCAAGTGCATCTAAGTGAACATGAAACCATCTCGGAAGTCAATTCTTCAGAAGTTGGAGTAAATGTCAGCCAATAAAAAAAGCGTGGTCACAATCCGATATAAAGTTTCGGAGAAATACGTGGACAAACATACATACATACCTACACCTATAAAATTTTGTAAATTGGTTTGAAAGCTTTAATAGATTATAATATGTGAATATTTTACAATTCCAATAATATTACATACATACGTATCTAATTAATAACTACCTTTTTTGTAAGTCGGTTAAAAACCACCGCGCAATTTAATATGTAAGTAGCGATTCAATCAAAGTAATCCGACCCGCACAGTATACGAGTAATAGGTACATTCGGTACTGAGCGCGTGGTGCAAGATGATCCGCCGCGCTCGCGCCGGAAGGAAGGAACCCGACAAATTAGGAGCGCGCTCCACTCCCCGCTCTCCCTCCCTCCCGCTCCCCCTCCCACTCCCACTCCACCAGGCGCGGCGCTGGTAATTGTTTGCGGCCATTAGCGAGCGCTTTGAACTCGCGAGCTACCGGACTAGGTGGTTGTTAGCGACGTCATTTATAATTTGATATGTAGTGTGCTGAATTTATTGAACGATTCTTCTTCTTCGTGTAGGCAGCAAGCCCTGGTATAAGAGTTTTTCAAACCGCCTTACGGCCTCTAACGTGCTTAACCGAGACCTAAGAACGTGCCATCCAAATAACGGAATCAACTTTATTTTCAGACACTCAGGTGATTCAGCCTGCGTCATAACCAATTGTGGGATAACGCACAAAGTGGCATATCACAAGGTGTCCCCCGTGGGAATCAAACCCACGACCTCCGTATCTAGAGCCCAATTCTCTTAACTAATAAAGTAATAAACCACGGAGGTAGTATTTAACGATTGATTCAAAAGTAACTAAGAGTAAAATATTTTCCTTGAAGCCGGGTCCGCCAGCCGCGGCCGGTGCAAACTGAGAATAAGATGGTGCGACGACCAGGATGCCCACGAAGCGAAATGACAAATTATGGCACGGAGTGAAGACTGGAAAAGCTTGGGTAAGATATTTGTTTAAAAATGGGCCGAAACAGATTAAAAAACAAAGAAAAAATTCTCATTTTCTGAAGGAACAAGGTACCACTCGCGGCTGTCAGTGTCAATATTGAATAAACATTATGTACAATAGTGTGTAATTGATGGTCTCTCGCTCGTCATTCGTCGGTTGTTTATGAAGATTTTAAAATTAATACTTTCAATAAATAAATCGCGTTTCAGGTTCAGCTATGTAAAACAATAGTACACACACACACACACATTAATTGATATCTATTCTGTGGTAGCGCAATGTCATTGTACCATTTGTCAATCCGGATTATAATTCTTTCTTCAAATGAAGGTAAGTATTACCCACTTTATCATTTCTTAAAGTTTAAATACTTGATTTCGAGAGCTCATCTCGCCCCGGATTATAATAGCTAAGTAATCTGATAATACATTTACGTCTTTGCAATTCCTAGTAAGCTTTTGCATTAATTTACGACGAAACTAAAATTCATGCCATTCATGAATAAAAAATGAAAAAACAAAAATATGAATATGCATGCATGCATGCATATGCATATGCTCACGACTATATTCATCGAGGGGGTAGTCAGATATATTCTGAAACCTCAAAAAACATTCACGTAATATGAATATGAATGCCAATTTATAAAACAACATGCTCAAACATACTTACTTACATAAACAGTAAGACCGTAATCTTCTTCTGGGTGGAACATTGCTACAATCAAACACTTTTGACTCTCGTTATAACGTACATCGAATATAGTTTTAGGGTTTCAGCATGAAATCATGTTACATATGTTTCATACAACTGCTTATTGTTATACAGGGTATAACGAAACAGCCTTGTAATACTTAAAGGGGTGCTTCAGACCATCAAACTTAACAACGTTCACAATGGAGCCAACATCGCAATTGCGAAAAAAAACCAGCTGTCCCAAATACATTTGAGTCGAGTCGATACTGCAGTTTTGTATAAAACAGCAGATTTTTCTTTCGCGATTTCGATGTTGGCTCGATGATGGTCTGTAGTACCTCCTTAAGTATTACTAGTGTATTTGGTTACACCTGTATACTATATTTTATTTCATTTATTCTATCTTCAGCGATGTAGGTTATGTGTTGTCAGTCAGTCAGGCAGTTTCGTGACAGTTTTATAAGTATAGATTAATGTGAGGACATCAGCAGTATACTCGTACCCGCTTCTCTGTCGAGCCGCGGCATCAGTAGTGGCGCCACCGACCATTTACATTCACTACACTTCACTGTTCGTTCATATTAAACCTTAACCTTATAACAACTGCATTCGATAACACTATGACAAAATATTTTTTAGGTGCCTACCGTTTGAAATTTTGTTCGTAATATTCAGTAACTCATAACATTTTGGTAAGCATCCTTCGTTAGAGGCAACGAATTTTTTCACACTGTTGTTAACATCTCTTCAGCCCTTATCTTGTGGTAGTTCTTCTAATTAGTTTGTGACCTTGTGGCAGTCACAGTCACTGCGTCCGACGTCCGACGTCCGACCCCATCGACCGTGAGTATCGGTTTGTAATCACATCACATTCAGAATGGTCAGGACAGGATGAGATAACTTAGATTATTGTGTGTAGCGCATCACACATCACACCCTTAAAATATCCTGCAGTCCCGACTACTTTATCTGCCTCCTACTAAAACTCTCTCCAGTAATGCGGTCGCTGAAGTGGAAATCGACTGTGAGAATTCATTTATTCACATATTTCCACATTGCAATTTAGCAGTAAGCGGCGATCGCAGTGAGCGGCTTTCATAGTCGCGTATTGTATTGTACGAGTGTAACAAGTCAATAGGTAACCTCTCAGATGCTTGACATGTGTGCCTCGCTCGCTAATGGCACGTTAATGTACGTCGCGACACAGAGCAGTGTTTAGGTAGGTATGTACTTAGGTACATGTACTCGACTGTAATACGACTCGAGTCGTTCGCTTCGCTCTCAATACACGAACGATCATCGAGTGCTACTCGATAGGTACAGAGCCGCCGCCGCCGCGCCGCGGTCGTTCCTCGCGTGCTGACACCGTGTTGACACGGTGTTTCTTTAAAAATTGGACACAGTACTAACATACGACCGTAATCCGTTTTGGGGTGGTCAGAAACTTTAATAAAACTACCAACTATGTTATCATAGTGCAGCTATAGCATAAATTAGCGAAATTAAATGTCATCACGACGACGCGACGGTCGCTGTCAGTCACAATAAATAGATTTTAAATTTTTTGCCGGTTTTTTGGCAGTGAAAGGGTTCATTAATAATATTTTAGTACCAAATGACAAAATTATGAGCTATGGCTTAAAACTTGAAACACTGTACTACAAATATCATAATTTATTGTTCAATTTGAGTTTGTGACATTAATCTTCTTGAAATTAAGCAATTAGGGTTTTAAGAGTAATCATAATTATTTATTTAATATTAATTACGGGTTTGAATGTTTAATTTTAATATTTTAATGAACTTTATTAAAATAAAATGTCTAAATAATTGGAACACAGAAGAATTGGAAATCACTTTGTGTCGCGACAGAGAGTGAGGACGGGGAGAGGTGAGGCGGGCAGGCGCGGGCGGGGGGAGGTCGGAGGGGATGATGGAAGTCCATTAACCACTCACCGCTCTCGTGTTATTCGCTTATCGATGTATTGTTCACTTGTTTTGTTCTCAGCCTTCGCTCCGCTCGGAGCCGCGCCGCATCGAGACCCGCCACTCAGCTCACAACTCGATAAGTATCCTACAAGATTGTTCTCCAAGGAAATGCTTTTAAAGCAATTTATTTCTTTTATCGCTAACATTCGACATTTTAAAGGCTTTCGATAAATTATAAAAGTATCACAGAGCTTTAGGAACCTACAGTCATTGCAAATAAATACGAAAATATATTGGTTCAATTCCATTAGGTACTTGAAATGAAATGATGTATTCCTCTTCTTCTATCTAGTCGATGGCATATCACTAAGAAATGTTTCAGCCCTGTAATTTGCCACACAAATAGCACTACCGGCAGCATCCTTAAACTCCGTTCACATGCAGGAGTCCGAGCAGGAAGGGCTGGATGCGAGATAAATAGTCTGAGGAGCAACACCGCAGTCACAGCTGAGGTACGATCGATTTGCATCTAAATAATCATTATTGATGATGTAATATAATATAATATAAATAATACGTTGTGGAGTTTTAAACATTTTTGGGTCGAATTCTTTTCGGGTAAGCGTAACAACCATTTTCGGAAAAAGGTCCATACGGAGATTACTTGCCGAGGGCAAAATTGCCGTCCGACAGTTTGTCACCGTCACGTGATGAATGGTTGACCGATGTAAAGGGTAGTAATGTCTTAAAGTTCGAGGCAAACCTGTGCTGATTCAGTAAAAACATTCTAATATACTGAAAATATTATATTATCCTAACAATTACTTACAAAAATATTGAAATTTTCGCTTTTCAACATGACACGTAAATAATACATACACGAGTAAGGATGGATACCTCCACACCCTCCTGTTCGTACAAGATTTCAACTACAAAAAAACATCACAGACTACAATAACGCAAAAAAATGTAAGAATTACTAAAGAAAGACAAATTCATAAATTATCTTCTAATTTGACATTCTTTAAATTTAGCATGTCGTATCAAGTCATTCAATATTGTATTCATTTACAAAAAACAGCACATACTCAAACCAAAAACCTACTGGTTTTTGCAAAAGCCAGCTTGAAAAAACGTGAACAAAACAAACCCAAACAGTAAAGTTTGGGACATTGCAAACCTAACCTGATCAAACCAAGCATGTCCAAATAAAAAAGACAAGATCTAACCTAACCTGCGCAGACCATGGCCGAGTTAGAGACGCGTACGACTGAGGTCCTAGCCTATGTGTATGACTGGGGAACCCACAATAAATTACAATTTGCGCCTCACAAGACCAACTTGATGGTTGTTACAAGAAGGCAAAATGTGGGCGAACCAGTCATACACATGGGAGGGACCCTAGTCTCCACAGTGAAAAAGATGAAGGTCCTGGGCGTCGTCATTGATGCGGGGCTCAGTTTCGGCCTACATGTGGAGGCCGCTAGTAAGAAGGCTACCGCTATTTTTGGGCAGATTTCTAGAGCAGCCCGTGTCACCTGGGGTCTAAATTCGGACATACTGCGGACAATATACACGGCGGTTGTGGAACCGGTGATGCTGTGTGGTGCTTGCGTTTGGGGCGGCGCAGCGAAGCGAGTGGGCGTGCGGAAACAGTTGCGCTCAGTGCAGCGCGGGTTTGCTTTGTGCGTGGCACGCGCCTACTGAACTGTCTCGTTCACGGCCGGCCTGGCCATTACCGGCCTGCTCCCTCTTGACCTCCGCGCGCTGGAGGTGCTGGCGCTTTACGAGGTCAAGAGGGGCAGGCCGCTGCCTGAGGCGATGGACCGACCGCTAGAGGCAAGGGTGAGCTTTCTCCAGGCTAGACACCCAGCGCAGTGGAGGGAGCTACCTATAATGATGGTAGAAGGTGAGGACAAGCTCAAGGCCAAAGTTGGGGCGGTGGGGCTGTGCATTTACACCGACGGCAGCAAAATTGATGGTAAAGTGGGAGCCGCGGTGACCGTGTGGAGGGATGATGTAGAGGTGCTTTACCGCACCTTGAAGCTAGAGTCCTTCTGCACGGTTTACCAGGCTGACTTGCTGGCGATACTGGAGGTGACGAGGTTGGCCGAGAAAAGGACCGACAAAGCAGTCAGTATACTAAGCGATAGTCGGTCGTCGCTTGAGGCAATTACCAACAACAAATCGGTCAACCCCCTCGCCTTCGGTGCCGCCACAAATATCGCGTGTCTTCAGGCTGGCGGTGTGAATGTACAGCTCGTCTGGGTTAGGGCTCATGTGGGGTTGCCGGGCAATGAGCGGGCCGATGAGCTGGCCAAGCGCGCTGCTCACAAAAAGGTACGGGCCAACTACGACAAGTTTCCGGTGTCGTATGCGAGAAGGATGATCAGGGAGGGTACACGTGCCAAATGGGCCATGGAGTATGCGGAGAACGTAACGGGCAAGAACATCGGCCTGTTCCTCCCTGATCTTCCACTCGCATACGCGTATGCCCGGAAGCACGCCCCAACTGCCTTAATGAGCCAGGCACTGACGGGCCACGGGGGGGCAGCGAAGTATCTGCATAGATTTACGCTCAAAGCCGACCCGTGGTGTGTCTGCGAGCCTGACGTGGTGGAGAGCATCCCCCACATCCTAACTGAGTGCCCCAGATTCGCGGCTAAGCGACAAGAGTTGGAGCTGCGACTAGACACGCCAATCACCGTTGTAAATCTCCCTCTCCTCCTGACTGGCAAGAGCACCGCAAGTGCCTTTGCCGAGTATTGTGAGAGGGTGATTGATGCGATTGGTGTGTCGAGGAAACGGCAGCACAGCCAACTGGGCTCGCTAGGATGTGGGGGCAGCGGGTACTGTAATTCTGTGTGTATGTGTGTATTCAAATTGTAACTGTAATTCTGTGTGTAGTTCTGATAGTAACTGAACCTCTGCGTGTAGTATTAAAAAAAAAAAATTGTGTTGTGTTGTGTTGTTAGGTATATATTATATAAGTTTATGTAAATTATAAATACCAATTGCAAACAAGAACTCCGACTCCCGTCGGAGGACATTTAGGCTGTAGGCAAGGGGGGGGTTTTAGTCCGTAGGCTACTGGGTGTGTCCCCAGTGGAGTCGGACATCACCGTGGGCTTGTATTCGGCCCGTGCCGAATTTCCCCCTCCAGCCGAGAAAAAAGAAAAATAAAAATAAAAAAAAAACCGTGAACTCCTAAACAGAGTAAACCCAAACAGTCAAAACTTAAGCTAAACAATCCAAATCTCGATAAACCACCCTAAATAAACCATAAGTTAAAACCTAGATTTTCGAAACCGTAAGTTTTAGGTTAGGTTTGCTCGGGTTAGGTTTGCTCGGGTTCCCCGGGTCAGGCCGGCCCGAGGACGCTCGGCGTACTGGTGGACCGAGGAGATCTCGCGACTTCGCAATGAGGTTGCGAGATTGCGTCGCCCGTACCTCCGAGCCGGAAGAAGAAGGCGAGCCCCAGCCGAGGAAAGAGACAGAGCGCGTCAGGTGTACGGAGCCGCCGTAAAGGCTCTCAGCAACGCCATCGCTGAGAGCAAGGCCCGGTGCTGGAGAGAGCTCTTGGAGGGACTGAACAGGGACCCATGGGGGCGCCCGTACAAAATGGTACTGGGCAAGCTCAAACCGTGGGTCCCCCCGGTGACGGAAACCCTGGAACCCGAGTTCGTGGGAAGAGTGGTAAACACGCTCTTCCCAAGGGTCCAGGGTAGTCCCTCCGACCCCCCGTCACCGTCGGACCGGCAATTCTGGTCCGACGAGTATGAGGTGACGGAGGATGAGCTAGATCGGGCAGTGCGGCGGTTGGCCTCTCGCAACACAGCGCCTGGACCTGACGGTGTTCCGGGCCGAGCGCTGGTGGTGGCTCTGTCGGTGCTAGGGGATAGGCTGAGGCGGCTCTTCACGAGCTGTCTCCGCCTCGGCGTGTTCCCCCTCGGCTGGAAGGAAGCGAGACTGGTGCTTTTAAAGAAGGAAGGTAGGACCGCGGACTCTCCCTCCGCATTCCGACCGATATGCCTGCTGGACGAGGCGGGGAAACTCTTCGAGAGGATAATCTCCGCCCGTATCAGCGGACACCTGTCGCAAGTGGGACCCGATCTATCGGACTGCCAGTTTGGATTCCGGCGGGGACGTTCGACGGTGGACGCCATTAAGCGCGTCCATTCCCTGTCGGAACAGGCAGTCCAAGAGGAGGGGGTGGTGTTGGCGGTGAGCCTCGACATCGTCAACGCCTTCAATACCATCCCCTGGCAGGCAATCAGGGAGGCACTCGTATATCACGGCGTGCCTCCCTACCTGCGGGCCGTAATCGGGGCCTACCTGCGCGACAGGACGGTGCAGTATATCGGTCGGGATGGGGTAGTAGTACGGACGGAGATCTGTTGCGGGGTACCCCAGGGTTCCGTTCTTGGACCCCTGCTGTGGAACCTCGCGTACGACGCGGTCCTTCGCACCGGTCTCCCCCCTGGAGTGAATGTCATCTGCTATGCAGATGACACCTTAGTGATGGCCAGGGGGTCGGACTTCCAGGATGTTCTGCGGCTCGCCGAGCTGGGCGTGGCATGTGTCGTGGGAAGGATACGCGAGCTCGGCCTTGAGGTGGCGCCTCACAAAACCGAGGCGTTATGGTTTCATGGCCTGAGATTAGGTCATGAACCACCAAGCTCGCGACTTCGGGTAGGTGACGTCGAGGTCCAGGTGGGGAAGCACATACGCTACCTGGGCCTCATACTGGACAGCCGATGGCGCTTCGAAGAGCATTTCAGGCGACTCGTCCCCCGAGTCCGTAAGGTGGCGGGTGCCTTGCAGCGCCTGCTACCAAATCTCGGGGGACCGCGGGAGGAGGTTCGCCGCCTCTACGGTGGCGTCGTGCGATCCATGGCACTCTATGGGGCACCCGTCTGGTCCAAACAGGCGGGTTCCTCCCGCTGCAAGGCTCTGCTGAGGAGCCTGCAGCGGTTGATTGCCATGCGTATCGTACGAGGATACCGAACGATTTCGTTTGAGGCGGCGACGGTCTTGGCGCGATATCCCCCCTTTGACATCCTGGCCGACATGGATGCATTGGTCTACGACCAAATGCGTGCCGTCGACCGGGATGCCAATGGGGAACCGCCAGGCCAAGAGCCTGAAATGCTGCGGCGGAACGCGCACCGACGTACAATGCGCAAATGGCGCGCACAGCTCTTGTTACAGGGCTGTGCGAGCCAACGCGCTGTCGGAGCCGTTCTGCCGAACTTCGAAGCATGGGTAGGGAGGAAAGGCTGCGTCACCTACAGATTGACTCAGATACTCACCGCGCACGGGTGCTTCGGTGAGTATCTGAGTCGAATTGGACGGGAGGAGACGGCACGATGCCACCACTGCGCTTCCGACCAGGACTCCGCTCAGCACACGCTGGAGGACTGCCCTGCGTGGCAGTCCGAGCGTCGAGACCTGGTCAACATGATCGGACGAGATCTGTCCCCGCCAGCATTAGTCGCGGCTATGCTGGCGAGTGAGGAGGGTTGGAGGGCAGCGGTCTCCTTCTGCGATGCAGTGATGCTCCAGAAGGAGGCCGCAGAGCGGGATCGGGAGAGGGCCGATCCCACTCGAAGACGGCGGCGTCGGGGCGGCGGAAACACACGCCGCCCTCAGGCACCGCAATAGGGTCGCGCGCGGTCACATCTTGGGGCGATGTGACCGTGAGACGCGACCCGGGAGAGGATGACACTCCCGGTGCGGCCGGGGGGTGTCGTCGAGAGGGGTGACACTGCCGCGCCTCATGCCGCTCTTTACACGGTATGAGGCGTGACACTGTTCCCCCCCGGGGGGCGGACTCGATCGCCCCCGGGAAAGTTCCCCCCCTTACAAGGGGGGAAATGCACAGAGGATCTCCTGGAGCTTAGCTTTACGCGTACCCGGAGATCCTCATACTGCAGAGGAAGGCCGCCGCAGGGGTTTAGTGGGTATACCGAGAGGGAGTCCCACATAACCGTCCCGCCGACCCCCAGGTGGGAGGGTATGCGTAACGCATTCCCCTGCGAAAAAAAAAAAAAAAAAAAAAAAAAAAAGGTTTGCTCGGGTTAGGTTTGCTCGGGTTAGGTTAGGTTAGGTTCCCGTCCCCCCCCTTTGAAATCCTCGCGGCCATGGACGCGGCGGTCTACGACCAGCTGCGGCATGGCGGCCAGGGTGAAGGGGCGGGGAGCCCGCCGGAACGAGAGCGCGAAGTGCTGAGGCGGAATGCGCGCCGACGCGCGTTGACGGATTGGCGTGCTCAGCTAGAGCTGGGCGGCTGTGCGCGTCAACGCGCTGTCGGTGCGATTCTGCCACACCTCGAAGCCTGGATCGGCAGGGAAGGGCAAGTCACCTACAGATTGACTCAGATACTCACCGGGCACGGATGCTTCGGTGAGTATCTGAGTCGAATAGGAAGGGAAGAAACAACACAGTGCCACCACTGCGCCTGCGACCTGGACTCCGCTCAGCATACGCTGGAGGTCTGCCCTGCGTGGGCAGACGAGCGTCTAGTCCTGGTCGACCAGATCGGGCGGGATCTCTCCCCGCCAGCATTGATAGAGGCAATGCTGGCGAGTGAGGAGGGCTGGAGAGAGGCGGTCTCCTTCTGCGAGCAAGTTATGCTCCAGAAGGAGTCCGCCGAGCGGGATCGGGAAAGGGCCGATCCCGCTCGAAGAAGACCGCGTCGGGGCGGTGCTAATGCCCGCTAGCCCCGACGCCGTCCAAGGGTCACGGACGAGAGCGCCTCGGGCCGTTGAGGTGCCCGTTGAAACGTGACCCGGGATGAGCACCCCTCGGTGAGGCCGGGGGGGGTGTCGTCGAGAGGGGGACACTGCCCCGATCCATGCCGCCATTTACAGGGCATGGCTCGCGACAGTGCCCTCCGCAGGGGAGAGTATTCTCCCCAGGGAGGAGCCCTCCTTAGTAAGGGGGGGGCGAGGCAGGGGAAGGGGAGTCCTGGAGGCGTAATCGGTACCAGGTCTCCCCATAAACTGCCTGAGGATGGCCTCCGCGGGGTTTTAGTGGGTAGTTCCGCTCCTTTTGGGGCGGAAGAGTCCCACACTACCACCCTCCCGAACGCCCCGGGAGGGGGTGTGCGTAACGCATTTCCCCGCGTCAAAAAAAAAAAAAAAAAAAAAAAAAAAAAAAAGGTTAGGTTCCCGTGGCAGGTGGGTCTGCTATCGGGCGCGTCCCCCGGGTGGTGGATAGGGGAATGCCCCCCAGATATGGGGGGTACCGGCTTGCCGGCGCGAACCAACCCAAGGTGGGGTGGTTGCATCATTGAGATGTAACCACCGGAGGGCGGCGGGTCAGTTTGACTCGGCCGCGTTGTTCCCGGCGGGGCTCTTTTGAGCCCGTCTGGCGGGGCCGCGTATCCTAGAGAAAGGGTACGCCTTTAAAACAAACTACAAATAGCAAATATGGACAACACACGTAATTTTAAAATGTGTCCCCAGGTGGGTCCCTGCGATGCAGGGGAATCCCACCCCACTGATGATTCTTCAGTGGGCTGCCCTCCGTACTCTGGGGTGGGTAAAAATTGCGTCGTGGGTCAGCAGGAGGCTGCTGGCTCTCGTGAACACGAACTTGGCTCTTCTTCTCATTTTAACGATTTTGCTTCTGGCGACCTGGATTTTATCGACTTGGCGGTGGAGTCGCATACCCAGATGGTATGCGACGACACCAACGACCATGGCATGTCTACGGAATCTGATACTGGCTCTCAGGCCAGTCTTATTACGGTGGGGTCTCACTCTGAGACAGAGATGCGTTCCCGACGGAAGCGATCGCTCTCTGGTGGAGCATCTGACTCAGGCACGGAACCTGTTCCCGCTTTGGCCAAAGGCAGAGTGAAGCCTCCGTCAAAGAGAGGTCGGGGCCGCCCGCCTACCACCGGCAAATACGTCGGGTTAGCAGCGGCCCAGGCCAAACTTAACGAAGATAAACGCGAGGCGCAACGCCTCGAGGATGACGCAAAACTGGAAGACTTGGCGCGCCGCCTTCCGCCCCTAAGAGGCTCGGGGGTCCCTGAGTCGCACTTGGAGGGGGCAGGGCCAGCGCCAGCCACGGCGTCCGACCTAAAAAAGAACATCAGAGCGAGTCTGGAGATGGTCACTCATGTGGCAAAGACGTCGCGCAATTTGTGCGGTAAATACGTGGGGAACTTGAATAAGGCTGTCGCGTGCATTCAGGAGGCCGTAGAGGATCTTTCGAAGTGCACTGTCTCTAAGGAGGTAAAAAAGCTGGAGGCGGAAAATTTCATTCTTCGGGATAGGATGATAACGCTCCGGGCGGATATGGATCAAATGCGGAAAGATCTCCGGGAGCTTACCATAAGGTCGGCTTTGTCCCATGGTGAAACGACACAGGTGGCTGTTGTTGGGGAGAAACAGACCATTCGCAGCGACTCGGCCCCGACTACGGTTAGTGGACTCAATGCGGTGCTTGAAGATTTCTCCCACGCCTTGATGGAGCGGGTCTCGACAATGGTTGGAGCGAGGCTGTGCTCACTGGAGGACCGTCTTCTGCCACCAAAACGCATGCGCCCACCTCTGGCCGCGGACAGGAAAAATGATGCCGCAGTCACTTTAATCTCGGAGCGGCCCGAGCCTCCACTGGCGAAATCTGGTTCGGCTTCTACATCCAAGCAGTCCCGGAAAACCTCTTCTTCGATCCCCAATGGCGCCACTCCACCTCCTCGTACGGAGGAGGCTTGGAATGTGGTAGTCAGTAAAAAGGGGAAGAAGAAAAAGAAGCCGGCTCTAAACACTGGCTCAGGCAAGTCGCAGCCCCAGCAAGGCCCCAAGCCGGAACCGGCTCCCCAGCCCAAAACCAAGAAACGGCAAAGGAGGAAGACTCGTGCCCCCACCACTGCAGCTGTAGTTATTACACTCCAGCAGGATGCAGTGGAACGAGGGGCCACCTATAAGGAAGCTCTGATCAAGGCTCGTCAAGAGGTTAAACTGGCGGACCTGGGCATCTCAGACGGAGTCAGGATTAGGAAGGCCGCCACGGGAGCGCGCATTATCGAGCTCCCGAAGGGGGTCGATAACGAAAAGGCCGACTGCCTGGCTCAAAAGCTGCGTGACGTTTTGGCAGGAGCAGCAAGGGTGTCCAGGCCAATCAAATGCTCCACGATCCGTGTGTCGGGCCTAGACGACTCTGTAGTCAAGGAAGATGTACTGGCTGCGATCGTCGCAAAAACTGGCTGCACTACGGAGCATGTGAAGGGGGGCGAGATACGCCCTGGTCCGGGTGGCACTGGAACAATGTGGGTTCAGTGTCCTGTTGCGGCCGCCAACACCCTGTCCGCGGCAGAGCGACTTTTGGTAGGCTGGAGCTCAGCAAGAGTCCACACCATGGAGGCACGGCCTATGAAGTGCTACCGCTGCCTAGAGATAGGTCACACGAGGCAGCGGTGCACAAATGTCACCGACCGCAGCCAGCTCTGCTATCGCTGCGGTCAGGAAGGCCACAAGGCTGCTGACTGCTCGGCCAAGCCCCACTGCGTGGTCTGCGCTGGTGCAGGCAGGGCAGCCAATCATTCGGTTGGTGGGAGGAGTTGTGTCCCTCCCAAAAAGGGAGCTCGAAGGGATAAAGCCGGAAGGACCCCGGCTTCGGAAAGGGAGGGTCGGTCGCAAGGCCAACAGGAGGAAATGATAGTCGATCACAATAATGGATAGTGATCGTCTACATTTCCTCCAGGCTAATCTTAACCACTGCCCCGGTGCCCAGGACCTGTTGTTCCAGGCTCTGGCGCAGTGGAAGATTGACTTTGCGGTGGTGGCAGAACCGTACCACACCCCAACCCGGTCCAATTGGGTTGGTGATACATCTGGTACTGTCGCCATCTGCAGCGCTAGCGGCGGCCAACTTCTCTCCCCCAAGGAAAGGAGCCGGGGCTTCGTATCGGCCCATTGGGGGAGATACATTGTGTTTGGGGTTTACTTCTCCCCAAACAGACAGCTGGCCGAGTTTGAGGTTTTCCTCGGCGAGCTCTTGGAGGCGGTGAGAAGGGCGGCCCCAATGCCCATTATTCTCGCGGGGGATTTCAACGCCAAGAGCATGGCTTGGGGCTCCCCTACCACTAACCCCCGAGGGGACGTTCTGCTGAGGTGGATCACCACGTCCGGTCTCGCTCTCCTGAATCGCGGCAACGCGCCCACCTGCGTTAGGCATAACGGGAGTTCCATCGTGGACCTCTCGTTTGCCAGCCCAGCGATTGCGAGACTGGTCCAGGACTGGAGGGTGATGGAGGACGTGGAGACGCTGTCTGATCACGTGTACATTCAGTTCAGCGTCCCACCAACCAGAACGTCGAGCGCCCCCTCGGGCCGCCCAGAGGGACCGCTTCAGTTCCCGCGATGGACCCTGTCCAAACTGGACATTGATGCGCTGGAGGAGGCAGTCACTGTCGAGGCCTGGAACCCGGTGCCCACGGCTCCAATCTCTGTGAGCGATGAGGCACTCTGGTTCCGGAGGGCCTTGACTAGTGTCTGCGACGCCTCCATGCCCCGTTGGCATCGTCGACCACCAAGGAAACAGGTGTACTGGTGGTCAGACGAAATTGCGGAGCTACGGGGTGCCTGCGTAACAGCCCGTCGTGCCTCCCAAAGGCAACGGAGACGCCGCCCTCGAAATGAGGTCCTGGAGACGCAGCTGCGGGAGGCTTACGCGGACGCCAGAAAGGAACTGAAGCGGTCCATCTGCCGAGCGAAGGACTCCGCCAGAGAGGAGATGTTGGCCGATCTCGACAGAGACCCGTGGGGACGCCCCTACCGCTCAACACGGGGGAAAATTAGCCGTGGGCCGCCGGTGGTGGAATCGCTCCCGCCGGAGCGGCTGACTGCAATTGTCGCAGCGCTGTTCCCAGCTCCGGAAGGTGAGGAGCATGGTTCGTTCGAGCCCGGACCTGCAGAGGGGGTGCCGCCGGTTTCGGAGGGCGAGCTCGGCGCCTCAATCCGAAGGTTGAAGGGGCGCAAAACTGCCCCAGGTCCGGACGGCATCCCAGGTCGGGTCTGGGTGAAGTGCTTGGGACCACTGGAAGAGCGCCTGCGGGAGCTCTTCAGCTCTTGCCTCGAGCAAGGAGAGTTCCCGCAGTGCTGGAAGGAGGGCAAACTTGTCCTCCTTCAAAAGGAGGGCCGTCCAGCCAACTCTCCATCGGCCTACCGACCGATCGTATTGCTGGACGAGGCAGGGAAGTTGTTGGAGCGGGTAATTGCATCTCGCATTATCCAACACCTAACGCGGGAGGGCCCCGACCTTTCTGAGGCCCAGTACGGCTTTCGTGCCCAGCGCTCCACCATCGACGCCATACTTGACGTCAAGGCGTTCACGGAGGAGCAGGTGGCGAGGGGCGGTTCAGTGTTGGCGATATCTTTTGATATCGCTAATGCCTTCAACTCCTTGCCCTTCTCAAGTATTGAGGAGGGCCTCGAGTTCCACGGGGTGCCCCGCTACCTGCGCAAGATCGTGGCATCGTACCTTCGAGGGAGAGAGGTGGTGTGCGTAGGGCGGGACGGCGTGCCGGTGCGGCGCCTCTCATGGTGCGGTGTTCCTCAGGGGTCGGTTTTAGGCCCTCTCCTGTGGAACATTGGCTATGATAAGGTGTTGCGTGGCGCTCTCCTCCGGGGGCTGCATATCGTCTGCTATGCAGACGATACCCTACTCCTAGCCCGCGGGAGATCGTTCGAGGAGGCCACCCGCCTAGCGCGAGTCGGTTCGGGCCTAATAGTTGCCCGCATTGAAGGGCAGGGCTTGAGAGTGGCTCTGGAGAAGACAGAGGCCCTCTACTTCTATGGTCGTGGTGGGAGTCCTCCTGCGGGAGCGACACTCCGCATCGGCGAGGTCGAAGTCCGGGTTGGGTCCGCGATGAAATATCTCGGGCTCTGCCTGGATGGAAAGTGGACTTTCGCCGAGCACTTCCGCAGGCTGGCTCCGAGACTCATCAAAGCGTCTGCGGCGCTGGGGAGTCTCCTCCCTAATGTCGGAGGGCCAGGGTCTACCTGCCGCCGGCTCTATATGGGGGTCATCAGATCGATGGCCCTGTATGGGGCACCCGTGTGGGTGAATGCCCTGAGCGCCACTAATAAGGCGCTGCTGCGACGTCCGCAGCGCGTCATGGCGCGCAGGGTGATCCGCGGCTACCGCACGATTGCTGGAGAGGCGGCGTTTGCACTGGCCGGTTCCCCGCCATGGGAGCTGGAGGCCCGCGTGCTGGCTGAAGTGTATCGGCGTGGCGCGCAGGTGAAGGAGCGGGGCTATGAGCCGGCTCCAGAGCAGGTGGCAAGGTGGCGCCGCCAGGCTCGCGTTATTCTACTGCAGTCCTGGCGGAGCCAGCTCGCATCGCCAAGTGCTGGATTAAGGACGGTGGAAGCCATTAGGCCTCATTTGACGGCATGGCTGGAGAACTGCCACGGCCTCTCTTACCGGATGGTGCAGGTGATGACCGGACATGGTTGCTTTGGTCACTACCTGCACCGTGTGGCCAGGCGAGAGGCATCCCCACGGTGTCATCACTGTGACTGCGCGGATGATACTGCGCAGCATACTCTGGAGATATGCCCGGCGTGGAGTGATCCGCGTGCGGAGCTGGTCGAGGTTATTGGGCGGGATCTCTCTCTGCCTGCCGTCGTCGGACAGATGGTCCGTAGCGCAGAAGCCTGGAGGGCGATGGCCTCTTTCTGTGAAACAGTCGTGGCACAGAAGGAGACCGCAGAGAGAGATCGGGAGGATGATGCGTTGTCCGACCCAATCCGCAGGCGTCGTTTAGGGCGCAGGCGAGCCGCATATGATCGGAACCTGCCGCCCTAGAAGGGTCTCTGGGTGGCAGACTGGGGAGTCTGTCACCCGACAGAGAGACCCATGGTTGAAGAGCGCCCTTGGTATTCGGAGCGCTCTCCAAGAGGGCACCAGGCACATGCCTGGCATCTGGTGTGGGTCACGGTATCCGTGACAGTCGCCGCTAGGTCGCAGCAGTTATTGCTTTTGCGGGCCCTGCGACCTGGCCTCAGAGCGGTGGCGAGAGTCCCGGGGAGTTTTAGTTGGTAGGTCCATCCTTAGGATGGGAGTCCAACATAACCTCACCAGCGAACCCCAGCTGGTGAGGTATGCATGAGCATTTCTCCTCGTTAAAAAAAAAAAAAAAAAAGGTTAGGTTAGGTTGGGGTGCTAGGTCGGGTTAGGTTGGGGAACCCCCCACAGTGCTGGCTTCCACGTAGCGTTCCCCGGGCAACGTCGCGCCTGACCACCGTAACGGAGTGGCAGGCCGACGGCAAACGAGCACTGTGCTTTCATAAACTTTCTGCGGGTGTTTATGAATAGCGGACAAAATGTCAAAACCTTTGCGGGACGCCTCCGGGCGTTTTCTCCCAAAAGGCCCTTCTCAGGGCCAACCAAAAGGCCCTTCTCAGGGCCACCCCGATGTCGACGCTTCGGCATCGGAAGCTAGCCGCGCACCATCTGCGGCCAGCTTTTATAGTAGGGCGGACGACTCGTCCGACTCGGATGTGGAGTCCACTCTGAGCTTGTCGGCTTCTGGACCGAAGGCCCAAGAAGGCGACCTTCAGACGCGGAAGAGGGCCTACATGAGGCAAGAGTCCGAACGCTCTTCGGGCTCTGTCAAGGGTAAGCCCGAAAAGAAGAAGGGGAAGGCCAAGGGTAAGGGTAAGAGCAAGGTCTCACCCCCTGCCCCTGGTGCCATTGCCCACGACATTGGCCTAGAGGACGCCGAACGCCAGCTTAACCTGGCGAGACGTGCGCAACTCCAGCAAGACCTTGAGGAGGAGGTTGCTGCCAAAGAGCAGAAGGCGCGCTCCGCTAGGGCCAAGGCCGGCTATGGCACGTCCAGCGTCCTTTACGCGGACCACAGCCTGGCTGAGCTAGAGCAGATGGCTCAGGAGGACCAGGAGGGGATAGTGGAGGTCGCCTCGAAGTCCTCTAATTTGAAGGGGACCTTTCAAAAGGCCTTAAAATGTCGGGCAGCGAGCATGCTCGGCGTCGTCCGTGAGCTGGTGCAGCGCACTGCCACGGATGAGACCCAGCAACTGCAGGCGAGGGTGGATCACCTGCAGAAGGAGGTCTACCGGCTATACGGGAAGCTGGCTGAGAAGCAGCCAGAAAAGGCTCCCGAAAGGCCGCTGGCAGAGGGCGTCACCTCCACGGATCTTGCGGAGATAATCCGCAAGGTAGTTACGGAGGAGAGGGTCTTCACCCGTGCCTGTTTTGCTGGCATTGAGGACCGGCTCTTGCCGGAGAGACGTGTCCGACCATTGCTCGCGGCGGACAAAAGGAAAACGGGGACGACACAACCGGACCCAATCATTAATGCGGAAACGGAGGCTGAGTCTGCTGCCAATCAGGCGGCGGAGCAGGACCTCCTGGGAGAGGACGCCCTTCTGCCCTCCACCACCCCTTCCAAGCAGCCTTGGAAGGAGGTGGTCGGAAGGAAAAAGAAGGCCAAGTCCAGAAAGGCGACACCGACCTCCACCCCTGTCACCATCCCTCCCCGCCAGTCCAAAGCGACTGGCAAGGGGAAGGGGAAAGGAAGGGGGAAAAAGTCGGCCCCTAAGCCCGACACCGCTGCTCCCGTCGGCGGGAGGAAGCTAGTTCCTCCCAAAACGGCGGCCGTCGTGGTGACGCTCACCCCGGAGGCTGTGGAGCGGGGTGAGACGTACGAGTCCGTGCTGAAACGGGCTCGTACCAATGCCAATCCCGCGCAACTAGGGATTGGCGCAGTTACCTGCCGCCACACGCAGACGGGCGCCCGGCTGTTTGAGTTCGCGGGAGCCCAAGGCAGCGCGAGCGCAGACCTCTTCGCAACAAAGTTGCGAGAGGTCATCGCGGATGCGGCTAAAGTCGTCAGGCCCGTCAAGACCGTGGCCCTAGAGGTGACCGGCCTCGACGACACGGTCACTAAAGAGGAGGTGGTGGCGGCGGTCGCAGAGGCAGGAGGCTGTGACGTCGCAGCGGTGCAAGGCCGGGCCATTAGACCCGGCCGCGGTGGCATGGGCACCATCCGTGTCGAGTGCCCAATTGCCGCAGCCAAGGCAGTCGTTTCGAAGAAACGGCTGCAAGTGGGGCTCAGCTCGAGTGTGGTCCGGGCGCTTGAAGATCCGCCTTTGCGCTGCTTCAAGTGCTTCGGGATCGGTCACACCCGGGCTCTCTGTCCGTCCGAGGTGGACAGGGCGGATTGCTGTTACCGCTGCGGGAACAAAGAGCACAAGGCCGCCTCCTGTACGACCGCCAAGCCTCACTGCGTAGTGTGCGCAGCCAGTGGTCGCCCAGCGGACCACGTCATGAGTGGGAGGTCCTGCAAACCTCCACCCAAGAAGGGCAAAGCGCAGGCGCCAACCCGGCCTACCGCCACCACCGTCGCCGAAGCTTCGGCGGCTGCTGACGAGAGGGGAGCGATGTCCGAATAATGCAGGTCGTACATCGCATCCTTCAGACGAACATCAACCACTGTTTAAAGGCCCAGGACCTGCTGGTCCAGGTCATGGCCGAGTGGTTGGTGGACGTGGCGGTAGTCGCCGAGCCGTACTCGGTCCCCGGCCGCTGGCTGGGGAGTGGAGACGGTTTGGTGGCAATTGTGGCGCGGTCTTCCACAGACTCCCCTCCCCTTTCGCTCTTAGAAAGGGGACCGGGATACGTGGCCGCCGCGTGGGGAGACATAGCCCTGGTGGGGGTCTATTTCACCCCAAACAATAGGACGCTTTCGGAGTTTGAGACTTTTCTCGATGTCCTCACCGCCGTGGCCGGTAGGGCGGCGCCGCGTCAGGTGCTCCTCCTGGGGGACCTGAATGCCAGGTCGGCGGCTTGGGGCGATCATAAGACCGACGCCCGGGGACGCGCAGTAGCATCCTGGGCGGCGTCGTCCGGGCTGTCCCTCCTAAATAGAGGGGCAGTCCATACGTGTGTGCGGCGGAACGGGGGGTCAATAGTGGACCTCACTTTCGCCACCCCTGCGCTAGCCGTCCGTGTTGAGGGCTGGCGGGTGGAGCCGGTGGAGACTCTATCGGACCACCGATACGTGCGGTTCGATATCTCCACCCAGGGCCCCCGGGGGATGGCCTCCTCGGGCCAAACCCCGTTCCCACGATGGGCCCTCACCCGCCTGGACCGGGAGGCGGCCGCGGAGGCGGCATTCATCCAGGACTGGCTCTCGCCTACCTGCGATGGCCTGGACGTGGACGCCGCAGCGGCCCAACTAAGGGGGTCCCTGACCGAGGTGTGTAACTCCAGCATGCCTCGGTCTCGCCGTTTGCCTCCGCGACGCGCCGTCTACTGGTGGTCGGAGGAGTTGGCGGGGCTCCGGGCCGCCTGTGTGGCGGCCAGGAGGGCCTTCACGAGGAGTCGGCGACGCGCGACACGAGACGAGGCCAACGAGGATCGCCTCTACGAATTATACGTAGAGGCAAAGAGGGTCCTCAAGTCAGCAATGGGCGCCGCCCAGGACTCGGCGAGAGCTGAGATGCTGGAGGGTCTCGACAAAGACCCGTATGGGAGACCATACAAGGCGGCGCGCAACAAACTGCGCCCCTTTGGTCCCCCAGTAGCCGAGACCCTTGAGCCGACATTGCTGGATGGGGTGGTACGGTCCCTGTTTCCGTTAAGGGACAGTTTCGCCCCACCAGCGATGGACCCCCCGCAAGCGGCGGTCCCGCCGGATGAGGACGTCTCCGAGGTGACGAAGGATGAACTCGAGGCAGCGATCCGTCGCCTCCGGCCCAAAAAGACCGCTCCGGGCCCGGACGGCATCCCCGCAAGGGTGGTGGCCATCGCCTCCACCCAAATGGAGAAAAGGTTTCGGGACCTCTTCAGCGCATGCTTCGCGTCCAAGAGGTTCCCGAAGCCTTGGAAGGAGGGGCAGTTGTGCCTTCTCCGTAAGGAGGGGCGCCCGGCGGACTCCCCTTCGGCATACCGGCCCATCGTTCTGCTCGATGAGGTCGGTAAGATGTTCGAGGGGATCATCGCGGCTCGCCTGAAGGCTCACCTGCGGGAAGTTGGGCCGGATCTGTCGGACGCTCAGTTCGGTTTTCGGGCTGAGCGTTCGACCGTGGATGCCCTGGCCAGGCTCAAAGGCCAGGTGAAAGCAGCCGTGGAAACGGGGGATGGATTGCTGGCCGTGTCATTCGACATAGCCAACGCCTTCAACTCCATCCCCCACCCCACCATCATAGAGGCACTTCGGTTCCACGGAGTGCCTCAATACCTGCGGGGCCTCCTGGCCAGCTACTTGGAGGACCGAGCGGTCCTCCTCGTGGACAAGACTGGCTGCCTTCGGCGATACTGCGTCGGGGCCGGTGTTCCGCAGGGGTCCGTTCTAGGACCACTCCTGTGGAACATCGGTTTCGATTGGCTTCTGCGAGGGACCCTTCTCGGCGGCACGAGTGTCATCTGCTATGCAGATGACACACTCCTCACTGCCCGAGGAGGGACTTTCAGGGAGGCGGCCAGTCTGGCCTCGGCGGGCGGAGGCCTCATTGCAGGGAGGATCCGCCGCCTAGGGTTGAGGGTGGCGCTGCACAAGACCGAGGCCGTGTTCTTCCACGGTCCCCGGAAGCGCCCCCCGCCTGGCGCCCATATCTTGGTGGAGGGCGTCAGGACAGAGGTAAAGACCCAGATGAAATATCTGGGTCTTATACTAGACAGCAGGTGGCGCTTTGGCCCGCACTTCAGCGGGCTGTCAGCGCGCCTTCTGAAGGCCGCGGGCGCCCTATCGTGGCTCCTCCCAAACCTAGGGGGGCCCAGCGCGCGGTGCCGGCGTCTGTACGCCGGCATCCTGAGGAGCATGGCCCTTTACGGGGCCCCCATATGGGCGGACTCCCTCCAGAGGAGGGAGAACGCCGCCGCCATCCGTCGGCCCCAAAGGGCCATTGCACAACGGGTGGCGAGGGCGTACCGGTCGACGAGTTTCGCGGCCGCGTGCGCTCTGGCTGGTACCCCGCCTTGGGAGCTCGAGGCGTGGGTGCTCGCCAGAGTGTACGAGTGGACGGCGGGGCGGAGAGCACTCGGGGAGCGCCCGGCCCTGGAAGAGCGGGAGGCCGTTCGGCAGCAGGCGAGGACCGCAACCGCCCAACATTGGGCGGAGGACCTCGCCGCCGCAACCTTCGGCCGCCGAACACTGGACGCGCTCGGGCCAGTCCTACAAGATTGGCTCGGGCGGTCGCACGGTTTCCTCTCCTTCCGTCTGGTTCAGGTATTATCCGGGCACGGCTGCTTCGGATCGTACCTGCACCGGATCGGAAGGGAGGAAACCCCGTCGTGCCATGGCTGTGGCGCGGCGGAGGACACGGCGCAGCACACGCTCGAGGTGTGCCCGTCGTGGTCCGAGCCGCGCCTGGACTTGGTCGCGGCGGTCGGACGAGACCTCTCGCTTCCCAGCGTGGTCAACGCCATGCTGGGCGGTGAGGAGGCATGGGCGGCGGTCGCCTCCTTCTGTGAACTCGTCATATCACAGAAGGAGGAGGCGGAGCGCGCGCGGGAGGACGATCCTCTCGCGGCACCGCTCCGTCGGCGGAGAAGGGGCAGGAGAAGGCGGTTGCACAACCGTCTTCAGCCTCCCGGCGGTGAGTAGCGGGCGGCAGGTGCGGGGGCACCTCCGCCCGCATTGCACTACTCACCACCCTCGCGGTAAGGGGAATGGCCGGGCACTCACGGTCATTCCCGGGCTCCTCCCTGTGCAGAGGAGCGTAGTAGGGCCCGCCGAAAGGCGGGCGATCGCCGGTGGGGGACAGGACGTAAAGGCTCTGCTGGTCTCCCAGTCCCCTGCCATCCGGGCGAAGCGGGAGTGCCGCTGGGTTATTTTAGTGGGTATACCGGTGACACGCACCGGGGAGTCCCACATACCCCTCCCGTCCCTCAACGGGGGGGGATGCGTAATGCATTTTTTCCCAGCGCAAAAAAAAAAAAAAAAAAAAAAAAGGTCGGGTTAGGTTAGGTTAGGTTAGGTTAGGTTAGGTTAGGTTAGGTTCCTCGGAGGTGGACCGCAGCGACATTTGTTATCGATGCGGCCAGGCTGGTCATCCGGCCAGGGAATGTAGTGCTTCGCCACATTGCGCTCTGTGCTCTACGGCGGAAAAACCTGTGGGACATTGTTTGGGGAGCGCTGCTTGTGCAGCAGCAAACCCCGCAAAGAAGAGAGGGAAGAAATTTGCAGCCGGAGTCAAGCCTCCGCCAGGCACTTCTCTTTAAGAGCAATGGGCGTCGGACTTGGGGAAGTCCGGCGTCCAAATTTTCAAGGCTCGAGATGGCGACGCGCGTGTTCCCGCGCGCCACTCAAATGTAGTACAGGGGAGGAATCGCTCCAGTCCTCCCCTTCCAGAGATTTGGCCCGTATAGGCCGACGCTGCCGGGTATGCGGAAGAATCCTTCGGGGTATCTCGGGTTCCCGGCGTACAGGCGTAGAGATGGAACACCGTGGGGTTTTAGCCGGTAGGAGTCCGGCATAACCCGCCGTCGTCCCCAAGGCGGCGGGTATCCATGAGGATTTCCCCACGAAAAAAAAAAAAAAAAAAAAAAAAAAAAAAAAAAAAAAAAAAAAAAAAAAAAAAAAAAAAGGTTAGGTTAGGTTAGGTTAGGTTAGGTTAGGTTGGGGAACCCCCCACAGTGCTGGCTTCCACGTAGCGTTCCCCGGGCAACGTCGCGCCTGACCACCGTAACGGAGTGGCAGGCCGACGGCAAACGAGCACTGTGCATTCATAATCTTACTGCGGGTGTTTATGAATAGCGGATATGTCAAAACCATTGCGGGACGCCTCCGGGCGTTTTCTCCCAAAAGGCCCTTCTCAGGGCCAACCAAAAGGCCCTTTTCAGGGCCAACCAAAAGGCCCTTCTCAGGGCCACCCCGATGTCGACGCTTCGGCATCGGAAGCTAGCCGCGCACCATCTGCGGCCAGCTTCTATAGCAGGGCGGACGACTCGTCCGACTCAGACGTGGAGTCCACTCTGAGCTTGTCGGCTTCTGGACCGAAGGCCCAAGAAGGCGACCTCCAGACGCGAAAGAGGGCCTACATGAGGCAAGAGTCCGAACGCTCTTCGGGCTCTGTCAAGGGTAAGCCCGAAAAGAAGAAGGGGAAGGCCAAGGGTAAGGGTAAGAGCAAGGTCTCACCCCCTGCCCCTGGTGCCATTGCCCACGACATTGGCCTAGAGGACGCCGAACGCCAGCTTAACCTGGCGAGACGTGCGCAACTCCAGCAAGACCTTGAGGAGGAAGTTGCTGCCAAAGAGCAGAAGGCGCGCTCCGGTAGGGCCAAGGCCGGCTATGGCACGTCCAGCGTCCTTTACGCGGACTACTCCCTGGCTGAGCTAGAGCAGATGGCTCAGGAGGACCAGGAGGGGATAGTGGAGGTCGCCTCGAAGTCCTCTAATTTGAAGGGGACCTTCCAAAAGGCGTTGAAATGTCGCGCAGCGAGCATGCTCGGCGTCATCCGTGAGCTGGTGCAGCGCACTGCCACGGATGAGACCCAGCAACTGCAGGCGAGGGTGGATCACCTGCAGAAGGAGGTCTACCGGCTATACGGGAAGCTGGCTGAGAAGCAGACAGAAAAGGCTCCCGAAAGGCCGCTGGCAGAGGGCGTCACCTCCACGGATCTTGCGGAGATAATCCGCAAAGTAGTTACGGAGGAGAGGGTCTTCACCCGTGCCTGCTTCGCTGGCATAGAGGACCGGCTCTTGCCGGAGAGGCGTGTCCGACCATTGCTCGCGGCGGACAAGAGGAAAACGGGGACGACACAACCGGACCCAATTGTTAATGCGGAACCGGAGGCTGAGTCTGCTGCCAATCAGGCGGCGGAGCAGGAGCTCCTGGGAGAGGACGCCCTTCTGCCCTCCACCACCCCTTCCAAGCAGCCTTGGAAGGAGGTGGTCGGAAGGAAAAAGAAGGCCAAGCCAAAAAAGGCGACACCGACCTCCACCCCTGTCACCATCCCTCCCCGCCAGTCCAAAGCGACTGGCAAGGGGAAGGGGAAAGGTGGGGGGGGAAAGTCGGCCCCTAAGCCCGACACCACTGCTCCCGTCGGCGGGAGGAAGCTAGTTCCTCCCAAAACCGCGGCCGTCGTGGTGACGCTCACCCCGGAGGCTATGGAGAGGGGTGAGACGTACGAGTCCGTTCTGAAACGGGCTCGTACCAATGCCAATCCCGCGCAGCTAGGGATTGGCGCAGTTACCTGCCGCCACACGCAAACGGGCGCCCGGCTGTTTGAGTTCGCGGGAGCCCAAGGCAGCGCGAGCGCAGACCTCTTCGCAACAAAGTTGCGAGAGGTCATCGCGGATGCGGCTAAAGTCGTCAGGCCCGTCAAGACCGTGGCCCTAGAGGTGACCGGCCTCGACGACACGGTCACCAAAGAGGAGGTGGTGGCGGCGGTCGCAGCGGCAGGAAGCTGTGACGTCGCAGCGGTGCAAGGCCGGGCTATTAGGCCCGGCCGCGGTGGCATGGGCACCATCCGTGTCGAGTGCCCAATTGCCGCAGCCAAGGCAGTCGTTTCAAAGAAACGGCTGCAAGTGGGGCTCAGCTCGATTGTGGTCCGGGCGCTTGAAGAACAGCCTTTGCGCTGCTTCAAGTGCTTTGGAATCGGTCACACCCGGGCTCTCTGTCCGTCCGAGGTGGACAGGGCGGACTGCTGCTACCGCTGCGGGAACAGGGAGCACAAGGCTGCCTCCTGTACGGCCGCCAAGCCGCACTGCGTGGTGTGCGCAGCTAGTGGTCGCCCAGCGGACCACGTTATGAGTGGGAGGTCCTGCAAACCTCCTCCAAAGAAGGGCAAAGCGCAGGCGCCAACCCGGCCTACCGCCACCACCGTCGCCGAAGCTTCGGCGGCTGCTGACGAGAGGGGAGCGATGTCCGAATAATGCAGGTCGTACATCGCATCCTTCAGACGAACATCAACCACTGTTTAAAGGCCCAGGACCTGCTGGTCCAGGTCATGGCCGAGTGGTTGGTGGACGTGGCGGTAGTCGCCGAGCCGTACTCGGTCCCCGGCCGCTGGCTGGGGAGTGGAGACGGTTTGGTGGCAATTGTGGCGCGGTCTTCCACAGACTCCCCTCCCCTTTCGCTCTTAGAAAGGGGACCGGGATACGTGGCCGCCGCGTGGGGAGACATAGCCCTGGTGGGGGTCTATTTCTCCCCTAACAATAGGACGCTCTCGGAATTCGAGACTTTTCTCGAAGTCCTCACCGCCGTGGCCGGAAGGGCGGCGCCGCGTCAGGTGCTCGTATTGGGGGACCTGAATGCCAGGTCGGCGGCATGGGGTGACCACGTCACCGACGCCCGGGGACGCGCAATCGCACCCTGGGCAGCGTCGTCCGGGCTGTCCCTCCTAAATAGAGGGACAATTCATACGTGTGTGCGGCGGAACGGGGGGTCAATAGTGGACCTCACTTTCGCCACCCCCGCGCTAGCCGCCCGCGTTGAGGGCTGGCGGGTGGAGCCGGTGGAGACTCTATCGGACCACCGATACGTGCGGTTCGATATCTCCACCCAAGGCCCCCGGGGGATGGCCCCCTCGGGCCAATCCCCGTTCCCACGGTGGGCCCTCACCCGCCTAGACCGAGAGGCGGCCGCAGAGGCGGCGTTCATCCAGGATTGGCTCTCGCCCCCCTGCGATGGCCTGGACGTGGACGCCGCAGCGGCCCAACTGAGAGGGTCCCTGACCGAGGTGTGTAACTCCAGCATGCCTCGGTCTCGCCGTTTGCCTCCCCGACGCGCCGTCTATTGGTGGTCGGAGGAGTTGGCGGGGCTCCGGGCTGCGTGTGTGGCGGCCAGGAGGGCCTTCACGAGGAGCCGGCGACGCGCGACACGAGACGAGGCCAACGAGGATCGCCTCTACGAATTATACGTAGAGGCAAAGAGGGTCCTCAAGTCGGCAATGGGCGCCGCCCAGGACTCGGCGAGAGCTGAGATGCTGGAGGGTCTCGACAAAGACCCGTATGGGAGACCATACAAGGCGGCGCGCAATAAACTGCGCCCTTTTGGTCCCCCAGTAGCCGAGACCCTGGAGCCGACATTGCTGGATGGGGTGGTACGGTCCCTGTTTCCGTGCAGGGACAATTTCGCCCCACCAGCGATGGACCCCCCGCAAGCGGCAGCTCCGCCGGATGAGGACGTCTCCGAGGTGACGAAGGAGGAATTCGAGGCAGCGATCCGTCGCCTCCGGCCCAAAAAGACCGCTCCGGGCCCGGACGGCATCCCCGCAAGGGTGGTGGCCATCGCCTCCACCCAAATGGAGAAAAGGTTTCGGGACCTCTTCAGCGCATGCTTCGCGTCCAAGAGGTTCCCGAAGCCTTGGAAGGAGGGGCAGTTGTGCCTTCTCCGTAAGGAGGGGCGCCCGGCGGACTCCCCTTCGGCATACCGGCCCATCGTTCTGCTCGATGAGGTCGGTAAGATGTTCGAGGGGATCATCGCAGCCCGCCTGAAGGCTCACCTGCGGGGAGTTGGACCGGACCTGTCGGACGCTCAGTTCGGTTTTCGGGCTGAGCGTTCGACAGTGGACGCCCTGGCCAGGCTCAAGGGCCAGGTGAAGGAGGCTGTGGAAACGGGGGATGGATTGTTGGCCGTGTCATTCGACATAGCCAACGCCTTCAACTCCATCCCCCACCCCACCATCATAGAGGCACTTCGGTTCCACGGAGTGCCTCAATACCTGCGGGGCCTCCTGGCCAGCTACTTGGAGGACCGAGCGGTCCTCCTCGTGGACAAGACTGGCTGCCTCCGGCGATACTGCGTCGGGGCCGGTGTTCCACAGGGGTCCGTTCTAGGACCACTCCTCTGGAACATCGGTTTCGATTGGCTCCTGCGGGGGACCCTTCTCGGCGGCACGAGCGTCATTTGCTATGCAGATGACACCCTCCTCACTGCCCGAGGGGGGACTTTCGGGGAGGCGGCCAGTCTGGCCTCGGCGGGCGGAGGCCTCATCGCAGGGAGGATCCGCCGCCTAGGGTTGAGGGTGGCGCTGCACAAGACCGAGGCCGTGTTCTTCCACGGACCCCGGAAGCGCCCCCCGCCTGGCGCCCACATCTTGGTGCAGGGCGTCAGGATAGAGGTAAAGACCCAGATGAAATATCTGGGTCTTATATTAGACAGCAGGTGGCGCTTTGGCCCGCACTTCAGCGGGCTGTCAGCGCGCCTTCTGAAGGCCGCGGGTGCCCTATCGTGGCTCCTCCCAAACCTTGGGGGGCCCAGCGTGAGGTGCCGGCGTCTGTACGCCGGCATCCTGAGGAGCATGGCCCTTTACGGGGCCCCCATATGGGCGGACTCCCTCCAGAGGAGGGATAACGCTACCGCCATCCGTCGGCCCCAAAGGGCCATTGCACAACGGGTGGCGAGGGCGTATCGGTCGACCAGCTTCGCGGCCGCGTGCGCTCTGGCTGGTACCCCGCCTTGGGAGCTCGAGGCGTGGGTGCTCGCCAGAGTGTACGAGTGGACGGCGGGGCGGAGAGCGCTCGGGGAGCGCCCGGCCCCAGAAGAGCGGGAGGCCGTTCGGCAGCAGGCGAGGACCGCAACCGTCCAACACTGGGCGGAGGACCTCGCCGCCGCAACCTTCGGCCGCCGAACGCTGGACGCGCTCGGGCCAGTCCTACAAGATTGGCTCGGGCGGTCGCACGGTTTCCTCTCCTTCCGTCTGGTTCAGGTATTGTCCGGGCACGGCTGCTTCGGATCGTACCTGCACCGGATCGGAAGGGAGGAAACCCCGTCGTGCCATGGCTGTGGCGCGGCGGAGGACACGGCGCAGCACACGCTCGAGGTGTGCCCGTCGTGGTCCGAGCCGCGCCTGGACTTGGTCGCGGCGGTCGGACGAGACCTTTCGCTTCCCAGCGTGGTCAACGCCATGCTGGGCGGTGAGGAGGCATGGGCGGCGGTCGCCTCCTTCTGTGAACTCGTCATATCACAGAAGGAGGAGGCGGAGCGTGCGCGGGAGGACGATCCTCTCGCGGCACCACTCCGTCGGCGGAGAAGGGGCAGGAGAAGGCGGTTGCACAACCGTCTTCAGCCTCCCGGCGGTGAGTAGCGGGCGGCAGGTGCGGGGGCACCTCCGCCCGCATTGCACTACTCACCACCCTCGCGGTAAGGGGAATGGCCGGGCACTCACGGTCATTCCCGGGCTCCTCCCTGTGCAGAGGAGCGTAGTAGGGCCCGCCGAAAGGCGGGCGATCGCCGGTGGGGGACAGGACGTAAAGGCTCTGCTGGTCTCCCTGTCCCCTGCCATCCGGGCGAAGCGGGAGTGCCGCTGGGTTATTTTAGTGGGTATACCGGTGACACGCACCGGGGAGTCCCACATACCCCTCCCGTCCCTCAACGGGGGGGGATGCGTAATGCATTTTTTCCCAGCGCAAAAAAAAAAAAAAAAAAAAAAAGGTTAGGTTAGGTTAGGTTAGGTTAGGTTAGGTTAGGTTAGGTTAGGTTAGGTTAGGTTAGGTTAGGTTAGGTTAGGTTAGGTTAGGTTAGGTTAGGTTAGGTTAGGTTAGGTTAGGTTAGGTTAGGTTAGGTTAGGTTAGGTTAGGTTAGGTTAGGTTAGGTTAGGTTAGGTTAGGTTAGGTTAGGTTAGGTTAGGTTAGGTTAGGTTAGGTTAGGTTAGGTTAGGTTAGGTTAGGTTAGGTTAGGTTAGGTTAGGTTAGGTTAGGTTAGGTTAGGTTAGGTTAGGTTAGGTTAGGTTAGGTTAGGTTAGGTTAGGTTAGGTTAGGTTAGGTTAGGTTAGGTTAGGTTAGGTTAGGTTAGGTTAGGTTAGGTTAGGTTAGGTTAGGTTAGGTTAGGTTAGGTTAGGTTAGGTTAGGTTAGGTTAGGTTAGGTTAGGTTAGGTTAGGTTAGGTTAGGTTAGGTTAGGTTAGGTTAGGTTAGGTTAGGTTAGGTTAGGTTAGGTTAGGTTAGGTTAGGTTAGGTTAGGTTAGGTTAGGTTAGGTTAGGTTAGGTTAGGTTAGGTTAGGTTAGGTTAGGTTAGGTTAGGTTAGGTTAGGTTAGGTTAGGTTAGGTTAGGTTAGGTTAGGTTAGGTTAGGTTAGGTTAGGTTAGGTTAGGTTAGGTTAGGTTAGGTTAGGTTAGGTTAGGTTAGGTTAGGTTAGGTTAGGTTAGGTTAGGTTAGGTTAGGTTAGGTTAGGTTAGGTTAGGTTAGGTTAGGTTAGGTTAGGTTAGGTTAGGTTAGGTTAGGTTAGGTTAGGTTAGGTTAGGTTAGGTTAGGTTAGGTTAGGTTAGGTTAGGTTAGGTTAGGTTAGGTTAGGTTAGGTTAGGTTAGGTTAGGTTAGGTTAGGTTAGGTTAGGTTAGGTTAGGTTAGGTTAGGTTAGGTTAGGTTAGGTTAGGTTAGGTTAGGTTAGGTTAGGTTAGGTTAGGTTAGGTTAGGTTAGGTTAGGTTAGGTTAGGTTAGGTTAGGTTAGGTTAGGTTAGGTTAGGTTAGGTTAGGTTAGGTTAGGTTAGGTTAGGTTAGGTTAGGTTAGGTTAGGTTAGGTTAGGTTAGGTTAGGTTAGGTTAGGTTAGGTTAGGTTAGGTTAGGTTAGGTTAGGTTAGGTTAGGTTAGGTTAGGTTAGGTTAGGTTAGGTTAGGTTAGGTTAGGTTAGGTTAGGTTAGGTTAGGTTAGGTTAGGTTAGGTTAGGTTAGGTTAGGTTAGGTTAGGTTAGGTTAGGTTAGGTTAGGTTAGGTTAGGTTAGGTTAGGTTAGGTTAGGTTAGGTTAGGTTAGGTTAGGTTAGGTTAGGTTAGGTTAGGTTAGGTTAGGTTAGGTTAGGTTAGGTTAGGTTAGGTTAGGTTAGGTTAGGTTAGGTTAGGTTAGGTTAGGTTAGGTTAGGTTAGGTTAGGTTAGGTTAGGTTAGGTTAGGTTAGGTTAGGTTAGGTTAGGTTAGGTTAGGTTAGGTTAGGTTAGGTTAGGTTAGGTTAGGTTAGGTTAGGTTAGGTTAGGTTAGGTTAGGTTAGGTTAGGTTAGGTTAGGTTAGGTTAGGTTAGGTTAGGTTAGGTTAGGTTAGGTTAGGTTAGGTTAGGTTAGGTTAGGTTAGGTTAGGTTAGGTTAGGTTAGGTTAGGTTAGGTTAGGTTAGGTTAGGTTAGGTTAGGTTAGGTTAGGTTAGGTTAGGTTAGGTTAGGTTAGGTTAGGTTAGGTTAGGTTAGGTTAGGTTAGGTTAGGTTAGGTTAGGTTAGGTTAGGTTAGGTTAGGTTAGGTTAGGTTAGGTTAGGTTAGGTTAGGTTAGGTTAGGTTAGGTTAGGTTAGGTTAGGTTAGGTTAGGTTAGGTTAGGTTAGGTTAGGTTAGGTTAGGTTAGGTTAGGTTAGGTTAGGTTAGGTTAGGTTAGGTTAGGTTAGGTTAGGTTAGGTTAGGTTAGGTTAGGTTAGGTTAGGTTAGGTTAGGTTAGGTTAGGTTAGGTTAGGTTAGGTTAGGTTAGGTTAGGTTAGGTTAGGTTAGGTTAGGTTAGGTTAGGTTAGGTTAGGTTAGGTTAGGTTAGGTTAGGTTAGGTTAGGTTAGGTTAGGTTAGGTTAGGTTAGGTTAGGTTAGGTTAGGTTAGGTTAGGTTAGGTTAGGTTAGGTTAGGTTAGGTTAGGTTAGGTTAGGTTAGGTTAGGTTAGGTTAGGTTAGGTTAGGTTAGGTTAGGTTAGGTTAGGTTAGGTTAGGTTAGGTTAGGTTAGGTTAGGTTAGGTTAGGTTAGGTTAGGTTAGGTTAGGTTAGGTTAGGTTAGGTTAGGTTAGGTTAGGTTAGGTTAGGTTAGGTTAGGTTAGGTTAGGTTAGGTTAGGTTAGGTTAGGTTAGGTTAGGTTAGGTTAGGTTAGGTTAGGTTAGGTTAGGTTAGGTTAGGTTAGGTTAGGTTAGGTTAGGTTAGGTTAGGTTAGGTTAGGTTAGGTTAGGTTAGGTTAGGTTAGGTTAGGTTAGGTTAGGTTAGGTTAGGTTAGGTTAGGTTAGGTTAGGTTAGGTTAGGTTAGGTTAGGTTAGGTTAGGTTAGGTTAGGTTAGGTTAGGTTAGGTTAGGTTAGGTTAGGTTAGGTTAGGTTAGGTTAGGTTAGGTTAGGTTAGGTTAGGTTAGGTTAGGTTAGGTTAGGTTAGGTTAGGTTAGGTTAGGTTAGGTTAGGTTAGGTTAGGTTAGGTTAGGTTAGGTTAGGTTAGGTTAGGTTAGGTTAGGTTAGGTTAGGTTAGGTTAGGTTAGGTTAGGTTAGGTTAGGTTAGGTTAGGTTAGGTTAGGTTAGGTTAGGTTAGGTTAGGTTAGGTTAGGTTAGGTTAGGTTAGGTTAGGTTAGGTTAGGTTAGGTTAGGTTAGGTTAGGTTAGGTTAGGTTAGGTTAGGTTAGGTTAGGTTAGGTTAGGTTAGGTTAGGTTAGGTTAGGTTAGGTTAGGTTAGGTTAGGTTAGGTTAGGTTAGGTTAGGTTAGGTTAGGTTAGGTTAGGTTAGGTTAGGTTAGGTTAGGTTAGGTTAGGTTAGGTTAGGTTAGGTTAGGTTAGGTTAGGTTAGGTTAGGTTAGGTTAGGTTAGGTTAGGTTAGGTTAGGTTAGGTTAGGTTAGGTTAGGTTAGGTTAGGTTAGGTTAGGTTAGGTTAGGTTAGGTTAGGTTAGGTTAGGTTAGGTTAGGTTAGGTTAGGTTAGGTTAGGTTAGGTTAGGTTAGGTTAGGTTAGGTTAGGTTAGGTTAGGTTAGGTTAGGTTAGGTTAGGTTAGGTTAGGTTAGGTTAGGTTAGGTTAGGTTAGGTTAGGTTAGGTTAGGTTAGGTTAGGTTAGGTTAGGTTAGGTTAGGTTAGGTTAGGTTAGGTTAGGTTAGGTTAGGTTAGGTTAGGTTAGGTTAGGTTAGGTTAGGTTAGGTTAGGTTAGGTTAGGTTAGGTTAGGTTAGGTTAGGTTAGGTTAGGTTAGGTTAGGTTAGGTTAGGTTAGGTTAGGTTAGGTTAGGTTAGGTTAGGTTAGGTTAGGTTAGGTTAGGTTAGGTTAGGTTAGGTTAGGTTAGGTTAGGTTAGGTTAGGTTAGGTTAGGTTAGGTTAGGTTAGGTTAGGTTAGGTTAGGTTAGGTTAGGTTAGGTTAGGTTAGGTTAGGTTAGGTTAGGTTAGGTTAGGTTAGGTTAGGTTAGGTTAGGTTAGGTTAGGTTAGGTTAGGTTAGGTTAGGTTAGGTTAGGTTAGGTTAGGTTAGGTTAGGTTAGGTTAGGTTAGGTTAGGTTAGGTTAGGTTAGGTTAGGTTAGGTTAGGTTAGGTTAGGTTAGGTTAGGTTAGGTTAGGTTAGGTTAGGTTAGGTTAGGTTAGGTTAGGTTAGGTTAGGTTAGGTTAGGTTAGGTTAGGTTAGGTTAGGTTAGGTTAGGTTAGGTTAGGTTAGGTTAGGTTAGGTTAGGTTAGGTTAGGTTAGGTTAGGTTAGGTTAGGTTAGGTTAGGTTAGGTTAGGTTAGGTTAGGTTAGGTTAGGTTAGGTTAGGTTAGGTTAGGTTAGGTTAGGTTAGGTTAGGTTAGGTTAGGTTAGGTTAGGTTAGGTTAGGTTAGGTTAGGTTAGGTTAGGTTAGGTTAGGTTAGGTTAGGTTAGGTTAGGTTAGGTTAGGTTAGGTTAGGTTAGGTTAGGTTAGGTTAGGTTAGGTTAGGTTAGGTTAGGTTAGGTTAGGTTAGGTTAGGTTAGGTTAGGTTAGGTTAGGTTAGGTTAGGTTAGGTTAGGTTAGGTTAGGTTAGGTTAGGTTAGGTTAGGTTAGGTTAGGTTAGGTTAGGTTAGGTTAGGTTAGGTTAGGTTAGGTTAGGTTAGGTTAGGTTAGGTTAGGTTAGGTTAGGTTAGGTTAGGTTAGGTTAGGTTAGGTTAGGTTAGGTTAGGTTAGGTTAGGTTAGGTTAGGTTAGGTTAGGTTAGGTTAGGTTAGGTTAGGTTAGGTTAGGTTAGGTTAGGTTAGGTTAGGTTAGGTTAGGTTAGGTTAGGTTAGGTTAGGTTAGGTTAGGTTAGGTTAGGTTAGGTTAGGTTAGGTTAGGTTAGGTTAGGTTAGGTTAGGTTAGGTTAGGTTAGGTTAGGTTAGGTTAGGTTAGGTTAGGTTAGGTTAGGTTAGGTTAGGTTAGGTTAGGTTAGGTTAGGTTAGGTTAGGTTAGGTTAGGTTAGGTTAGGTTAGGTTAGGTTAGGTTAGGTTAGGTTAGGTTAGGTTAGGTTAGGTTAGGTTAGGTTAGGTTAGGTTAGGTTAGGTTAGGTTAGGTTAGGTTAGGTTAGGTTAGGTTAGGTTAGGTTAGGTTAGGTTAGGTTAGGTTAGGTTAGGTTAGGTTAGGTTAGGTTAGGTTAGGTTAGGTTAGGTTAGGTTAGGTTAGGTTAGGTTAGGTTAGGTTAGGTTAGGTTAGGTTAGGTTAGGTTAGGTTAGGTTAGGTTAGGTTAGGTTAGGTTAGGTTAGGTTAGGTTAGGTTAGGTTAGGTTAGGTTAGGTTAGGTTAGGTTAGGTTAGGTTAGGTTAGGTTAGGTTAGGTTAGGTTAGGTTAGGTTAGGTTAGGTTAGGTTAGGTTAGGTTAGGTTAGGTTAGGTTAGGTTAGGTTAGGTTAGGTTAGGTTAGGTTAGGTTAGGTTAGGTTAGGTTAGGTTAGGTTAGGTTAGGTTAGGTTAGGTTAGGTTAGGTTAGGTTAGGTTAGGTTAGGTTAGGTTAGGTTAGGTTAGGTTAGGTTAGGTTAGGTTAGGTTAGGTTAGGTTAGGTTAGGTTAGGTTAGGTTAGGTTAGGTTAGGTTAGGTTAGGTTAGGTTAGGTTAGGTTAGGTTAGGTTAGGTTAGGTTAGGTTAGGTTAGGTTAGGTTAGGTTAGGTTAGGTTAGGTTAGGTTAGGTTAGGTTAGGTTAGGTTAGGTTAGGTTAGGTTAGTTAGGTTAGGTTAGGTTAGGTTAGGTTAGGTTAGGTTAGGTTAGGTTAGGTTAGGTTAGGTTAGGTTAGGTTAGGTTAGGTTAGGTTAGGTAGGTTAGGTTAGGTTAGGTTAGGTTAGGTTAGGTTAGGTTAGGTTAGGTTAGGTTAGGTTAGGTAGGTTAGGTTAGGTTAGGTTAGGTTAGGTTAGGTTAGGTTAGGTTAGGTTAGGTTAGGTTAGGTTAGGTTAGGTTAGGTTAGGTTAGGTTAGGTTAGGTTAGGTTAGGTTAGGTTAGGTTAGGTTAGGTTAGGTTAGGTTAGGTTAGGTTAGGTTA